>JAWZYV010007051.1:0-600000 GCA_038373885.1 Cheiracanthium punctorium
GTTCCAACAATTGATCTACTGAGATACAATCAAGTTTCTTCTAGTATCCAAGACAATTTAAGTTAAAATGCAGGAAATGTAAATCATGTTCGGCACATCGATCATGAAATTTTTCCAAATGCGATCCTGCTCACTTCATCCAATTCATAATTGTTACACTGAAATTTGACGAATGCTTTTCCTATTTCCTCATAACCTTCCAACGAAGCAATGCCGATATATAATGTTGCACATTTTCCTATTTTTCATAACTGCCGCTTAGATTGTAAGCTTAGTTTTTATGTGTAATTGTTTCAAAAACTGGTGTCATCTCATTTCTTTAATTTTTCATTAATGCACATATGTGGACCATTTAGAAGAATACTATCTCAAAGATTTCTTATGCTAAAATGATTCGATTTTATATAATATTTTACTATTTCTGCAGTATTCGAGTTCGTTTACAGACCTAAAATTATGCAAAATGCACAGCTTTTGATTTATGCCTTTAAAAGTTTGCAATACGCTACTATCACACCAGGCTCTTTTTTTTTCAGTGATGGGTAGTCATCTACGGATAAGGCATTGGCCTCTATAAATAATGACACTCTACAATTTTCTATAAATTTATTCATTTTGTGTTTATGTAGCTCTACACTTTACTGAGATATAGATGCATAAAAAATAAAAAATATTAATCTTCATTTTTTAAAGTATTTCTTAAATGCATAATGTGTTTATTCTTCAGCACAATTTCACCCAATAATAATAATCTCATTGTGGAGAGATGATATTTTACCAGGACCGACATATATAACCTCCATAAATAAGATTTTTGTGAACTTAACTAAGCAGCATTATTCATTAATTTTCTAATTAGTGAAACAATCTAAGTCTGTTTAGACAATAGCGACGGATTTACTTAGCATTAAGAGGCAGTACACACTTTCATAAACACACGTTTTTGAACCATTAATTATTATGCGTCTTTACTACACCTCATTAACTCCACGGGTTAGACAAAACAAACAGATTGCCAGATAAATTAGCGGTGAGTGTTTTAAAGACAGGGAAGATATTTCTAATTCTTTCGTTATTGCTCCTAAGTTAGCTTCCTGGAATTTTAGAAAATGCTGAACTTAAACGTGCTTGATCTACCGGATAATGCTTTCTAAATGCCAGCATTTAATTATTTAGTTTCAAATAATCGAAAAAACGCATTTTAAATTTCTAAACTAGCTGCATGCATAACTAATCATCCATTTCATTATATAACAACTACTTGATACTAGGCTTTATAAAAAAGGGATTTATTGAAAAGGAAATTCCCAAATAAGCTTGTTTAAAACTAAAAAAAAAAAAATGAATTATATTCTCTAATCGTTGCATTTTTTATTTAAAACGATTTCTGAAATCCTATCTGATAAGAAAAAAGACAAAAAATCTATGTAATAGGCATATATAAAATCAGACTTAAGCTTTATGTCTCAGAGACATTTACTTTGACGATATTTGTCACTCTTTAAGGGGTAGGTTGTAAGCGCTACACTTTTGGTGCTGTTTTAGGAAAAAAATACCTGCCAAAAAAAGTAAACTTTGAAAACCAAGAAAAATAAGGATGTTAATAAGTCCGTTATATTAAGTAGAATAATACTGGCAGAGCACCTTTCCCTTGGATGAATTCAAAAAACAGCTCTTAAAATCTCTAATGCAACGTCTTTATCCGGAAAATCCAGGAAGAACTAAAAAGTGATAGGAAGATTACCTTATTCGCTATGCAAAACTTAAAACCTGGAAATAAATTTCTGGAAGGACTTTGTAAGCAAAGACTGCTCAAGAAAGCCAGGTCCCACCACTGTTTGTCACGTTAATGTTGTTTATGAAAGCACAAAAGCTACCTTGATGAGTTTGATGGGGAAAAATAAATTAAACTATCATTAATAATTTAATGTGAATTATTTTAATTGTCTTCTTTTGCCAGTCTAAGAAAATCTTTTGCCAGTTGCGTGGCAATGACTTTTAATCTTGGCAAATAAAACACTGCACAAAATAACGTTTATTTTATTAAACTTAATACACAGCTGTTTCTGTGGAGAGCACAATATATGTATAGAACTCGATTGGCAAATCGAAGAATGAAAATTAAATCCAATTAATGGATATACTTTGCATAACAAAGATACGGCGTGGGTGTTGAATGAGAGCCTAGATGTGAAAATCGTGTATCAAATTTAAAAAAAAAAAGATTGTGATATTCTGAAAAAAAATTCTTATTATTGTTTAAAGTGATTATGTTATAAGACGACAGAATATTTATGTGCAAAAGAGAGATTAAATAGAAGGATGAAAAGTGTTTTTAAAATAAAATACAAAAATTCTTTTTTTAAAAAGTTAAGAATTTATTGGATAAAATGACAGAAACTGTTTTCATTCAAGTAGGTAATCTCAAAGCTCAATAAAAAATTTTGTTTTATTGGATGAGAGCAATACTAAAGGGTCTTCTTGAAAAGAAAAAAAGATGAAAGATAATTTATTGGAATTAGTTTTCAGTTTTTGGTAAAATCTAAAGTATTATACTATAAAATATTTATGTACGCAGGTACAAGGTGAACATAAAATAACTCTCACAGTGTATAAGTCTTTCTATTCAGTCTATAGATGTGAAAGGTTAGATTTAGGTAAGTGAAAGTACGTGTTTGCGATTGTGTTGACCAGCGCATTGAAAAATTATGACTGATTATAAATTCACGAAAAATAAAATTGCAATTTAAGACACAAGCTAAGAACAGCATAGTAAACAACGTTTCTTATTGCTTTGAGAATATTTAGAAACTAAAGTATATATGTCAAAACAATAAAATTTCCATGATTAAAAGAAACAAAATATAACATATGTTAAACAGATGTTTTCAGTAACAATTAAAAATATATTCAGAACTTGCATTCATTTTATAAATTTATTAAGATTCCTTTTTCAGTAGAGGACGTAACTGAACATATTTATGAAAAATTTAAAGATGATTTTTCGGTTTAATTTTATTTCGAATAAAATATTGTCATTTTCATGCACTTCTAACAATTATTGACCATATCACTTAAACACAGGGTATTACTTACTCTCTTTCAGTAAAAGTTATGTTATGAAATTAATAAAGGGTCTACAGGAAATATTATATTCTGAATGAACGCTGTTGTAAAACCACATCTTAAAGTCATAAAAATTTTTAGACGTTTGTTAAATATTTGGAAAACTGTAATACCAATTTTGTTTACGTGTTCAATTAATTTCTATAAGGATACGCCGTTTCACTCTTGTTCAATCATCTTGATAGTAAATGAGTTTTTTTGTTCACCTAAAAGAATCTACTTTTATGCTATTTTAAGATTTCAAAGAATCATTATTAGGAAGTAATTAAAAATTTTAATTACCATATACGTTTTGTAAGCTATTTTTTGATTAAATCATATAAAATAAATATTGCAACGTGTTTTGCTAATTAAGTTTGCTTTTAGTCTCCCCTGAAAATGAGAGTTGTTAATAAGGAACTGATTTTTTATTGAATATTTTTAATTAATTTTAAAAGTTAACGTTTTTTATTTGAGATTTACATGTGCTAATTGTCCTTCAAGATGGAATTTAATTAGCGTACTTCGCCATAAGAAAGTATTAAATGTACGACATTTACTATATCGTTTACGGAACTGATATTCCTACTCCCTGTCAAGGCGCTATACATAGAATAATATTTTAATTAAAAAAATTAATCATCTTTTTCATATATGGATAAAATCAAATAGTTTCTATTAACCCTTTAACGTGCAGTGTTCCCGCTCAGGGAACACCAAATTGTGACGTTTTGACTGTTGCCAATCACGAAGAATAGATTTGATTTCTATAAAAATAGTTGCTGGTGAATAGCTCCACGAGAATCTTTTACCTTTAGCTCGTCATTTCCCGTAATAAAATTCTCACGATTATTTTTAACAGCACTGACATCTGCTGAAAAATGGAAGAATGCGAGAACAGCTGGATAGATTACCCAATGCTGAAAAAAGGGCAGCCGTTGCCATCGTTCGACTTACCTACCAGCAAGATGGCGGACGATCGAAACGTTCATCGCGTGCTGCGTCAGCTGCGTCAAAAAAGGGTCTCTAGGTCTGTCTCACGCTATAAACGTTTCGATCGTCCGCCATCTTGCTGGTAGGTAAGTCGAGCGATGGCAATGGCTGCCCTTTTTTCAGCACTGCGAAAGGGTTGCGCCTCAAAGGGTTAAAGGGCATTAAAATTATATTATAGTTTGTACTTCGTTAACAGTAAAACAAATTGTTTTCATGTGTTTTATGATATTGTTGCAATGTGATCATTGCAAAAGTTTGTCTTGTTTTGCTTTTTCGATGCAGAAGGGAAGCAGTGGCGGATTATTGCATGTTTGTCGGGGGGGGGGCGGGGGGGTTAGTTAGAAGATTGACATATACATCCAATTTATGGAAGTGAAATAGGATCTTTTACATGAATTTCTTTTTTATCGGTGGGGGAGCGGTCACCCGCTCCGCCCCTCCCTTAAATCGGACATTGTAGGGAAGGATTACCAAGTCAATTTGGGACATCTCTCCCACGCTGGTGAAGACTTGTGCGGCCCAAACACGCATTCGCAATTATGTGGTTTGAGGTGCGGAAACATGTGACTCTCCCATGTGGCAAGCCTGACGTGAAGTCCCCAGTGTGCAGTCCCCAAGCAAGCTTGGTCCTCATTTTACAAGGGATGAGGAGCTGAGGATAGTAGGAAGCAACTATGATTAAAACAAATTAGAAAACACTGATAAATCTGTTAAAAAGAACTTCTTATAAAAGTACGTACAACATTATTAATCCGTGTTGTTTTCGATATCACAATAAGAGTAAACATCTTCATTTCTGTTTAAACATTGTATTTTAATACGTACATACAACATATGTATGTATGTATGTGTCAAACTTTTTGAAAATTGTTAAGGCATCAGTGAAGTGTCGACGCATTGGCTGAAAATTAGTAAATGTACAACCTTTAATTTAACTTTCAAATTTCGAATTTCTTTAAAAACTTGAGCTAAAAGATGTTTTATCACAGCATGCAATCGTGTTCTGTTCATGGTACACTGGCGATCTTTTGCAATGTACCGCGAAATTTGATATATATATTAGGGTGACGCAAAAAAACCGACTATTTTATTTTTAGTCTCGTGTGACAAAATGTTAGTTTTTGATGTTTTAAGAGCCCACTCCAAAGGACAGCTCAAAAAATTTTAAGAGGTCGCTCAAAATTTTTTTAAATTTCAAAAATCGTCAAAAATCGAATTTTTTTTCTTTTTAATATTTTTCTCGTTATGGTATAATTTTATAGACAAAAAAAAAGTTTCTGAAAGTTACAGTTCAAAATTTAAATTTTGAAAGGCCACTCACAATTTTTTAAAATTTATTAGTGCATTACTTTAGATTTCTTCGAGCGACCTTTAAATATTCAAATTAAAATTCCATACAATTTTTTTTCTTTTATTTAGTACAATAATCGATAAAAATACACTACGAGATGAACTAAAAGTGAATAAAACCTGTTAAAATTTAAAATTTGGTTTCAGAATTAATAACAAAGCTTATTGAAATATTGTTAAAATGTTGTAGTTGATTAAATAAAATTATTAAATATTTTAAAAAATATGTTTTCTATATTGTGCTTGATTTTTGGTTCATCTCGTGGTGTATTTTTATCGATTATTCTACTAAATAAAAGAAAAAAATGTATGGAATTTTAATTTGAATATTAAAATTATTAATTAATTATTTGAATATTATTAATAATTATTCGCTCGAAAAAATTTAAAGTAAAGAACTAATAAATTTAAAAAATTGTGAGCGACTTTTCAAAATTTAAATTTTGAACTTAAACTTCTTCTTTTTGTCTTTAAAATTATACCACAACGAAAAAAAAACTAACATTTTTTTCACACGAGACTAAAAAAAATAGTCTTTTTTTGCGTCAAAATAAAAAAAAACCTTATATTTATATACCGGGTGATCCAATTATTTTACATACTTTAACACGTCGGATTTTTTTTCTAAAACAATATTACTAATTTTTTACTGAAAATCCCTTTAAATTTTCCATTTTTGATAGAATCTTGCTGCCTAAAAAAAATAATTCTCAATATGTTAGCAAACCACCATATTAAAGTATGTAGTATAACAAGATACATCTGTCATTCAAAAAATTGAGTTCATAAGTTTAATAGATATTGAGAAAAAAGAACACGAACCTGTAAAATCCACGTTTTGAGAAAATCCTCGTTAAAGATTTCACATATACGTACAAACTATGAAGTGCTTTGGGGAAATATAAAAATTTCTACTTCTGTTTTTCCGATAAACAGAAGCAATATATCGTTAGAAAGACAAAAGTTTAAAGTATGTGATGCAATGAAAAAATAAAAATCGATTTTTTGACCGAATTTCACTTATCTGGTCCCCTTAAATTAGTCAAAAAATGTTCCAAAGCAATAGTAAATGTTAAAATTGTTTGCACACATTTCGAGTTAGTCATTTCCATTGTTAAATTTGATGCTTTCCCATGGAAAACACAACTTCCTGATAATTTTTTCAACAAATTATCTTTTCTCGAAATTCCTTGCGCTCATCTAATGTGTTAGTACATATACTAAATTTGGTTACAATCCGCTGCCTTATTTTAGCTGTATAACCCTGTTTATAGAAAAATTTAACTGTAACCACAATGTATATTTTATAATATTGATCAATGGGTAAACGACAAATTTAATTGTCTTGAAAAATGAATGCAAATTTCACCGTGGACTGGGCACGGTCATTTAAGCACCCCTCTATCTATAATGAAACTGTATCACTGTTTAAAAACTCTCACAAAACTGGTGTTCAGAGCAACTTAATACATTTTATAATACTGACCAATGGGTAGTAAAAGGCAAATTTAACTGTCTTGAAAAATGGATGCAAATTTCGCCGTGGATTGGAACGGTCATTTAAGCGTCACTCTATCTATAATGAAACCCGATCACTGTTTAAAAACACTCACAAAACTGGTGTTCACTTAGTTATGAACACACGTAGTTCAAAAACTACGTTCAAAAACACGTGAGGTTTGGGTCGTACAAATGATCCGTTCTTCATAAACTTCGAGAATCGCAACCTAAACAGTCAGAAAGGCTGGAAAATGGGAAAAAGCAAACAGAATAAAACTAGGATAATAGGAGGATTGTAGAATGCGCATATGATACAGAAAATTATCATAAATAAAGATAGGGAATTGAAGGGGGAGTAATCAAAAAGAAGAACGTAAGTAAAAAATATAAATTCAAAGCATATAATGATCATCTTAGAAACATAACATTTAAAGATGAAATAGGTAAAACAAAGCTTTTTTTATTATTTTAATTACTGTTCTAATTGGAAATCATGAAACTTTTGAACAACTTTTTAAACAACTTAATCGCGTTAGAGACCCGAAAAAATTTAGAATGTGTCTTAACAAGTTTTACCGTGAACTGTTATAAACAATGAACCTATAGGATTTACAAAACACTTGGGGAAAAAATGCTAAAGATAAGAGATTTCCCTAAACTGGTAACACTTCGGTCCAATTTTCGAAAAGTTTGCATTAAAAACTACTTACATAAGTTATTACTTAGCTGCACTTCTACGTGAATAAACTAATGCCAGATTTTTCCAGCTCAGAATACAACAGAAAAGAAATAATTTCATTATAGCAATAACTAAATCACGCCTCACGAACTACGAGTTTACACGAAAAATTGCTTCTCTTCTTATTTTTCTCAGAAAAATTGTTCCGTGAAGCAAAATATCCTTTCAAAGACATTTGCTGTAAGAGGATTTCTTTGATCGCAGAGACAAAATTCCGCAATTTTATCCAAAAAATAGAGTACTTATCCAAAGTTCATCTTATTAGATTTCCGCTAATGCGATTGTTGTCTAACAGTTTTGTGAGAGCAGATTAACGTTTACGTATGATACAACTTTTCATCATCTTAATGTCCTTATCGGCTATCTTTTTTTCAGGTACATCACTCGAGCTCCGAAGCTGAAAAAAATATCTGATGGGGTCTTCTCAGCGCATCTGCCAAGCTTCAAGATGTTGTAAGTATGGGGAACATTTTTAAAGTATGGTTAAATGTTTTATGTGATTTTGTTTTTTTTGCGAGATATGTTTCGTGCGATTTCTTATTTTATTCATGCTCGTTGTGTGTTGTAAAAAAGCAATTATGAAAGGTTTTCAAGAGTAGTGAATGAATTGTAGAATGCAGTATAATGGTCGGAGCATTTTAAAGGGTTGTACTCCTTCACTATCTTTGAGTTTTCAATTATCTATTTCTTAAAGGTTTGCTGTAGACAGGTCATATGTTTTTAAATTCCTAAATTGACATTTTGCAGATCTACCATGAAAAAAATATTTTGGTATACTTTAATTTTAATTTGCTTACGACAGTGTTGCTGAATGAAAGGAAGGCCACACACACCACTTACACACACATGCACAAAATAAAAATAAAATGAATAATTGAAACTTTGTAAAATAACTCGCATAACAGGTACTTATCAAAGTGTTTTTTATTTTACGAAATATTTAATTATTTTATCTTAAATTGAAATAATTAAAACCTTGTAAAATAACACGCATAACAGGTATTTATCAAACTGTATTTGTTATTTTACAAAATATTTAATTATTTCCTCTTTTAAACTCCAGTTTCTTTTTGGGTGTTTTCTTCAAAATAAAGCTATTAGAAAATTTCAGATTTTAAGCACTGTTTTTGTGTAAACAGATCCAACAGGTCTGTTCTGTCTATTTTATTTTAATAGTGAAAGTATATTCAATGCACTTTAGATGCTATAGGCAAATTTACTCATAATTCTAATAACCTCACCGTTTCCTTTACTTGGAACCATGGATCTTTTAAATACAGATTAGCAAGACAAAGTTCAAAAAGAAAACAAAGTGCACTGAGATAACCGAAATTTTTCAGCCTTTCAACTCTTGAATATAAATCATTCGCTAAAATAACGATTCCGAAAACCTCCCTATGTGACTTACATTCATCTTTTTTGAATTTTCGGAACTTTAATGCATTCCTTCCGGGGAACATTTCGAAACAGCACTTCTAAATTGCTTTCTAAAAATACTCACTGATCATGAAGCAATTTAGATGAAGTAATCATCAGTTCTACAGCATTTTTTTCACTCCAAGTTCAACTTGAACCCAAATAAATGGCGGAAACTTTGTTTCAGGCCAGTAAAAAGATTTAAATATTCGTTATTACTTTTTGTTCGATGTGAATGTTAAAAGCTCATTTTGAATTATTACATTTACAAGGATACCAAAGTTTAGTTGTTGACAACCGATGGTGCGCTCCAGAATACGATTGCGAAATATATATACAGGGTGATTAAAAGTTAGTTTTACAAACTTTTAGTAAGGGTAGGTTTCAGGAAGACCGTTCAGAATCACACAGTAATGCATGGTCTGAAACGTAGTTAATGTACCTGTTAATAATCAGTTTAGAGGAAGTGTTCAAGTAATAGTGAAATGTCCGACCATGGTTTTTCAAAAACTAAAATCCATCTTTCACCGATTGCACTTGATAAAAATTGTTAATTAAGAATTCTTTCTTTCATTGCATTGATGAAATTGTCGTTAAATATTTTATCTAATAAATATACATTCTGTAGGGTTATGGTAGATAATAGAATAATACTGACACATTATATATGTGCCAGCTATAAAATATACCCTGATACACCACCGCTGTAAATAAACAGGTAAAATACATTTTTTTTTCATTTTACGTTTGCATAAGTTTTTTATTCGTTTGCATCACCAAATGAGTGATAACTGATTCCACATCCGCTGAAGACAAGAGTGGTCTTCAGAGCAAATCCCCAACTGTTGAAGACAGTCTATCGGCAGAAGATCGTTCTGTTTCTGCGACAATGTCGCCGTGCCCAGGTTTTGTATTTCACCCCTGTGCTCGGACTTGGACTCATGAAATTTTTTCTATCAAAATCTGTTAAATAGATTTAGAAGATTATGCTTCATTTTCGGATGAATTAGTGTACTTATTTTATAAAATACGGAGTAAAATAAGAGAACCCAGTAGGTACTGAACCGCTTCGGATACTTCGAAGCAATGGTTTACTGCTTAGTTAGTCATGAGATAGAACATCTGTTTATATTAAACACAACATCATTCCCGTTGGCAAAACGTGTGATATTCTATCAAACAAGTAACTGCCTTTTATTAATTAATTGGCTTCAATTTTAGGCTTGAGTTCCGACGGAATATCTTTCGGGCTTGTTTTTCGAGCTTCGATGGACTCTACAAGTCCTCGGGCTCTCTCTCTCTCTCTTTGCTTTAAAAATTAAGCCCATAGTCCTTCCAACTCGTACACTGATTTCATCTAATAAAAAAAACCTCACAAGCTTGTGGATTTCAGATACTTTACAAACAAAAATTTTTCTGCAGATACATACCCTCTCCTTCCACTGGCTACCTCCCTTAAAATCACTCACCATATAGTCTAAGATTTATTATTTCATCGCAAAAGTTAGATTTATTCCTTGTACTTTTTTATTTCACCCAATAATACAGTAAATAGCTTCATTATTCATATTACGTTATTAAAGCACACGTAACAGATTTAATTGATTATAAATTTAAATCAGTAACTTCCGATGTTAAAGTCTGAAAGTTATTCTAATATTTGATCTTAATAAATTTTTGAAAAGAAAATCAATAAGTTTAGTGCAGTTCTTTAATGAACTGATTTATATCATGATTTAAATCTGATTAGAAATCATTTAAATCATTAGAATAAAAAATTGAACGTAAAAATTGAATATTTTTAGTAATAAAGACATTCTTTTACATATTAAAAGATTAAGTTACAAAACATCGTATTGCTTTTTTAGCTTTTAAAAAATATTATTTATATAAATTTAATGTTGCTTTCTCCTTAAAACTGCATTAAAAAACGGTTTAAACCAAAAAATCCCTGCGTTTAGAGTTCTTTGAAAAAACAAAAATAGATTTTTCCCCCCGACTCTGCACATTATTAATTTCAAGAGTTCTATAAAAGTTATTTTACTTTGCATGCATCAAATTAATCTCTTTTTTTTACTACTGTTCATGTTTTGCCTATTATTAATACTAATCTATTAAATGATAGTAAAAAATATTCAATTACATTTTTTTCAATTATGTATAGAATATATAAATAAAAATGTCAAAGCCTTTGATTTAACATTTTTAGAGTTAAAGCATGACATTTTTTCTCTCTAGATGTTTATAGCAACTAAGGAGTTATCTTTAGCAAACTCCTTAGAAACTCTTTATAAAACTGAAATGCAATTAAAACAGATAATGATCATATATCATAAAAAACGTGCTTTTAAAACTGAAGCGTATATTCATTCCACAAATTCTTGATTTCATAATTTATATTCAATTATTTGTGCAATTTTCCAGTTTGTATTTCAAAAGAATGAATAAAATAGCTTTAAGCTCAGTAATTTCATATTCTTTAACTATGACAAATGATTGCAGTAATGAGAACACTGTAAGAGAATTCAATATTTTTTTAAGATTAAAAAGATTAATGAATGTAAATTACATATTCTACGCTAAAATTGGAAAAGCAAATATTTTAATTTAAATATCCGTTTGGAACTCAATGGAAAAAACTTCCTTATTTTTCATTTAAACCCCAATTTCTTTTATTATTCATAATTATATGTATATTGGATAAATAACAGGAAACATTCCCTAAGAAATCAGTATTAAAATATTTAAAACTATAAAACACAAATAAAACAGAATCAGCAAGAAAAATGTAAACATCCAAAGGTATATGGAAATAAAAATTATTAATCATGCTCGAAGCGTCTGAAATCAAACAATTTTCTCATGAAATTTAATATTTATTTTTATTTGAATAAATAAATACACAAATATGTTTTACTGGAGGAGATTTAGATTTTGAATGAATTCTAGGAAAATGAAAATTTAACTATGAGCTTTCACAAAACCAATGACTCAAAAATTTTAAACTTTTAAAAGAAAATATTTATTTGATTTAGTTTTTCAGATATCTTGTGCATGATAAATTCTGAAAATATAAATTGCGTTATCATAAATAACAGTTTTTTAATAGATTAGTAAAACTTTTCAGGAATAAAAAAAATTCAGTAATAAATTTTGTAAACATATTTTAACTAGCGAAATTCAATAATTTTGTTTCCAGTTCTGCTTTCACTGATGACCTAGAATATGTATTCTGAAAACTCAAAAATATATGCTATAACTTTTTCAGTGCACAATCAATATTAAGAGATGTATAGTGTGTCCACTAAAGTCTGTTGTTGCCCCAATAATTTCTGTACAGCAAGAGCTATAATCTGCCGCCCAGGGGTGAAATGGCTTAAGAACCATTCTATCGCGTCCCGGGTTCGAATCCTAGCTTAGGCCTGGATGTTAACTTGTCCGTCCCTTTATAGGGTGTAATTCTGGCAGCCCATAGGGTTCTTCCATAATAAAATGGCCAGTGGTTCGGACCTTAGCAGTGGCAGAAATTCTTATGGCTAAAAATGCCCGCCCATTAGGAAAAAAAGAGCTGTAGTTGGGTCTAGATATAGTAAACTTATCATGCGCTACGCGATAAAACTGCTTACAGCTCCATCTGGAGGCTACATTTGGAGTTAGCGCTCGTATATCAAAAACTTTAAGTGATAAGGGAAAAAAGACAGTTACAAAGTTGTTCAGTATCATCGATTTAGTACAAAAAAAAAAAAAAAATACAGAGAAAACATCATTGCACACTATAATGGGCATAATAATGCTACGAATGGAAGGCATAAAGCGCACAATTTTGTGATCAAGTTTTCCAAAACTACACTTCCCTAACATTAGGTACATTTATCTGTCCTGTTCAATGTGTTTTCCGTCAGCAAAATACATATCTGGTTCTGCAATTCCCGCTACGCACTGTACAACATGGTTGGTGGCAAGCTAAAGAAAGTATAAGTGATACGCTTTTACTTCTTCATTTTAAGTTTTCTCCTCCTTTTAACCTCGATGTACTCAAGGTGTCTTCTCTTCCTAATTCGATGGTGATGAATAACATATTGTAGTTGATTTTTCTACCGCGTTTGGCACCATTTTTGAGAGAAGAACGCTAGCTCCAAATTTAGACACGAGGTGGCGCTGTAAGCGGTTTTCTTGCGTAGTACGGGATAACTTTACTGTACCTAGACCCCATTTTTATGACTACAGCTCTTGCAGTTCAGAAATTATTGGGGTGGAAACGGACTTTAGCAGGCGTACCGTCTATTCTAGTGCTTCTTGGACCCTTTGAACTAACATAAGACTAATTTAGTAACAATCTGCAAGAGAATATCAAAACCTCTACTCCGAAAACATGAAAAATTCTGGTCACTGACTTACTTCTCATACAAAATCGTGTTTTGAAACTGTTTACTAATAACAAAATAAGTAAAAACATTAAATACATTTATGAAAATGGCATTTAGAGTGGAATATCAGTCAAAAGCAATTCACAGAGAATGCGGGGTTTAGTATATTGGGATATAGACTCATACAGATGTTTTATTGCACAAAAATAAATATGTAGGTATGTTATTCTCCAAAATGATGCAGATCTCGTTTTCCATTAAATTAAAAAAAATTAAAACATGTATTATAATTCTTTTATTATTGGATATATAACGGAAACATTGATGTACAATAAGAAAACTAGCAACCAGGGTTTCAACAATCTAAAATTTAAAGTATAATTATTTCTTTTTTTATTTAACCATCAAGGAAAAATAATTCTGTTTGGGTAACAGAGTGAATATTTAATATGTGTATACATTTAAAATATTTATTTAGTAGGTAATATTTAGTATACATGCATATGTATAGTTTGAAAGGCTGTATTTATTTAAAAGTGAAAGAAAACATATTAAGTTTATTATCCGCTTAATAATATGAATGAACACAATTTCTTGAGATCACGATAAATTTCTTGCAGAATTTGGCAGAAAAGTCAACTACGACTATTCCTAAATTAACTTTGACAAATATATGCATGTATGATTTATTGACTAGTTTGTCGTGATGTCTGTACATACATTTTGTAGCATTCACTTGTCTATATAACTCACGCACAAAAGATTGGTCTTAGAATGTTGAAATTTTGTATTTAGGACTGTAGTAACATCCAGAAGAGCAACTTTATTTCATTAAAATCCATTCAGTAGTTTATTTACAGGTCATCTAAAATACTTTCATTGCATTACTATCGACAGTCATTGGTTTGGACAATGACTGCCGATATGCTCAAAATCTGTTCATGCTCAAAAATCATGCTCTCCTGTTTATGCTCAAAATCTCGTATACTGTCACCAATCTTGGAAACCTTTTTCGAAATATCACAAAAAAGAATTTTCTAAGACTGAACTCAGCTTAGTGAAGGTTTTATCAAGAAATTGACAAAACTTAAGGGAAGATGAAGCATTTAAATAATAGAAATAAATTGCTTTTTGACTTTTTCAGAGCTTTCCTATAGCTTTGTTTAACCGTCAATATGAAAAAATTTTTATATGTGTTTTCTTTATTATTCATAAATGCTCGTATACAATTCCATACTTATCAAAAACATATCATTTTATTCATTACTTAAAATGTCTATGGTTATTTTCGGTTCATTTATTAATATTGAGGTGCTGCGCAGAAACTTGCGCAAAATAAAATATTTATGTACCGTTAAAACATTTACATTTTTATTATTACAATTTAGTAGGTAATATCCTACACTTAAATAAATTGTTTTTATTTACAAAATTTACTATCGTGGAACTCTCTAGGGAAAAAAATCGAAATTTGCTGCTTTCAATTACATATAATTGCTATTCACAATAATAATTTAAAAAATGACTACAAAATCATGTAAAACTTATATACACACTCTAATGTTATATATTCCCAAAACAAAACTTCAATGCAATATCGGATAATTTTTCGAATTTAAAAATCATGCAAGTCATGTGATATTCACGAATATAAGCTGAATTTCCTGTGCCAATTTTGTAAATAATTATTTAATATTTCGAAAAACACTCAGTTAAAAAAAATATCTGATATTTTATTATTCACAAGATGAATCATTTATTATCAAAAACTGTATTTGACATGTAAGTTCGACATTATCTCATACTCAAATCCGGCAGCGAAGCATTTTAAACAAAGGATGTAGATGTAAGCATCGCTATGCAATTGAGAGTTCAAGTTTTAAAAGTGCATGTTAAACTCTATGGCATCCACATTTCTATTTGTAATTCTGCGCGCTCTAGAAGGAATACTTACATGTAGTTTAAAGAATATCATTAAAAAATATTCAAATGTTTGAAGTATGCAATAAATATTTTTTGAAGGTTTTAAGGTCTCAAATCTCTTACTGAAGTGTCGTATCTTATTTTGAAGTGAAACGTATCAGAATACATATACAAGGAAGCCATGCGCTGTCTTCAACAGACATCAGATTGTTTTAATTCATTTTCCCGATAACAGACTGCACACTTGTCATATTTTTATGCCAGAAAATCAATTTTGTAGCATGTACGATCTGAAAAGCATTCATGTTTCGTTAAATATTGCAAAATGGAATAATGTCATACCCAATACTAATAACTTCCAGAAAAAAAATACCGCCTGTTGAAAATGGAAATTATAAAGGTTTTTGAAAATGGCGCATACTTTAAGTGTTCATATAAGGTGACCCTTGTGAAATGCGATTAAAGAAACCCATTAGCCCTCTGAAGCACCCGCATTTACACATCAGTATAGATGAACAACTCTATAGACTGCCCAATGCTGAAAATTTGCAGACGTTGCTATCGATCGATTTAACTGCCAACAGCATGGCAATAGAGGGGCAATTCGATATCTACCGCCATTTCGTTGGTAGTTAAATGTATCGATGGCAACGGCTGACCTTTTCCATCTTTGGGGCCATTTAACCATATTTTTTTTTTTGCCACCAGCATTGTAAGCGCTGAAATGATGTGGTCTCACGGCGCTGGCATCCAGCGTCAAGGGTTAAAAATTGCGCATGTTTTACTGTCATGAATAAATTAGATGTATAAAGCACCATTTCTTTATTCGTCTTCAACTTCCAGTCCCATTATACTTGAAAATCATATTTTATGATAACAGAGATCTATGTAAGTGACAGAATACTGCATTTGTTTTATATCTAATCTACTTAACATTTTCCTAAAAGGATTCTTTCTTTCATTCATAAGTAAATCTGGCACTGTGAATTCTCGAACATAGCCGGCTCCTAACAAACGTTATACCTTTGAAAGACAACAAGACGCACGTAGAATGAAACACCACGTCTGAAGAGCGTCTCTGCAACGGGAGGCTTTTAAGTTAACACTATCATAGTCAGGTATTATTGCTTAGAAGTTTATTAAAATAGTAGATGCGAAAAGATTGTATCCAAATTGGAAATGCGAACGGCGTTGTTTTGAAGATGCGAATTTGATTTACTACATTAAAAACTGAGACAAATTTATACTTTCTGGCGGAAAGAAAATTACGTCGCAAAATATATAAGTCGGTGAAATAGATCTTTCTGATAGACAAGGATGGATGGGAGACGTAACGAAACAGAGATTTAGAGATTTTATACGAGACGAGGCAGACGTTTTTATCATTGCAATTTAGGGATTTTGGAAGTCAAGACCTAACTTTGTAAAAAGGTCATTTAGTTTAAAAGACTTTAAACAAATTCTTAAAGAAACATTTGGGCAACTGTTTTACATCTGCAAAAAAGTAAAAGATATACACTGAAGAAACAAAACGCAGGCGCAACGCATTATTGGCCTCCTGCTCAATAATGCGTTGCGCCTCCTTTGACCTAAAGACAGCTGCAACTCGCCTGGGCATGGATGCCGCGAGTTCTTGGTAGATAGCTGGAGATAGGTTGTACCATATACTTAAGCAGTGGTCACGCGAAATGGAAGTATTGGAACATGGTGGTGTTTGAGCTCTGAACTGCCGCTCATATAATTCCAAAGATGCTTTATGGGATTTAGATCCGGCGAGTTAAGTGGTCAGGACATTAATTGGAATTCATTACTGTGCTCTTCGAACCACTCCAACACAATTCCAGCCTTGTGACATGGCGCGTTGTCCTGTTGAAAGATTCCTGCTGGAAAGATATATGCCATGTAAGGGTGCAACGCAACTGGTCCGCAATGATGCTCAGATAGTCCTCAGCATTCATGTTCTGTTCTACCACAAGTACGGGTGCAAGAGCCGATAGCTTGCTGCACAAGAGGGGGAGCAACGGTTTTCCTGGAAGACGGCGTACCCTCATACGACAATCGACGTGGTGAAGAGAAACTGGGTTCATACGACCAGGCAACTCTTTTCTGCACATATATATATATATGGTCCAGACTCGATGTTCCCGTACCCACTGTGGGCGTAGTTGACAATGACACTTTCTATGCAGAGGCACACGAGTGGAACTCGCAGTACCTTATTAAATAGTGTCCTCTTAACTGTGGGTTCCGAAACACTTGTACTTGGACCTGCATTGTATGGGTCTGTCAGCTGAGTCACTCTCTGCCGCCGATTTTACTGTACTAGGCGGAACATTCTCCGACGTCTTCTTTATTTGATGATGCGTGGACGCCCAAGATCTTGTACTCTACTGTTGGTTTCACCGTCATTAATCCACTATTTATAGATGCCAACAATGGGAGAACGAGAACAACCTACCAGTCGTGCAGTTTCGGAGATATTCGTTCCATGTCTTCTTGCCATTATAACCTGCCCGCTATCAAATTCGCTTAGAACAACTTCGCTTAGATTGCTGCCATCACTCACAAACGTAAGTCCACGAATGTCTTCTCCAGCAACAGTTAAATGCCATTCCCACTTAATTACGTGCTCCCCGTGTTATCCGGACGAGTTCATTGAAAAAAGTGAATGTCACTTTTTGTTCATAATGTTTGTGAACAAAAATTATGTGGTCATAATGTTTTGACTCGTCAGTTTATTTGTTCTGGTAGTTTCCAGAAATACTTCATTCGCTCAGTAACTTTTGGGGAGCGAAGACCTGTTGAATAAAAAAAAAACCTGTTGAATAAAAAAATGGATAACTAGTGTCATTAAGAAATAGAAAAACATAACTTTTTCGACACAGCTGATATGTACAGTACTGTAAAAATGTCCCACTTGCTCTTTATTTCGCCGTCGTCATACAAGAAAGTTATATATACCATTCGTTTGCAAATAACGCATACTTTAATTTGCTATTAATTTAATTTGCATAAGAGGCCGTCTTCATATTTAATTCTGCATCAACTTTGTTTTTCACAATGGCAACACTGTATTTTGACTTTAAATACTTTAAATTGACTTTAAATTATGACTTTAAATTGACTTAACGAAAGAAAACCTTCAAATTACCATGAATATGAATTTTCACCAATTTTCTACGATAATTTACGGAGATATTGCGAATTATTTTTTGCGCGTTTTTAAGGGACTTTCTGCAAATTGAAAAACGCTATTTGTAGGTTCCGACCTTTTCGCCTTTCATTCATTTCGCTCAAGAGAGTTAAAAGAAATAAACATTATTTACAAGAAAATATTTTTTCCATCTCTCAAAGTTTTTGTAGTAAGAATATCAAGGGTAGAAATGAGAATATTTAGTCAGTGGTCCAAATGACCCGGGAGTTCATAAGTTCCTTGGTTCGTACACATGATTCAAAGGAAAAATGCAAAACGACTGCTCACGATTTTGAAAATCTTTCTAATTTTGAAATTGTTATTGAGTATTTCCCTTTTTTACCTTGATGGTTCTCTTAGACACGTGAAATGTTGGCAGGAGTGAGAAGCTGCTCTCTGCTCTTCTGACTACAAGCATGAATGTTACTCAGCTACGGTCAAACTCGAAGAATGGTTTAATGATTGAAAATTTATTTGTTTGAATTTCATGTAAAAAACGCAATTACTTTTTTGCCGACCCAATATTATCACTATCTTTGTTATTTCACTTTCTTCATTTAATATTATCCTCTGCAATGTGCAATATTCTTATAAGACTTTTGGCGGTATTTTAATTTATAGTCAGATGAAAATTTAGACAGAAAAACGTGATTTTGAATGTTTGTTGAATGTTTGATAAAGTATGGGGAATTCCAAAGACCTAATGTTTCCAATATTAAACAAGGTCAAATTCATGCCTCGAATATTGAGGATGTTAGTTTTTCAGAAATAGGACGTTGTATAAGAAGACATACATCTACTGCATCTAATTCTATACCTGAAAAATATTTTATTTGGGGTAATATGGAAGCGGACGCAACAATAGACGCTTTATAGAATCGCCATCAAACTGTAAAAACATCTAATTTATTTGCTTCAAAATTTGATATTTTTTAATACCGCTATCTTTTACTGTGTTTTTGCGCAAAATAAATATAATTTACTTTTATTTTAAGCAATTTTAATTTGAAATTTTGCACAGCCATGTAATATTACTTTCTATTTACATCGAAATTTGGCTATGTTTCTATTCATAATTTTTTAATATTAATTTAATAATTCATAATTCATATTAATATTTTATTTAAAATCATAATAACATTAAATTATGTTTGGGTCTTTTAGTTCTAATAGTACGAATAAAAATCAGTTTCTTATTATCAATATTATATGAGATATGATTTAAAGTATGAAAAAATATTTTAACATATGGGGAAGGGGATTTTGGGTGCTCGTAACTCACCCATTTTCAGTTCAAATTTATTGAGAATGGGTATCCGGGGTTAAAATGAGCTAAATTTTTTAAATATGAAGTGAAATCTAGGGGTTGCTATTGGGGAAAAAACGTTGGTGTTAATTTTAATATGTAGATGGCTCTTATGCAATTTTTATGCATAGCAAATTAAAGTGTACGTCAATCGAAAACGATTGGTATCTGTAACTTTGTTGTATGAGATCGACGGCCGAAAAAAGTAGAAGCGGGACTTTTTTTTCCTCAGCTATACATATCTATATATATTTTTATTGATTTAAAACGTATATTAAGGAGAATAATATTAGTTAAAGTACTCAAAAATTTTTCGAATGTTTTATGTATTTTGTTCATACAGCTTATATCAATTGCTATCTTGCACGTAAATGTAGTATTTGTGTAAAAAAAACTATGGCCCTGCCTCTACCAGAATAAATAGAAATTCTACTCATTAGTTATACTAACATCTTCTTAACTTTTCATGATATTAAACGGAAAATTTTAAGAAGCCTGTTATGAAGCCTGTTATATTCTGCTATGCAAGTTTATATACAGTATCTCCCCCCCCCCTTCGCCAACAATGTCATATATTCTGCAATTTTGTATATATTTTTAAAACAGAGTTGAAAATTTTTATCTATTGTTTACGATTGTTACGTTCATAAATAGACTTCTATCTATAAACAACTGCATCCAGATACAAGAACATGAATAAATTTTTTTTCCAAAAGTTAGATTATTTCTCTTATTTTAAGATACGGGGTGATACAAAGCAGAATTCAGTTGCTAGTCGGTTCTCCACATGCGTTACTGAAAGCACTTCTTAAAATATGTTCTTTACATCCCCAAACTTGCAAAACAATTTGTCGATTATTTCTGTAGTCATTCGAAAAAAATTCCATGATCTATCTCGCATTACTTTTGAACACATTCTAGTCTTTGAATTATTTCATTTTTTTATTTTTTAAAACAGATACATTACAGTGATGGGTTTTAATGTAGCCTCCGGTGTAGTTCACTACAGTACTTCACATCACAATAAAACTCTGAAAAGAATCCTTTTTTATGTTTATCTACTGATAAAAACTATATCCTTTTCCTTGTTGCATAAGCTTTTGTTTTATTCAAAGCTTTAGGTTATCCTGAAGGATGAAAGGATACTAAAAGTAAAGAAGTATTTAAAAAATTGTGTAAAAGGAAAAAAAAAAGAAACTGATAATGAGCTTCAAGAAACAAAAATGTGAATATATTTTATAATAAAAATGATGAAATAGAAAATCTTGTGTGCAAACATGCGATATTAAAAACAGAAATATAATTTTTTAAGCCAAAAAAATGATTGTATTATAAAGTTAAGTTATGGCATGTTTTGTTTTGTTTTCAATAATAAATTAATTGACAGAAAATACAATTAAAGATATTTATTGCAAAAATTAAATTTATAGTTTGATATGTATTTTTTGAACGTGAATTTAATTAAATTTAATATGCAGCAAAATATATTAACTTGCTGTATTATTATTTAAATAATAATAAATTCATTTTTTTTATTTCATTAGTTATTTGTCAAATGTTTTATACACTTTTTGTCACAATATGATAAATTTGTCATCAAATTTAGAATTCATTTGCTTTGGATAAAACTCATAGCCGAAAATTACACAGTACAACAACTTACAAAAGCTTACAAAAACGAATCAAACTGCAGACTTAAAAATTAAGTGTTTATTTATACTTTGAATGCATTTTCGTTCCAATTTTAGGGTCTATCCATTCAATCATAAACTGGAAAAATCGTTCTTTTACAATAAAAAATGGACTTTTTATACTTTGAGGTATTTTCTCATCAGTTATTTTTTGTCAAGCATTTCTGAGTTCCTACACGTCAAATATTTTTCATTCAGTTCAAAGCAAAACTTTTAAACGTTTTCACAGCTTAAATTGTTAAACGGTAAATAAATAAAATAATTATAATCAGCATGTCTGTTTTGTGGAAGTGTTTACCAAGTTTTACGAATTCTACGCACAGATATTGGCAAATAATGCAAATGGATTTTAAAAATTATGAGAAGTTAAAAAAATATATACACGTAAAATAATATACTAAAGTTTAATTTTTAATTTTTAAATTTTCAAACATATTTTTTAGATGTTTATACACTATTGCAAAATGGATTATTTCAAGTTTTTTTTTTTCATCGTGCAAAGCACCACCTAATAAGGATTTTTGAACTAAGTTTTTATTTTAACCCTTTGAAGCGCATGCAATTTCACATCAATATAGAAGACCAACTGGATACTGTCCAGCACTGAAAATGTGCAGCTGCTGCCGTCGATCGAGCAGCTCATATGGCGCCACAGAGCTAGAGAATTTTTCTGACACAGCTGGCTGTGCAGCCGCGCAACCGGCTGTGCCAGGAAACTTCTTAAGCTCTATGGCGCCAGATGGGCGATTCGGTCGACCGCCATGTCGTTGGTAGTTAAATGAATCAATGGCAACGGTTGCACTTTTTCAGCGTTGGGACCATTTAACCCTATTTTTTAGCGACTATCAGTGAAAGCACTGAAATAAGTTGGTTAGATGGGGCAACCACTGCCCGTCAAAGGGTTAACCCTTTGAGACGCAACCCTTTCCCAATGCTGAAAAAAGGGCAGCCGTTGCCATCGCTCGACTTAACTACCAGCAAGATAGCGGACGATCTAAACGTTCATCGCGTGCCACAGATCTAGAGATCCTTTTTTGACGGCAGCTGGCTGTGCTGCACAGCTACCTTGTTCTTCTTTTACGCAAAAAAAAAAAGAAACGTGTTTTACTTTTCCCAACATGCACTCCAAGTGACACGAAAAGCCTACAATTCCATGAATAAATATTTAACAGCTATACTTAAGAAAGGGTAATTCGTGGTATCCAGTAAGTACACCATTTAAATTCCTTCAACCGCTTTGACGTTTCTAAAATAACGCATTCCAATCGACTTAATTTCCTGCAAGAAATTGAAAAAGAGTCGTATTCACTTCGGGGGTTCAATTCTGAAAGCGTAAACCCAAAAACAAAATCTTTTTTGCATCTCGATATAAAGAAAGCTGGATTACGTTTGTTTTCATGAAAGGCTTTTTACATTCACGTGTAAAAGAAAGTGAGAACGCTTCTTTTATGTGACTTACAAATTAAGTCTCTGGATTTTCTTATGTAAATTTGGGCAGAGCTTAACCGTTTGGTACTCTTTTGTTAGGACAAGGGGTAAAAGTTTGTTTATGAATGCTTGTCGTTCAATTTAAAATAAACATCATGCATTTTGTGAAAATATTTATATACATTTTTGTAAAAACATAAATTCAAAAGAATTTGCTTACGTTATTACTTTAAAAATATTCACAAAGTATGGAAAACTGTTTATATTTTAAAAAAAGTAAAGTGGCCATTTTAAGTGTAAACATTTCATCCATATTCTCAGTTCCTTTTTCATATTTCTCTGTAGAGCAGCAGTTTTTAGTTTATAAATGGCGAGTAAATAAGTCAAAGACGGCAAAATACAGATAAAATCGTGTCTACTTACTGCCATAAAGGTTTGTTGTTTTAACTTATAAAAATTGAAAGAATATTTTGTTACACAATATCAAAACTAAGCATTTGTCATCTGAAATTTATTTTATATACCGAAGAAAATATAAACCCTTTGTGAATGTAGAATTTCACTCTTAAAAACAAAATTTCAGTTCTTCCATTAATAGTGAAAACAAAGCAATTAAACAATAAGCATGATTATTAATTATAAAAATATTAATTTAACGATTCTCATTGAAAATTCCGTTTTAAATGCATTAAAAAAATTTTATTCAAAGAACTGATTTTCTTTTAGTGTATGAAATGGAAATTAGGAATGTGAAAAAATAAAATATAATAGTTTTATTTTCCAAGTAAAAATTTTGAAAACAAAACCCGTCAATTTTTTTAATAAAAGGGGCTTAGTGTCTCTTTTTCTCTCATCAACCAAACTACTTTTCCGTAAAAATTAATCGATGATAATATTCAAATGGTATGATGTTATTGTTTTTTACTTTATTTCTAACTTCGGTTTTCAGACTTCGTTCTTGATAATATTGCATTTAGGAAACTAATAATAAACTTGTAATGTGATTTACTAGGACAAGAGCATTACATCGATTTGTCGTAATGAAGAGACTTTGCAATAATATAATATAATACCAGTGTAACTGTGTAAGGGAGATAAAATTCCACTGATTCTGATGTTTGTAATAATGTAAAATAATATCCATGTAATTGTGTAAGGGAGATAAAATTCCATTAATTATGATGTCTTGTATGAAACAGTATTGTGTTGAATTTGCACTTTGGAAAATACTTGTTTTAAATTTCCTTAATTATTATAAATTATTATAAATTATATTAAATCTGAGAATCAATTCTGTGTTTGGCTTTCTACCTGTTTTTCTAATTACCTAGCGAAAAAGAGCAGGAAAACAGCGAGTTATAGAAAAATATTTTTACATGCATTTTCATGACTAAATATGTTAAAAACAAACTATCGGAATATGTTTAAAAAATTAATTAGTCAAAACAAAATAATATGGATAAAGTTTAACAAGTGTGTAAAACTTAACTATTTAGTGAGCTAAGAGAGTTAGATAAATTTTATATAGACTGATAGGATTGATAAACTGATTGACTGTAAAGACTGATAGGATTGATAGTGCTTTACGTAAAGTGCAAGTCACTTGAAAAGAATTTAGGCAGGGCCTAAAATAACCCGAAAGGGTCCACATACCATCCACATACGCTTTCTTTCATACAGGTAGCGCTATCTACCGGGTAACACATAAACTAGTTGTGCCAAATGAAGAAGAAGCGATAGCGGTATTATTTTTAAACGAAGTATCATTTTCCTCTTTGGTTGAGGGTAAAATGATCCTTTGTACACTTTTTCAAAATTCTATTTTTTTAGTTATTCAATGTGGGTTGAAAATATCATTGAAATGATATTTTCAATGTTTATATATTATGTTTATAATATAAAATATAGTGTAAAACATACTAGCAAACTTCCAAAGTTTTATTTAAACATTTATGTTATTTTATACAAGATTTCCCTTTACGGAGATTACTTTAGGCTACCTTCCCCTATTAAACGGAAGTTTAAATTGAAAAATTATTAAATGATTAAATGATTAGTAGCGGTGACTATTAACTTTGTGCTACAACTTTTCATTAAAAACCACGCAGTATTAATTTTGATATAATTTACTATCATGAAACCACGTGCTTCAACTTTTACAGTTTTTTTCTATACGTTTGTAAAAGAATTTAATTTTTGGGAATTTAGTTCTTATATATATGAATAAAATATGCTTTCTACCAATATATAATGAAGTGATATTAGGAGAAAATTAGGCAAAATTAGGGTACTCGTTGTTACTTCTTATTAATTTATAAGAAGTTCTTCTTTTTATTTCTTGTAAATTTCGATAATCGTTGCAACTTTTAGAAACGTTTAAAATCAGATAATTTATCATATCCAGAAAAATACAAATTGCATTATTTTAAGAATCGTAAGGAAAGAAGCCAAAGCTTTATTACTGATAATTCATTCCTATTTGTTTTTTAATAAAAACTTACCTTTAAAAAGTGTTATATAGTAATAGTTAACTTACGGGGTGGGGAAATAAAAGGCTTTCAACATGATTTTTCAACATCTGATTAAAATACTTTTGAAATTGAGATGTTAAATATAACAGAGTCTATACTTTTCTATTCAGCATTGATTCCCGTTTGTGTTCGACACATGAACACATTGCGCAGAGTTTTAACGATTTGTTTCTAAGTCCGCCGGAGGGATTTTCAAAGGATCGTTTCGAACTTTGAAAACCATCTAAAAGGAGCTTATATTGAAGGAAATGTTTCATTCAATCGTTGCTCATTTAGTGATATTATTGATTTTAAATGAGACCCAGCTGAGAGAGTAGCATCACTTCATTTACCCTATCAGGCTTTAGCCGGAAATGTTTAACTCATTTTTTATGTTTCGTTGATATTTATATTTAGAATATTTTATAAAAAAGGGGGGGGGATATTATCCGGCAAGATTTTATGGAAAGTAAGAGATTTATGAAAATTTAAAGTGTATAGCGCTTAATAGCCTAAAAACTTGCCATTATATAGTAAAGTATTAATTATCTTAAAGTCTGATGCCACTTCTAATGCTTCTAATACTGGGAAAAAGATTTTTTTTTAATTAAAACTGTCTTTTTGCTGAATTTTATTACATAAAACATGGTGATTCTATTGTCAGTTTCTTAGTATTTTTTGAATGTGTAATTTTTTTCGGTATCCCGATTTACGAAATCGATTATCCATGAAATTAGTATATTTTTAAAATAATGTCACTTGTTAGTCATTTAATCAATATAAATCATTATGTAAAAAATAAATTAATTTATTAGAGATTTCTTTCTCGTGGTTTAAAAAGTTTTCCTTTTCTATAAGAGAATATTTTTTTTACAGGCATTTCATCTTTAAAAAGCCTATAAATTGTGTCATATTTAATTATTATAAATTTAATAATTCCTGAGTACTAAAATTAAACAAGGTAATACAAGCGATGTTAAATATTTAACTCTATCACAGTTACTTTGACAACTTGCTAATTTTCAGGAAAAATATTTTCACAAGAAAAAAAAAACTTTTTTAAATTTTTGGGTGTATATTTACTAGTCGTAAATCTTACATCAATCCTTCATACAGATATTTATCGTTAATATACGTTCATGCCACCGTTTCTAAAAAGGGAACCGCTAGAACAACAGTTTTGGTAGTTTTGAGGTAAGCTTCGCATTTTAGGTTTCGCAGTAAATATATACTTTGAAAAGTCATTATGGGTCCAGGAAGATGCTATCTATCAATATTAACTTCATAAGTTTCAATACTGCTTAGAATGTAGTAAATGTTTGACGTTATGGCCAATGTATCTTGCAGAATTTTGAAGTTTAAAGTGATAATTATAGTTTTACTGGATTTACTATTATGTTGCTTTAGAAAAAAAGCCGATTACTTTAGAAAGGAAGAAGAAAAACGTAATTTCGTCTGGTAGTGAAGAGCAAGTTTGAAGAACTCGAAAAGGGTGCCCCAGAAATGTGCTATTACGTTTTAGTTTATCTTCTTTATCTATTAGAGATAGCTGGGTAATAAAAATTTTTAAAAATGTTCAAAATAAGTTAGGAATAAGTCTACGTCAAGAAAACAAATTCTTCTCGTTAATTTTCAAAAAGTTACACTTTTTAAATTTATATATGGCCCCTTGAAACAAAAATTTCCAGTCAATAAAATGTGCCCCATACACTAATGAAATGATGAACAAAATTTTAGAGTTATATTCTAAAAAATGTCACATATATAAAAAGAAACATGTGCTGACTTAACCTCGAAGGGGGAAAAAATCATGCCTAAGGGTAGTGTTTCGAATTTCTGACAGAAATTACGAAATAAAACAATTTTCTGCACTCTAGTAATAAACGTTTACATTGAAATTCATTTATAGCACCAGATTGTCATTTTTTAAACATATCTCTGAGACGTTTTATCATGAAAAGCTGAAATTTTGGGCATCGCTTTATTAGTGGATGGGCACATTTTACTACTTGGTAATTTTTTGTACGGGGATCGCATACAAGTTTAAAAGGTGTAAATTTTGGAAAATTAAAGAGAGGAACTTTTTCTTTTCGTAGTCTTTTTATCTACCGTATTTTCAACATTTTCTATCCCAATTTATATCGCCCACTTATTAAATAATATATGAAAAGTTAAAGCATCTTACTATTTTTTGAGGACACCCTGTATAGTGTTCTGTATAGTGTTTGAACAAATACATCACTTATCGAAACTACATTTATATGTATCGGAACTAAACTCTTAGCCATGTTTGAGTCCGTCTTTCGTAATGCAACAGGGCCATTTTTCTTTTTCATGAATGTTAGTCTATTACAGTCGTTAATATTGCAGCAGAACACTGCCCGACAAATTAACTTCATTCGTTAAATCCTTTGAAATTTTCATTCAAAATAAACCATGTCTGAAACCCTGGACTTATAGAATCTTTTTTCCACAATTGCCAGAATTTATCGTCTTTTTAGTTCAGGATGCAGTACATTTATCTAATTTGTCGAAATACTTACAAATTATAAATTTTAACATTTAGAAATAATTTACTATTCTTTCTTTTTTTACGTTACTACTTATCTTTCTACGTTATTGAAGTGTTTTCGATGACGTAGACTTAAATAGCATAAAACAATAACGTTGATGTTTTGACAAGGATAATCTCTTTCGTTCACATTCATCACATTTTTACCTTTCTTTTACCATCGCGATAAGTCATATTACGGTGCTACATGTCTTGTTTTTAATTAAGCTTTCCTGTTAGGATAATTAAATTCTTATACTTATGCAAAACATTTGAAAACATGTTGCTGCAAGATCCGAAATTGGGGGTCTATCGCAAAGCAAGATGCAGTGCCTATTTGGCGATATTTCTTCCCTGTCATGTTCTGCGCATGATGCCAAATTACGTCATTGGCGTAATTAAAATTACTATCATGATTACTTAATTTTATCACTACGTATTATTACTCTAAGTGCTATTAATATGATTTCAAAAAGAAATTCCATTTCGTTTGACAATCAACCTTGTCGAACCGCGTTCTTCCTCAGCAATTGTTATAATCACTTATCACAAAAATATGCTTCAATCATGTTCATTACAAAATCAACAAATTTCTCAGGTACTGTTTCCTAATTTTGTAAAGGTTATGTAGATTAATTCTGTGTTCTGCTTTCCCCCTTTATATATCTCATTTTTAAACTATTTTCTCCTATACAAAATAAAATAAACTGTCATTTAATTGCATAGTATTTTACTAACAATTCTAACTTCTCTCTTTCAGAAGAATATCCCATTCAGGACTCGAAGTCGTTCCAAACATGAACTTCCTGCGTACGGACCCTACTATCATAGCAATGATGTGAGTAAATTTTGAAAACTTATCAACAAATGCAGAGGTGCAATTCTGTTCGAGTATTTTCAAAAATTTAAGAAATTTTATCGCATTTTCACAGAAAGTTTTAGCAGGAAGTTTAGCCTGCTAAGAAATAAATGTAGTAAGAAAAGGCCGACTTGCTCTGTTGATTCTGTACGAATCAAGCTATTCGAAAGTATGAATAGATTTTGCATCATCTTAACAGTAGACTGACTTCAAGAGTAAAATGCTAAAGCAAAAGCATAAAAAAAGAACAAATACAAAGGCTTAAAAACCTTTAAGTCTTTATGCATTTTAATACGTTGACTTCGTTACGCTCCGTATTTCTGAAGTATTTTCTTGAATAGTTATTATGTTATCACTCCTAAAAGAAATTTTCAAATAATTTCTCTTTGCTTTTGAAATATTGGTTATTCAAATAATCTGGTTCAACAATATTGTAGATGTTGCAGTTAAAATTATTGAGAAATCATGAAAAAGGTTTCCAAACGAACACTTTTAACGTAAAATATGTGATTAGATGCGAAAATATATTTTCATATGGTACATGTTCCAGTTAAAACAACTGAGTAATCACCAAAAGGGTTTTTAAACGAATGTCTTTAACATAAAATATGTGAATAGATGCAAAAACATATTGCCAAGAAACACAGTTTAAGTATCTTAAACGTCTAATAATAAAAATGAATTTTAGTAATGCATCTGAAATTGGATTTGCATATATACACACACTCATACATATCTCTGTGCATAGGATTGAGCAGTTGAATTTTTAAGTTGTTATTAATTTCAAAATGTACTTTAGAACAATAAAAAACTATGCTTTCTTAAATTAATGAAAACATAGAAAACCCGTGTAAGAAAAATAACTCATTAAATCTCATATATAAATAATTGTACTAAACGTTACGTTTCAAAAGTGTAGTACATATGTATGAAGTATAGTACATAGACACACATGAAACTGTTCTATGTATACCTTCTTAGCTTGAGCTACCTGATGAAGCCTGGACTGCAAAGCCGACCATGTGCATTTTATTTCTAACTCTCCGATGTGGGTTATTAGCCTCAAATTTGGCGTCCTCTAAGATGTTGAAATTTTACATCCACATTTCCCTTGAGCTAACTAATACAAAGTTACACTGAACCGTTAGTAGAAAGGGCGGCCTTGGCAATTTAACAATCGGGGACAATGCAGAAGATATAAATTGATGATTTTCAAATTCATTTGTTTGTTTATTTTTTGTCGCCAAACATTTCAGTTGTCTTCTCGGATGGGGGGTGAGGGGTCCTATGAGGAGTGTTTCTGATATCTTTTATGAGAAATCCTTTGCGTTTTTCGAAGAAGTTCACTTTATAACAAAACCAGTACAACAACTAGCAAACAACAAAGCAACAACCCTGTTTGCAGACATGAGTTTAGCTGCGACGTCGAAACTCTATCCTTATGTATACTAAACTGACCTCGATGGCCTTATTATAAGGGAATTTACTGCATTAATGAGTGCAAATATCTCATCATAATACTTAAAGTGTCTTGCGATAACGGAGCTATAATACATTTCACGTTATATATACCATCGCTTTGCGTTAATATTTGTAAATTACCAGTATTCAAAGCGAGCGCTTTATATATTTTTCGCCATAATAGTTTCTGATCGAAATAACTTGCTGTAAATGCGAAAGTCTTGTTTGAAATCAATTTACTAATTGGAGTTTTCATAAATGGAAAATGCTTGTCTATCGAATTTCGATACACTAGTTCACTTAACAGAACTTCGCACCGTGTAATAAGTAAATGAAATTCTGTCACCCTCACAAATTACAGATGTGTTCATCAAGCTATTTAACAATTTTTTATTATTATTATATATTTATAGTTTGGTGGTTTCTCTTGATATTAAAGAAGCAATTGCTTTGACATTTGCTTATAATATGTAATACATTGCAAAACATTATTTGTAACATTATCAAATGCTACCGCATACTGCATATAAAGTTAGATTGAAAATTGACTATTAATGTAAAAGATATTTTTTCATGCCTCAAACAAAACTGAAACGTATGCGCGTTGTCTTCGGCCTTTAAAAAGAGCTTTCAGCAATGTGCTGACAATTTTATATTTCCAATAGCATGCAGATATATTTGCTGAAAATAGAACACCAACTGACAAAAACATTAATCCTTAAAGTTTTAGAACTATCCTCAAATGTTTATTAATAAAATATGATACTATTTCTTTTTTTCTATAATTTAATTTTTCTTATACTCCAGATTCATCAAAATGCACTTCAAATATTCTACCACTCATAGATAGAAATATACTGCCCCATTGAAAACGAGATACAAATACAAAACAATGTATTTTTGATATAAGAAGGATTCTGGGTTAAAACTCAATATATGCATTTCTTTCTATCATGGATTAAAGTCTTTAAGATACCCATTGTATTATCATTATTTAATGATGCTAATATTATAATAATATTTTAAAATGCCCCTGATGAGGAATTAATTCTAAATAGTACATTATTTTCATATAGGGTACGCACTACAGTAAATGCCTATAGATTGCATCAATCCTAATAGTTGGTCTTGAGACAGGCAGACTAGAACAGACTAATCGAAGCAATAAATAGTTTTTCGCTTAGGTGGTAAAAGTTAAAAAGCGCTTATTGTTTAACTATGATATTGTCACATTTTAGAGTTTCCAAACACACAGAAATATTTTATTAAAAGCTATAAAATATTGCTTTTAGTCCCATTTTTTTAAGTGTTAGACTAAAACACAGAACTTAAAGATTGAAATCACTACCTCTAAACCTATTAATGCTACTTTTAGAACTAAAAATGATTTCATTAAGATGTCAACGATGAAAACTATTAATCACAAACAAAAACTATTTCCTTATCATTCACAATTTGCAAGGTTAATCCCTTTCACATAATGTCCTTTCTATTCTTATATAAAAGGCATAAAATATCGTTCCCCTTAAGATATCTTAGAAATTATCGTGATAACTTAATGGATACCTATTTGATTATCATTCTTGAAAAATCGATCTGAAAATTATCTTTTCTATCACTTTTCGAATTAAGTTTATCGAGTTTCTAAATAAAATCTGGAACCTCAGGCTTAATGCCACCAGTAATTTACTCTTTAATCTTGTGATAAGAATTCGAAATTCCGATAAAATGCAATTCAACCCATCCTCATAAATGTAGGTCATAGCTTCTCTAATTGCGGCAATTCAAGGTTTGTGAATATTATTCCGGAAATTAACTCCCACTGATGGAAAGTTGTAGAAAATAAATCGCTTGGGGCTAGAAAATTACACATGATGAATAGTCAAATAGTATGCCAGAAACTGAAAAAAGAGCTATATGACACGCTTGTGAATTAAAATATTTATTTATTTATTTCGTAAAGTAATACACTTTTACTTAATAAAGGAGGACATTTTTATCGTAACAAACAAATATTCATTAAACGAAAACTGCTCTTGCTTTATTAAGAAAAGTAAGCGTTTAATTTAAGCGTATACGCATTTGGTGTATGACATTAAAAAATATGTAAACGTAGTTCTTATTAAAAATAGTATATTCTGAGAATTAATTATGAATGGTTGTGAATAGAACTTTTAAGAAACCGTGTACTTTAAATGAGAAAAATGCCTTTTATTCAGTAAGAAAAGGGAAATATTTCTTTCGCAAAATTTCACTACTGCCATAAGATAATTCAAATGCTATTATGGCTTCTTTATATAATGTAATATGTCCACAATTCGAAAAACTAATACTTCTAATAAGTATCTGGCAATATACGATGTGCGTTTATGGTGTGTTGTTTATGGTTGATATTATAGATTTATATTATCATTATTTTATTTTATTCAGAAAAAAAAATCCATGTAAAAGAAGTTAGCATATCATTTGGGCATCTGATAAAAGTATCAATCATTTACGGTTACCATCAACATAAAAAAAAACAAGATTTTAATTTCAATTTAAGATTTTCTAATTCATTAAGAGAAATTTAAATTCGGTGACAAAACTAATCCAAACCAGAATAATTTTTAAAGAGGGTTTAAAATGCAATTTTTAAAAAAATTCCACGGAACAACATGCAGTGTCAACCGAATGAGATCTATGCCCAAGCCATGATTCCACCACCTCTGTAACTGTGCCTTTCAACAGTGTTTTATGGATGGTACCTGGTGTGTTGTTCCCCTTCAGATCATCAGGAGTTCTGAATCACTTTCCAGAGTGAATCTGGACTCGTATGTAATAGTACAGAAGCCCATTGCTGTCTGGTCCAGGAAACGTGTGCTCTTGCCAATCATAAATGGTCCCTTCTCTGTCGTCAGTTGAGAGTGACACACACAACTGGTCGTCTTGCATAGAGATCTGCATTGTTAAGGTGGCTTTGCATCGCACTAGCGGATATTCTTCACCTGATGTAACTAAGTGATCTGCAACGAGCTGCAGCACAGTATTGTTTCGTTTCCTTCAAGGCGAAAGAGCTAGAAAACGGTCTTCTGTAAGTGTTGTAGCTCGTGTTTGTCCTGGAACATGTCTTCTGGACACATGAATATAGATCGCAGAGTCGTTGGATCTCACTGTGAGACACATCGAGACGCCTAGCTGCATCAGCCTGCTACAACCCCATTTTCATCTATCCGACTGTCCACTACCCTAACGAATCGGGCAAACGGCCTATCCTAGACACTGCTGGACTCTATCTGTTGTCAACGAATCTGCAACAGCAGTTGTAAATCAGCAAGTCACACACGTAAATTACGAAAGCCTGATATTTGCATATTTTTCCCTCACACGTATATAGCTGTTCTTTTCTGTAAAATAGAAGTGGTAGCTATCCTTTTGGCACATGTGTGTGAGGATTTCGTTATTATCATTCATATAATCTTAATTTTATTGTTGATGACATTTTTTTTATGGTGAGCTTCAAAAAACATGCTGCCCCTTAACTTTTCGAGAGGCCAGTGTATTACAGAACCGTGTATATGCATACATAAATTTCAAACTACAAATAATTGTAAAAAAAAAAGTAATTAATAAATTTGTCAAAGGAAGTGTTATACTTAATAACTAATTTTTTGTACAAAGGTTAGTAAAAATGGATAAAATAAAACTGTGTTTCTAGAATTTTATTGAACAATAGGATCATAATGAAATTATTATTACCTTCTAATTAATATTTAGTGCAATACGTTGGTTTTGTGTACGCATTGCACAACATATCCAGGTTTCACATTCATTAACTTTCAGCTTTTTAAAATACCAACACCTTTCTTCCTTTTCTCAAAAACACTAAATAATATTTTTTGGCTTTTTATTTCTAAAATGGATTCACCACGCTTTTTAGATAATAGCCGTATGATTCACTTCGAATCGTTTTTAAATGTTCTTTAAAAATGTATAGGATAATAAAAAAAGAAAGATGGCTAGTCACCAAGAATTTTTTTAAAAATATTTCCATGTTTACATCTCCTTTAAGTTTTTTTTTTTCCTCTGATGAATATATTATGCCCAACAATATATTCATCAGAGGAAAAAAAAACGCATCTAAACAGTCGCCTTCAAGCTGTCAGGACGATTATCAAGATTTCATTGCGAGAACACAAACATTTCAAGATATGTTTTGATGTGTTATGTATTTCCTTCAATTATTACCACGCTTTCCCCCCCCCCATTGGATTCGTGTTTATAACATACATCATTTTCTGACGTATCTGCTTGGGTAGAAGGAAACATGAAATGACTTTTTTTGCTCTTGTAGGTGGAAAAGCTAAAAAGCGTATGGTTGGATTAAAAGTAACATTTTTTTGTCATCTTCAGAAAAGATTTTCTGGGTGAAAATTCTTGAACATGGGTTCTGGGAAATCTTTGTAGCAAAAGCTTTTACATTTTGGAAACTATGGTATTAATTATTTATGTGGTTTGAATAGTTCCATTTGAAGGTGTAATATAAATAGAGCATGCTTATTTATGTGTTATGACAAGCCTAAATGAGGGACATCGGGCTACGTAGATGACGTGCCTAGGTTGGAGGACTTTTTAAAGGGTTCTAACGCATATTCATGTTACATCTAGAGAAAGCCGACCAAAACACCTTACTGTTAGATAGGCAACCACGTGATAGACTCAAACGCGGGAAATCCACACTTCAGCTGTCTACCATGTTCGGTGTTATCCACTCTGTCATGGTGGGGCCTAAATGCAGTATGGTATAGTATAATTACTAAGATTGCTCATACACAAACTTTGTTGCACGGATAGCTCATGAATATCAAGAAACAAATGTAATGTACACCGTCTTTTAACATAATAGATTGCTATGATAAGACATCGATGCTTGCAAAGCACTGTACAAAGAAGTTTTCGAGTACTTTCTATCACGTTTATCACATTCTTGTACGTATGCTTCCATTATGAATAGCACTCCGTTCCCATAAGAACACAAAAAGTAAAGCAGCACCAGCTTGGCCAATGTTTGGGAGGGTGAACTCCTCTTTCGTCTAGGCTGCTGTGGAACCGTGTACACTAATGGGAACTGGTGCGCGCAAAATCTGTTCATGGCTCCAATGTCCTCCATGTTCATACGATACCACTGGAGGTGACGATTCCAGGTGCTAGGTCTCTCATCTGGAATTGGTTCAAAAATAGGTGACCACTCATGAGCTAAAGTCGGTCTTCCTCCCACTGGAGCTAAATGGAAACCACCCTCTCACTTTCGTCCCTTAGCCGTCCTATTAGAACAACAAGAACAGTAATTTCAAAATGGATTTCAGCTACAACTAGTAAAACATGTTGGGCACTGTAAGCTAGTAACTAATGACCAGTAAATCATTGTTGTCATAGACATACGTCTATGACAACAATGTAGTTTGCAAGTAGCTTTTCCAGTTTTCTGTTATTGAGCTATTGAAAATAAGTTCTTAGGTTTAGCACACACCCTGCGACAAAATCGCAAACCATTGTATTGGGACTGTTGCTATATTTGTTCTCCCGTATGCTTCTTGCATTAAAGTCACGGTACACGTGTCTCACGAGAAGTTGCGAAGTCGTTCCGCAACACTTTACGTGTTTTAGGACTGCCTTGATACAACTGTCGCAAACTTCAAGTTTTCCATCAAAACAGAAAACGTGCAACAATGTTATGCGACATTTCAATGTCTGCGCTTAACGGTGTTGATCGAAAAAATCATGTGATTTTGGTAAATAAGTACAAATATACTAATTATGCCAGGCACTTCAATATTTTGAAACTGTCTCTTTACAAGCTGTACTACATACTGCAATAAACGATCCATCTGTATCAGTTTCAAAACATTTAGAAAAAATTCTTAAAAATCGGAAATTTTCGCAAAGCGTATCGCTCTTCGAAAAATCTTGCTGCTCAGATCCATGTTTAAGAATTTTTTCTGAAAATTTCACAAAAGCCACAGCTTTTTCGCTTTTTGCAGTGTGTAAAGCAGCTTATGAAGAACCATATGGAATTTTTTGGAGACCACAGTGCTATTAGTTTATTTCAATTTGTGTACAAGACTAAAAACAGAGTTTTTTCCTTCGACTTACACCCTTAAGTTGTAGACAAGGTAGACACAGCAAACTAGAAAGCCCTGAAGGGCTACGGTAAAAGCGAAAGAGTTTTTTTTTTCTTGTAACTTTTTTGAGCACTAATTTTTTAGTTTGCCGGTGGTAGCAAAAATGCCAGAGTAGTTAGATAGCAACCTTGCAACTTGTCGCGATATATGTGTTCGGGACATTGTAGGTGTACATGGACGAGCAAGTATAGCGACAGTCCAGTACCAGAGCATCTAAAAAGTGTCGTGGAACAGTCCTGCGACTGCTGCAAGACATGAGTTCTGTGTGTGTACAAGGCCTATAAGGATGTGAGAAAATTTAAAAATACTCAATGAATTCATGTGTTCTATATTAAAGAGCGAGACTATACTTCCACATGATAAAGAGACATTAATTTGCATGTTGCTTGGTATGTATAGTGTTAGCAGGATGTTTAAAACTCTAAAAATTTCTGTGGAGATGTTTTAACAGTTATAGAAGAAAAGTGTGTCTGTTTTATCAGATAATATCGAGATTTAACTCTACAATTGAATAGGTATAGTCTGCAATTTAAGGGAGCCATATAAAAAAATTATTGCATGAAATAACATAAAGTCTACCACTATTCTCTTTTCATCTCAAAATTAGAATTTTAATAATTTCAATCAGAAATAAAGGGAAAAATCAGTTTTGTTTTTCATAAAAATATACATATAATAAACAAAAAATGAAAAGACTTGGCCTACATCAAGGAATAGAAAATATTACTAACTCCCCTAACTGAAAAAGATTATTAATAATACATTTAACTCAAAAATTTTGACTGATTATCCCACTTTTACAATAACAGTATTTATTATTTGAAAGATTTACTTTATTATTCTACTTAAAAAAGGATTAAGTTGCGAAATATACTTTAACGAGTAGTTTGTTAGTACATTTTCTTTCGAAATAAACTTTAGCTAGTTATATTGCAAGGAAAAGGTTGTTTAATTAAATTCCCTTGAGCTTGCTTATCCGTTCAATATATTGTTAAATTAGAGCGTTATACTTCAATACTCTCTGACACTGCATAATTAAAAATGATGGATAGATTATTTTCAATGAAGTTATTGGATTAATTTTTAAAACGTTTTCATCGCTGTACGTGGTATATAACTACAGTTTTATTAGTTACTGAATAGTATTTTATATGTTTGATTTACATGTCGGAATTTTTAAAACATGTCTTTACCCTTTAACGCGCAGTGATCCCGCTCTGGGAACACCCAACTCTGACGTTTTGACTGTTGCCAGTCACGAAAACTAGATTTGATTTCTATAAAAATAGTTGCGGGTGACACAGCTCCACGAGAATCCTTTACTTTTTAGCACGTCCTTTCCCGTAAAAAAATTGTCGCGATTAATTTTAACAGCTCCGACATCTGCTGAAGAATGGAAGAATTCGAGAACAGCTAGATAGGTTGCCCAATGCTGAAAAAAGGGCAGCCGTTGCCATCGCTCGACTTAACTACCAGCAAGATGGCGGACGATCGAAACGTTCATCGTGTGCCACAGATCTAGAAACCCTTTTTTTGACGCAGGGCACAGACAGCTGTCGTCAAAAAAGGGTCTCTAGATCTGTGGCACGCGATGAACGTTTCGATCTTCCGCCATCTTGCTGGTAGTTAAGTCGAGCGATGGCAACGGCTGCCCTTTTTTCAGCATTGGGAAAGGGTTGCGCCTCAAAGGGTTAAGTCACTATTCAATAAAATTCACAGATAAAAAATGTGTTCCAATTGTTTCCATACCAGTGCAGCTTCATTTTTTTTTAAGTAGTTAAAATATAAAATAATTAAAAACCTCATAAAATAGAACGCAAAAAAAGATAATTAGCAAGGCGATCGTTTTGGGTGGTAAAAAAGGTCCACTCTTCTTCTGTTGCAAAACAGCTCCACATGTGTAGATAATGGAGCTCTTTTGCAACTGAAGTAGGGTGGACCATTTGTGCCAGCTGAAAATATCGTATTGCTAAATTATCTTTTATGTGTGTGTCACTTTATTAAATTTTTCATAATTTTTTTTCCCGTTTTAACAATTTTTTGCTAAGTGTTCGTGTTAACTAAAATGTATTTCTTAGTTTTGGTCGGGTTAACTATTTCGATAGCATTCCTTAAGTGGATTCTCTAGGAAAATCTGACTTTTAATGTTTAGAGCTTTTTGAACTCCTAAAGTCCACCTTGGCGACAGACCTGGATTTTGATAGCAATTCGCATTAAATATTTATAATTTTATGCATAAACTTATTAATTGTATTTTCTATTTAATTCATAAAAAAAGTTAGTAACACCATTTGTTTTGTTAATATCCTCATTGATATTTGGGTTGCTCTTTCGTGAACACTCTTTATAATTCAAAAAAATATATAAATTGAAAAACCTCAGCTAACACCCAAACAGTTCTTGTTTATAAATGATGACTTTTTTTGTTATATTTTCTTCTGTTAATGTTAATAGTAAGATTTCTAAAACATCTGAGTAATTGTTCCCAACCGGTGGCTGGCGAACGTCCAGGGGTACTCAAGGTGTGTATAAGGGGTTTTCCAAATTCTTTCCTATTTTAGCAGGAGTTCGCAGAGAGAAAAAAGCTTGAGAATCACTGCTTTAGAGTATGTGCCGTTTTATTCTACTTGTGCACATTTAATGTATTTCAATATATAAAGAAGGCTGATCTTTTGTAGTTTCTAAAACATTTTACTTTTTGGTTGCAATTTGATTTAGTAATGGTGGTGTAGGTAGTAATTGCTTATCTGATACGCGGAGAAAAATATTTTGTAATGTATGAGTGCTTATTTCTGTTACACGCATGAATGCAATTATTAAGAATCAATAGAACAAATCATTTTTTCAGCTTAAAATAATTATAGTGAATAATGAAATATCTAATATAATTTTGATTCAGTTTCTATTTCCCTTACAATTAAAAGTAAGAACACAAAAAATATTTTTTTCGGATTACAGTACAATTAATAAAAAAATCCATAAAAGACAATATTTTTAATTAGACATTATTTTTAATTAGACATTATTTTTATCTAGATATTATTTTTAAATATGATTCATAAAAATTTTAGCAATCCCACTTGAGAAAAATAATAGTCCAGAATTTTAATCATATAAAACTGTTCATATACAGAAAACATGCTAAAATTAAAAAAAAAATCTGTATGATAAGATTTTAAAAAATCAAATAGTATTTGTTACAACGTTACTTTCTACGACAATTTTTTCACTTTTAAATAAAATTGAACTTTTTACTATTAATTTCAATTTGTTTGTCTGCCTATCTCTCTCTCTCTCTCTCTCTCTCTCCGTTCTCTAACTGACGTATATATATAAATATGCAAATGTTGTACAAAATTTATATAACTCATTTCTATTTACACAGCATACACTCATTTCTATATACATTTGTATACACACTATATGCCGTGTGGAATACAGTGTTTCTATTGTGTACAGTTCTTCAACAGGCTTACATAAAAACATTGCGATTTATTTAAAGTTAGTCTTTCTTGAAAGTTCCTATAAAGCCATCCGTATATTTTATGCCAAAATGTACAAATATGTACATTATTGAATTTGATACGAGAATGCTATTAACCTAAAAGAGTGCATGTATCTTTTACTGTTTTTTTACTGTGGTGAAAAATACTTTAATAGGGAGTTTTTGCATGGTGGTTTCACTGACGGTAACGCCTACGTTAAATCTCTGCCAGTAAAGCGCATGCGCACGTATAAAGTAAGTTGCTTGATTGGCTAGAAACTTATTAATAGCGTATAGCGTTAGCGTTAACGTGGGAAGATACGGTATGCGAAAACTCTCTAATTTCTCATTTTTTTAACTCTCTTCAAAGACAAGAAAGCATCCTTGTATAGCTCTGCGATCAGCCTTGCAGAAGTGCAACGTTGGTCCACAGTTACAAATTCAAAGACCCATGCCGGAAAGCAACGATGGTCAGAAAAAGGTCAACTTTGCCATCATGCTTTTGGTCCCGCAGTGGTCCAGTTAGTGGAATCTCGGTTCTCACAAGAACACCGAAATTGAAGCAGCGATGGCTCCGGTCAGCGCTTGGGAGGGCGACAGTATCTCTCGAGTGGTCTGCTGAGATACCATATACACACAAAAGGGACCTGGGGTACTTAAAATCTATCCATGGCTCCTTTATCCAGCATGTTGAAATGATACCTCTATGGTTGAAAATCAGATTATGCCTCTTATCTGGAATTGGTTCAGAATTAAAAACTCTTCGCCCCAAAAAGGGTACTCAGCCTTAAACCATAAGTTCCATCCCGAGGGTAACAAACAACCATGTGTCTTTGTTGTGGCGAAGGAAATAAATACGTCGGCTCTGTAGTGTATGTACATAAAAATTTGCTGGAAAATGTTTCATAATTAATGCGTACGATGTAATTAGTCAATCTTTTCAATATTTTGGGGATTTTTCTTTGATTATTTTAAGCTTGATTCTTTAACCTGAGGAATATGATTTTATAGTAACGTTATAAAATCATATTCCTCAGGTTATAGGAATAAAATAATAGGTATCAATCAAATAGGTATCAATCAAAATCTGTTATTCCGTTGTCAGGATATTCCTTCGTAATGTTTAGTGTTGGCATTGTTACGCCGATATCGAAAACACCTTGCGTTTTCTATTAAAAGCAGTCTAGTTTACTGTGGGCAGATTTTTAGGTGGCATCCATGTGGTTTTTATCAATCAAATAATTTAAACAAATAAATCCGAATAGGAAAGAACACTTCTCGAAGCAATTGCAAAAGCTATCAAAATATATGCACACCTAGTGGTAGAACTACCAAAAAAGGTCCAAAGCTTTTCAAAAGACGTCTTTTGAACGCTTTTTTAACTGCGCTACTAGATACTATTTGCAATCCTTTAACCCTTTAACGCGCAGTGTTCCCGCTCTAGGAACACCAAACTCTGACGTTTTGACTGTTGCCAGTCACGAAGAATAGATTTGATTTCTAGAAAAACAGTTGCGAGTGACATAGCCCCACGAGAGTCCTTCACTTTTTAAGCACGTCATTTCCCGTAAAAAAAATGGTCGCGATTATTTTTAACAGCACTGACACCTGCTGAAAAATGGAAGAATGCGAGAACAGCTGAATAGATTGCTCAATGCTGAAAAAAGGGCAGCCGTTGCCATCGCTCGACTTAACTACCAGCAAGATGGCGGACGATCGAAACGTTCATCGTGTGCCACAGATCTAGAGACCCTTTTTTTGACGCAGGGCACAGACAGCTGTGGTCAAAAAAGGGTCTCTAGATCTGTGGCACGCGATGAACGTTTCGATCGTCCGCCATCTTGTTGGTAGTTAAGTCGAGCGATGGCAAGGGCTGCCCTTTTTTCAGCATTGGAAGGAGTTGCGCGTCAAAGGGTTAAAACATCATAATTTATATGCTCAGACGTCATTTTAACTTGATGATTTTAAGTTGCTTTAAATGGCCTCCTTTTATGGTCTTCACAATAGTAAATTATTAACTATCGTGAAAATTTTTAATGGACAAATTTATCACATTAAGTGTAAGAAACGATAAAATAATCACGAGCAGTTTTGAGGGGGAAAAGGGAAATTTTAAGTTAAAATAATGAGAAAAAGTTTTTTCAGACAGCAAAAAAATAAATCGAATGCACTTCTTATTTTAAGATTCTTCATTCTTTGTTTAAGAAGCTAACCTTCACTGTTTGTTTGAATTTTCACGACAGTTTAAAATGCCGTTTGTGCGGAAAAAAAGAATAACATTTGTCAAAAATATGTTTTATTTTTTGTTTAAATTTGAGAGTGCAAAGATTTTGAGAACTTGTAAAAGAACAAAGTTGCTTTAAGATTGTTATATTTTGGATTGAAAACATCTTACATATACCATTATCAGAACTATTGCATAAATAAATTTTCAAAACTACCCATAGATTTATATATGTCTTGTTATGCTTTTATTATTCTGATTTTATTTTACTTCCAGAAAGTCTTTTTTTTCTCAGATGCTTACCTTTGTATTAAAAACTTTAAAGTCCAGGTTCCATTGATCAAATTTTAAAATACGGAGAACGCTAAATGTCTGACAGAGTGATTTCGCAGTATTTGAGAAAACACATTTTCAATTTCCTTTTCTAAATCAGATCGAAATCGTAGATCATGGTGTGGAGTGTCACTGAAAAATTCGATCAGTCTGTTATACATTTTTTTTAATATTTGAATAGTTAAAAATGGAATACTTCAAAGTGAAAGTTAAGATTACACTGTTTGATATGCGCAATAATAACGTCTGTATATTTATTTAGATTAAACTAAAAGACTTCATTTTCAAACTCAAATAGATAAGAATAATATATTTTTCTTTCATTTTATACATAAAATTGTACGACTGTTTCTTTCTTTTTATTTATCTTGTGTGATATCTTTGAAAACTGCCAAAGTCTTCATCATATTATTTTTACTGTTTTGACAGTATTTAGGGAATGGAATCACACTTTTGAAACCGTATCATAAATATTCTACTGTCATATTTGTCAATGCTGTATCTAATTAAACTTTTTCTTAAAAAAAAGAGACAAAATTCAAGAAATATGTATAATTGGATTTAGGAGAAAAAAATCTTTATAGCCTGAAGTCATAACAGAGAATTTTCTTAAATTGAACTACACTTAATAAGATCAGTACAATAAGTAGTAAAATTTCATTTGATTCAAATCCTTTTATGCAGGAATATACTTTCTTGCTTTAAGGAAATTAAAATTCAGTACTTCGTAATCTCAAGTATTCAAATTTGATTTAATGCAAACCTTTTTTTTAAACTAATCATTTTATCTGGAGGAATAAAATTTATTTATAATTCATAATTTCTTGAGGTTAAGTAGGAGAGGTAAATTGTATATTTTCTGCCAATCAGGCGGTTTCACATAATCTTTCTACACAAGGAACTACGCGCAACAAGTATTAAGCAAACATTTCCTTATAAAATATTTTATTTAGACCATTAAACAAATGCTTTGGCATAATTTTTACAACATGGATTGATTCACGAATGGAGAATACATCATAACAGATCAAATCTTATCAAATTCTGCAGATTTCTCCAATAATACATTTAGCAAGTCCTTATAGTTAAATTTGCAGAGTTGCATGAGCTGTTGATAGCTCCACTGTTTTAGTTACCCTACGAGCATTTTTTTCTATATTTCAATCAGTTTGCAGCCTGCATCTAATCTCCTCCCAGTTGTTTTGGACAATTCGTTACGCTACATCATTCGTTGACCATTATTTTTTAACTTTTCAGCATAATCAGGCAGAATATTTAGATCAGGCAGATCTAAATATTTCAGTGCCCGTAATAGTATCGAGTTTTGGACGTTTTTCTCCTGATGTAACCTGAATACACGCTAGAACGGTTTAAAAAGGGCTCCATTCAAGGCATAACCCTCTTTGGCAGATAGCCCCCGTGTAGCTTTGCCCTAACCAAACCAAACAATTTGGAGACATTTTTATATGATGAAACCATTTGCTCAGGAAAACATGCGTGAAATTTCGTTAAAATTTATCATTTATTTTATACAAAGAATCTTTAGCATCTGATGTAGATCAGCCTTTACGTTATTCCATCTTAAAAATATTCACTTATCATAACAACAGTGCATGGTTTTTATAAAAAATAAATCTATTGAATTTTAGCCGCTGTCTAATTTACATTACATATTCTAAGGAAGAACCATAATAAAATAACTGCTTAAAGTAATTTTTCTGAGCATTTAAAAATATTTAATATTTCATTGAATAAAAAAGTAAAAAACAAAAGGACTTTTGAACATTTTGTGTCGCTTAAAAATAATGAGAATTTTTTTTTTGAAGTATTGCAGTAAAAAAAGCAAGTATTGTATTTTTTGTTTCATCCTAATTATATATATTCCTTTTTATATCTTCTTAAAAATATGCATATTAATTTGTTTAGCTAATTCATTAAGCGTATATGAATATTTATCTAATACAAAAGAAAAAAATGAGCAAATTCTTTGTTGTAAAAAAATCGCTACAATTTTATTAGGAACATTGCACGACATTCTTAAGATATGAGATCTTAGAAATCAATTCACAATTCTCTTTAATACATTTTTTAAAATATGTTTTTTAAAGCTGGTCGTTTCTGTTTCTGTTAATGTATAAGATTGTAAATAAAAAAAACTTTGAATATTTCATTAAATTAATAAAAGCTTACGCTTTACAAAATAGAAACTCTTTATTAATTTATTCTTTACATTGTATATATTACTTCAAACTTTTTATGCATGACGTGTTGTAGATTAAACTTCATAATTGTGTCATTACAAATTACAAGAGAGCTTAAAAATGTATAATTCTGGGGAATTCTATAGACATAAAAAATAGGGTGCTGTGATTATATAAATAGATATACAGTCAAAGGAGAATAAATTAGAAACCTCTACACACGCGCGCGCTATTCTTTTGCGTGGATAGCAGCCAGTGTTCTTGAGAGAACAGACTTTACAAGCTTGTGGACTGCATTTACGTCCGGAGCATTGGATACCCAGACTTTAAGGTACTGCAAATTGGATGGTAGAGGAGATTTCTGTCTGATGTGTCTATCCTATAAGTAGCAAATATTTCATTTTTATTACGTTCTTTGCCGTGGCGAGGGAAGCTGTTGAAAGTGAGATTAATGTTCATTGAACCAATCTCAAACGATTCTGGAACGATGTATAGTTGCATTATCGCTCATGAACCATCCTTTACCTTCAGAATAAAAATGTCATTGCAAGAAGCACACTGGATCTGCGAATTCGTCCAGGTATTGCATGGCTTTTTGTTTGCCATCAATTAACGCAAGGTCATCGCTTCCATACAAGCAGAATATGCCCCACACTATGATAATCGCACCACACCCTTTCACGCTGCGAACAAGTCAAGAACCCCGTAGATACGATGTGCAAGACTGTTTCGTCGTGCAGATCTGGACAGGAATTCTGAGAAATCTGTTTCCAACATACCTTTTTCTTTTCGAAGTGATTATGTGTGCCTCCTCTCTACACACGCATACAAATGTACGAAATTGCCTTATGATATTGTTTCCTCGCGGAAATACCTTAAATAAATAGTTCATGAGCAAATCTAGCAAATTTTCCAAACATCCAGGCATCAATAGCATAAGAAATCAGCGATTTCATAGAGTAGGCTCTACAGATCCGCAATTACTCTTTAGAAGAAGGTCGAAATGCATAGATAATGGAAAATATATTACGATGGTGAATGTGTGAAAACTCACTAATTGTCTTCTTAATAGAAATTGTTAAGCTTTTGTTGAAAATATTTTTTTGGCATTTATATATGTTTTACTTTGGCATTTTTATATTTATTACTAAGCCATAATTTTGATGTGTGAATATTAAATTATTTTAGAAATTTACTTATTTTATTTGCTTCAATTTTCCGAGTTAGACTTAATTTCAAAAGTGATTTTCTAAGTGTAATTTTTGTATGTTTTGTTTCTTACAATAAGAAGATTACTTAAAAAGAAACACTTTGCATTATTCAGATAGAAAATTTCTTACGGGGTTTGAGAAAGAAGAAAGGAAGCCATTTTTAATTCATGCCTTACAACGAAAGAAATTATTTTCTTTCGTTCTTCTTAAAATTTTTTAATATCCTTTCAAAATTATACAATTAACATTTGTTAGTAAATACAACGTATAAGTTAACACGAGACAATTTTACATCTTTTGATTTAACGAAATTGTTTGAATAATCCATTCGTTTTGATTTAATGAAATCGTTTGTATAATACAAATATTTTCCAACTTATTTATATATATATATATATATATATATATATATATATATATATATATATGACATGCTTCGTTCACATTGATTAAAACCTTTAAAATTATTCGTGAAGATACTCCATTAATACTATATAGATATGAAATTTCAATACATTTTTGATATATTATGTAGTTCTAGGAATTGTTTTCAAATCTTTCAATACTAAAACTGTACTTATACTTGTGCATTTTCCCCTAATAAATTGTTTTATTGAACTGAATATTGCTCATTTAATTGAGTTTTTCATATGCATAGACACATTTAATGAAAAGTCATATAACAATTTCCCATTTGCAGCTGGCTGTGCCGCACAGCCAGCTGCGTCAAAAAAGGGTCTCTAGATCTGTGGCACGCGATGAACATTTCGATCGTCCGCCATCTTGCTGTTAGTTAAGTCGAACGATGGCAACGGCTGCACTTTTTTCAGCATTGGGAAAGGGTTGCGCCTTAAAGGGTTAAAGTTACTGCCTATAGAGTATAATATACTGGAACTTTTGGCTGTGTTTTCTTATAAAAGATCTGTTTACGTTATGTACGCCGTTTTCAACTGGTTACTTAGTATAGTACATATGACTGGTGTATATAAGTTTCGTGCAAGTCAGGGTATATTTACCATAGCTAAAGCACGGACAGGCAGATGTGACAAATCGAAATTATTAGCTATTTTAAACTTTGTCTTTCAGAGATGGTTTGAAAAGCAATGAAATTCAAGTAGAATTCATAGCGAAATTAGTAGATAAATCAGATGATTATCAATAGGAACCTAAAGGATTTTAAAAAGATTTTTTTAATTTCAAGAAAACCAATTTCAAATTATGGAACAGCTGGATATTTCCACCAATGACAACTTTTCATTCTCTTCTGATTCTTGGGTGATTTACGCATGCGAATAATCCATAATCATTTCCCATTGTGGATGCCGTTAAAATATAGTTCTTAATATATTCTGATACATAATCCTTTGCATACTGGTGTATTTAGAACTTCAAAATACATCGTCTTCGTCGTGGCAAATATACAAGTTTTGTCCAAATTATTTCATCATAACGAAAAATTATTTTCATAGTAAACAGTAGGGTTCGGAAATTTCTCGCCAAATATAAAAGATATTGCCAAGATGGTTCAGTTTTAGAAACTAATTTTTTATCGCCAAACACGATGACAAATAGCTAAAAGAAGCCAGACTTGGAGACTTTTGATAAACCGCTGTTACTGGCAATTCTTCGGGGAGTAGTTTAAAAACATGCTTTTTCTTCTGAGTTTCAGTATGATATATCAAGAAAAGTGACCATATTAACATGGGACTTCCCCTAAGCTATCCCTTTGCCAATAAAAAAAAATAATTCATATCGGTTCATATCGGTTCATCTGATAAAACATTATCGCTGTACTTGAGCACACTATGGAAAATTTTTCTTTTAGAAATATATCACTTTCATTGTATACTTTAATAAATAAACGAACTACACCTTCAAGGTTTAAAGGAAAGAAAAAAAAATTGCGGTTAAAAAGTAATTGTTTTTCTAATAACATTTATGATGTATTGCAAAAGCAAAATGTTTTCGAAAAAAAAAAAAATTCAAAATTGTGTCATTTCTAACTGCTAGTGTATGTTTGTTTATAAATAACAGAAGAAAACAAAAAATGTACTTTTTGTGAAGCTTTAGAATTTCAGACAGACTTAAAAAAAAACTTCGTTTCTCAAAACAAAAGATGTGCTGGTGACAAATTCAGGAGCACTTTAAAGATAGAAGTTGGAACAAATATTTTTTTTAAACTTTGCATTTTCTTCCTGTTTGAATTATATTACGTGGTGTTTACATAACTATCAAAATGTATTACATTTTTAAATAATTTGATTTAATCATCTGAAATAATTTAATGTTTTATTTGCTTAGAAATATCTGGAAGTGCGTAAATATTTTTGATAAAGTATTTTCATTTTTAAAGTCTATGTGATTTGTGTAAATATCTGCAGAGATTAAATTTTAGAAAAAAAGGATTTTGAAGTTAAAAAAAAAATTAAAAATGTAAGCAGGTTTTAACATTCATATGTAAATATCTTCTATTAATATTTTGCTGCAATAGAACTGCATAAAGTAGAAAAGTCTGATAACCTGTTTTGAATTTTAAAAAAATGTATATTTAAGATTTCCTCACAAAACAAATTAAAAATAGTTAAATTATAAAATAGTTAAAATTTGATCTTAAAGTAATTATCGCCAATTAATACCAATAACATGGTTTCCATAAGAACCCTGCAAGTGAAACAGCATCCGGCTTTCCAGTGCTTGGGAGGGTCAACTCCCTCTCGGATTGATTGCTGTCAGATCGTGTACGCTGGGAGCTGGTACATGTAAAATCCGTCGTGGCTCTGATGTCCTCCAAGTTGTTAAACGATACCTCTGGGGATGCCGAATTCAGGTGGTTGGTCCCTCCTCTGGAATGGGTTCAAAAGTTCAGGTAGGGGATCACGAGTTTGGAAGAATAACTTACGATAGCTTCCCCCCCCTCCCCCCCTTTATTTTAAACAGTATAAAAATATTTGGAAGAAAAAGGAATTTGGAGTTCATGTGGACATGTTGTACGCAAGGTATTTTTGAATTATTCCTTTTCGTCACTTTCATATTTTTAATAAGAACGCCACAAAAATTTTAGATTAAAAAAACTTTATTACATTTTATTTTAATTCTCTTTTTTAAAAATATTTTATTTTTCAATATGTACACTAGTGAATCATGTGGATATCTGCTTTTAAGAGGTCACTTTCTTTGCCCACTGTAGTAGAAGCTTTTTTTGTATCTTTCTGTATTGCTTTTTAATATTAATATAGTTAACAATTAGGTATGCATGTATAGTGAGCATGGTTAAATATAATAACTTTCTGTAAAATACAAATAAAAGTGAAGGAAAAAATATTCTTTGTCCTGAATAAAAATATTCGCCAACACACTACAAGACGTAGGGAAATAAATATAAAGCATAAACACACTAAGAAACTAGTTAGCTATAAGATTTTATGATCAAAAGATTTTACGGTCTAAACTCAAAAAGATTTTATGGTCTAAGACTGATTTATAATTCCCGTCGCAGTGTTTCAAATGTGATTATGTTGATTGGATTTAGAAATCAGGCGAGTATTCAGACTTTATTCTGCTTGCTATGAAACTAGACGCCATTGTATGGAAGACTTTCTAAATTTGTCAGTAGGTAGTACTATAAATGAGATTTCCAAGAAAATAAAGTATACTTTCTTTTTCTATAAATGTAGAACTTTAAAAAAATATATCTTCGGAGAAACAAATATATATATAGGGTAAGTATCTGACAGCGTCCAGTATCGGCCAAATATAGTTTCTACCATTTACTGGAGATGGCAGTAAAGATATCCATGTGTTGGGTAAATGTAGAAAGTTCAGATACCGTCATATTTCGACAAGTGGCAAAGCGTTTTGGACACATAACAAAAAATTTGGGTTTTTTTCTATTGTTTTGAGTGAACGAAGATAACTTCATGCTGTCATGTTTTGCCTGTAAGAGTGTGAACAATTTTTCCCCCCGGAATAAAAGTTAACTATATGTTAATTCATGGTATAAGCTATATCCATTCCAAACTTCATCTAAATCCGTTTAGCTGTTTCATCGTGAAAGAATAACCAGCATACAAAACATCCGAATTTATAATATTAAAAGTATGATATCCGGCATGTACCACGAAGCCAGTACAACGCCGCCGCCTTTCTGTACTTCCGCCAAGGTCTTTAGGGAGGGCCACTTTAGTTAAGATACTGTTTGAAGTGCCGCCCCGGCACTGCTAGTAACGACTGTCTAGCACTGTCCAGGGGCTCTACCACTATAGTATCGGAAAGCTTTCGGCTGCGAATATATTGAGTCTTCTCTTCCCATGACGTCACAATCCCAGAAATATCCGATGTTCCCTAGCATGGTCCTATCGTAATTGTTTGACTGTCGTATTCACTATCGAAAATAATGCCGTTGGATGAAGGCGAAAACTTGTATTCCGGTATCGGAGAGTACAAGATGGATGGGGTTTTATTGTGTGTATCTTGAGTGTCAAGCATTTCCACAAAAGGACCCCTTTCTCTATCACGGTAGGTCAGTCAAAAACTGGCTTCCACTCTTGATGGATGTCTACGGAATATTCGAAAATTCTGAAGGCAATGTCTTTGTTTAAGAAAACGGTGAGAAAGCTCTGTGTTTTGATTGGTTGATCGGTGTGAGTGTTGCATAGACCTTTGCATGCGCAAAAATACTCGCTTGTTTTATTCGACACTCATCGTGCTAGCACTAAAAGGAGAGTTGCGGCTATTTATCCGAAGTATTTAACTATCCGACAGCGAGAAATATCCGTCACGGATATTCTACGAAACCATGGTGCTAGAGCCCCAGGTGTTCTGTTTGCTTGAAAACTCAATACACAGCTCTAAACCCGCTCCAAATTTCTTCGAAATATTCTTGGTGCTTCCTGTAGTAAGCATAAAGTTGTTTGTAATTTTCAATGAAAAACTATTTCTACTTTTTATGAAATATATTTATTTTTCGCAAGACCTTTTACAGTACTTTACAGTGCAGAAGATCCAGTTTTGACATTCACAATTTTTTTTAATTGTGAAAGCAGAGTTTTAAACTTTCCAACTCTTCCAACTTAATTAGAAATGAGTGAATCGGGAAGTAAACCTTTGGTCTGATTGGATATATCTATGCCAGTTGCTGAAAATCTATGAAAAAATCCTGACATAGGACATCGCAGATCGTTTTTCTCTGCAAAAGCCTGCACATCAAACAAACCCTTGTCTGTTGGTAGAATGTATTTCTTGTTCTTTATGTAGTGTTTCTGGCAATAAAGGAAGATGATGATGGTGTTGGTTTCTGGAATATAAAAAATAATTATGGAACTCTGTAGGTCATACTAGAGTCTCTACAATGCAATTATCATGTCTTATGCAAATAAATAAAATAGTCAATAGAACTATAATGGTTTATTCCTAATTTAACACACTGTGTGGCACGATTTCAAAAATCGACATTTTGGAGCGTTTTAATATCTTTCTGTAGAAGATGAAACGCTTCCAGAAATACTATGAGAAAATGCGCGCAAAATAGCGATGAACGCATAAATTTGGAAATTTGAATACACTAATTCAGGAAATTAAATAAAAATGTGAAGAATTAAAATATGATGAATGCATCAGTAGACAAGAAGTGAAACTTTAAAAAACGAGATTTTATTTAACATGATTCGTGATTTCCAAACCACAGGAACAAAATAGAGCATGGACTCGAGGGATACCACTTTTATACAAAGGTTGCCATATTAAAATATTTATCATCAAATTGGCGAAGAAGTGGGGAGGTGTTATTCTGTATTATAGGGAGTTTCCTCTTTTAGAGTCCAAACTGTTTTGTTGTTCATTAAGCGTTTCAATACGAGATAAAAAGGTTTCACAATAACGATGCTTTTGTAGTAATTCAGTAGAGGAAGTTGCTTTTAATTTTTTGATAATTAACTTCACAATCACTGTTTCTTTCGTGCGATTGAAGAGAAATTGTTGTCAAAGCGGGAAAAAATAAGAAGTTTTAAAACTTTACAATTTATGCACTATTTCAAAAAGATTTAATTACCTCTACTTGTTAGAAAAGATGTCTGCGCAATTGTGTGTAGGTGGCGCTACGGAACAAACTTCTACATGTAGATACACCAAATTTGGTACAAAGGAAACTCGCTAAATATGACGTTATGCACACCGAGGCTTTTTTTGTTTTCAAAACTAGGCCTAGAATTTTATTCAGTATTTTATGTAGTTTTGAGCGATTTTAAGGATATTCAGAGATAGGGGCGAAAATAATATAAAAAAATCGTTATATCTGCGGATAGAGAATAAAATTTTCCTTTCAACAACAGGTTTTTCTGAATATAATTTACTTATCTATGAAAGATTTTTTTCAAAGAAATACAAAAAAAACGAGTGTACGTTTAAACTACTTTAATTGATACCTAATTATTTTTCCACAAAGTACTTACTGATTCCACCAGTAGGATCCTCGGGGATTATGTAGTCCGCAGCCAGATACCCATTATTTTGGGTATTGCCGAGTAGAGGAGTCGTAAAGCCGTTTCTCAGTTTTTCCGGTGGTATGTTCTGTATAAGCCAAGTAACGTAGGGGGCGAGAACAATAACATCCGGGGCTAGGAAAGACAAGAAAAAGAAAATAACATAAAAAAGTTGAACTATGTAAGAACTATTAATTTCGATTGTTTTTCTCGGCTAGTTATGCTGGCTGTTCTCCTGACTTGATTTGCAGTATTCGTCTGGCGAGGGCATAATAAAACACGGTAAACCCATGTAGGCCGTTATTCCGTGCCAAAGAAATATAAAATTAAAAGTACTAGCCGCCTTCGGCGACCAGTTTTGGCCGTCGATGGCCGCTTCGCGCCCAAAATGTGCAACCTACGGCACACGGGCCTCTCCGCGACCGAAATTTCAACCTGCCGGCCAACTGGCTTTGGCAACCAGCTGGTCCGACCGCTTCACGTCTAGCCTTTGCAACGTGCGGGCCGCTTTTACACTTATCAGTGAGCAGCCGCATCCGGTGACCAGCTGGTCTGCCGACGGCCTCTTCGCGACCAAAAAGTGCAACCTACGGGCTACTCGCCTTCGGCGATCACCTGATCGGCCAACGGACAGCTTCGAAAATTAAATGCGTTACCTACGGACCGCTCGCTTTCGGCGACCAGCTGAATGAAAGCTCAATTATGTGTCCGTAATCGTATATATTTTTTAATTCAATATGCCCCTTTTTTTCTGTTTTCTTAAGATATTGTATTCAACAGAAAGAAATTCTAAAGTTCTGAGTTGAGCTGTTGAAACACAACTCCAATTTTTAAAAAATAAAATTATAGACGCGTAGTCGTTAGACTGACTGGCAGAGTTAACAAAGGCACGAAGTCTACCTTACTGGTCGGCAATTTTTTAAGCGAATTTTCAACCCTGAAATTACATTTGGTGTCAAATCATTATGGTGTCTAATATAGGTATGAAGTTACTAAATGCTATACGATAACTATTATAATTATAAATATAAAGAAATAAGTGCAACTAATCGAAGTCCTCGAGAGCTGATATGATGATACTTGGTTTGTGAATGTAATGTTCCATAAAATAAATCACACGTATCCATTTACAATACTGGGTTACATGAATGAGCACTTTTTAAGACGGCTTTGTAAGCTCATGTTTTGCAAATGCAAAGTAAATTTTGCATACTATAATTACAATTTTGGTATTTTAATTTATTAAAATTATACCATGTATGAATTGAATAACAATGTTTAAAAGAAATTGAATGCATGTACAAAATATGTCTTAAGATTAATGCATTTTTCAATGTTTAAAATATTATTTACGTTAGTTTTGAGAGAAAAGTTATAAAAAAATTTCAAAATAAGTATACTCAAATCTGTCTACAAGCAAACAGAGAAAAAAATCCAGATAGCATTTTTAATGCCATGAGAAGAATTGTAAATGTATCCACTTGTGCAACATTTTGGCTATATCGTTGGTACCTTTTCAGATAAATACCTAATGTATGGAATGCATTAAAAATATTTCCAGTGTACATTTACTATTTGTTAAATAGTTAAAGTTACAAAAATATTGCTCACAGTACTGTCCAGTATTAATTTCATAGGGGAGATACTTAATGCCTCCTCAATATTCAGCAAATGCTGCCAATACATTCGGCAGCATAGCATTTCAGAGATATGGTCACCACAGTATTACCAAACTACTGGGAAATAACATTCTTTTACGATTAGTTATTAACATTTTTAGGACGGGAAGTCACCTGTATTTTTTATCTTACCTATAAAAGCGAGAAATTTCGTGCATTGACGCTTTCACTCTGACGCAGTTAAAACTGTCCTTTAATTCAGAAATTGGTGACGAAAGAGTCTTTCGCACCAACAGTGGTGAAGAAAGACTTTCCCATTTATAAGGCAAAATAATCTATTAGCCTTATAAATGGGAAATAGCAAAATAATTCTTTATCTATTAGAGATAATTGGACAGTATAAACTGAAAAAATGTCCAAAATGAGGTGAGGAAAAAAAAGGTGTTAAGAAAACACTCCTGTCTTTAATTTTCAAAAAATGACACTTTTTAAAATTTTTATACGATCCCCGTACGAAAAAATTCTCAGTTAGTAAAATGTGGCCCATACACTAATGAGGTGGTGTATAAAATTTGAGAAAAATTGAAAAAATATATCCAAAAATATATTTTCACTGATATTAAGATAAATATATGCTGACTTGAACCACTTTTCATGGCTCTAGAAGGGTGAAAAATTACGTCGAATGATGGCATTTCAGGGGCAGTTCAGAAATTACGAAAGAAAATTATGGGTTTTTTTTTTACCCTCTAGGAATAAACGTTTAGATTAAAAATCATGTGTAGCATAGTGCCTGTTCATCTTTGTATGAAGACATCTCTGAGGCATTTTATGGTAAAAGGCTGAAATTTTTACATCACCTCATTAGTGTATAGGGCAAATTTTAATAATTTAGAATTTTTTGTACGTGGTTCTCATACAAAATTTAAAATTTGTATTTTTTTAATTAACAAAAGCAATATTTTTTAAGTAGTCTTTTACTCGACCTTATTTTGAACATTTTTTCAATTTACATTGGCCACTTACCTTTACTAATATAAAGAATTAAAGCCTGTTTCCACCTTTTTGGGTCACTTTATACACAAAAACCTAAATAAAAATTGTTTGCCACTTCTCTACGTTCTATAAGAAGTACAGAGATCGGTTATAATTTAACTTTTCCTACAAATGGTATTCTGCAGCTGAAGAGGATTAACGGATTGACACCAACCTTGTCATTTCACTGTACACGAGATGCACTGAAGGAAGTTTTTTTTTTAAGTTTAGTTCACGAAAATGTCTACTACAAGACATTTTGTATGGAAAACCGTTGAATTCAGCTTAAAAAATGACACAAATTGTTTAATGAAAGTTCAAAAACTATTGTGCAAATGCTGAAATTATTTGTACATATCGAATAAGTCAATTTCATTGATTAATTTTCTGGTTTTTTACGTGCCATCTATTAGACATTTTCGGAACTAAACTTTTTTTAAAATTTCCTTGGGCACATGTCCTAGGTAGTCCATTTGTTGTAGAAGAATGATATTGATAGGGAAAGATTAATTATAAGGCCCTGTACACTAGGTCAACTGAAAACAGTAAAAAAAAAAAAAAAATGTAAATCAAATTCATTTTTCAAATAAAGGATATAAAATAAGCGCACTTGTAAAATTAATTGAACTAATCAAATTTTTATATTCTGAAACTTACTTAGAGTTCCATGTGTGATAATATAATTAAGGGTAGGTTGTAAAATGCACTAAACCCTTTGAGGCGCAACCCTTTCCCGATACTGAAAAAAGGGCAGCCGTTGCCATCGCTCGACTTGACTACCAGCAAGATGGCGGACGATCGAAACGTTCATCGCGTGCCACAGTTCTAGAGACCCTTTTTTTGACGCAGCTGGCTGGCAAAAAAGGGTCTCTAGATCTGTGGCACGTGATGAACGTTTCGATCGTCCGCCATCTTGCTGGTAGTCAAGTCGAGCGATGGCAACGGCTGCCCTTTTTACAGTATCGGGCAACCTATCCAGCAGCTCTCGCATTCTTCCATTTTTCAGCAGATGTCAGTGCTGTTAAAAATAATCGCGACCATTTTTTTACGGGAAATGACGTGCTAAAAAGTAAGGGATTCTAGCGGAGCTATGTCACCCGCAATTATTTTTATAAAAATCAAATCTATTCTTCGTGACTGGGAACAGTTAAAACGTCAGAGTTTGGTATTCCCAGAGCGGGAACACTGCGCGTTAAAGGGTTAACGAAGCAGAAAATTTACTTACCAAATGCTAGCACTGTGATATTTTTACAACAGCTAGGAGCATCGTAGTATAGAGTTGGAGGGTGGACTACCTGAAGTAAATTTGCTGTGCTGCCGCAACGTATGGATTGTCCTGCATACGTCACCTATGTTTAGAAAATAAATGTACTTGATATTTTTTACACACATTCAAAAATTTGTTGAATCTATTCATAAGAAAAGAAATATCTAAGCTAAAAGATCCTCAATGAATCCTTTTTCAAGTAGAGCGACTTATGTGTTGCGATTTCTTTCTGTAGTGCATGCTATCACTACATCGCGACATTAATAGGAATAAGTTGCAATAGAAGTTTAAGAAACATATTTTATACAGAAGGCTTTTTATCACCTGTATAAAATTGCAAGTATCCTACTGAAAATCATTTATTGTAGCTATTACAATAAAAAAAGATCCAAACTATCAGAGATTACTTGATGTTTGGGTAATATGGTGATTTATAGGATGTAGGATTAGTAATTATGACCACTTTATTCAAATTTAAACTCTCTGAATTTTAATTCTTTTAATTCAATGAATTTTTTTTTAATTAATTAGGAGGAGACTTGGAATTTTAAGAAAATCTAGTAATTGTTTCCGTAAAATTATTTGCTTAAAATTTAAAGGAGGGACTGTGATTACCCAAACAAAATCATAAAAAAGCCAAAAATGGAAGAAATTATGACCATCTGATTTAGATACTTAAAATTGACAGTATTATTCTTGTTTTTGTTAGTGATTAGAGTTAACCCGGTGCTAAATAATTGATAAAAATTGAGTAATAAGATCATAATTTCTCTTTATGAAATCAAAATTGCTTCTTGCTGCCAAGACGTGTCAAAAGTCTCTTTTTTTATCAAAGGAAAACTATTAAATTGTAAGAATTGATGAAAAAAATTGAAAGAAATTGAATTAAGTAACGTTGATCTTTTAAGAACAAAATAGAATCAATTTAAAAATAAAGTTAGTTTATAACCTAAAACTGCTCCTAATATGTCATCTGTCCGGATTTTTTTTCCCCAGTGACACAAGTTTAATAATAGAGCAGTTTAAAGCACGTGACTGCAGGTGGACTTCAATACTTTCCAAGTGACATATGCCCAATAAGAATATGAATAAACCAATAGAAACTAGATTTCTGTTAAACCTCTATTCACTAGGAGTTGTGAAACTGTCATTTTATTCGATTAAGAGAAAGTAACTGTTTGTTTGAAAGAAATGACCAGGGTCTTCAATTTTTTATACTTTTTTGTCTCATATATTTGTATTACAAACTCTTATCTGGTATAATTTTGATATCTTGGAATGTACTTCTGGATCTGATAACAGACCATAACAGTAGTTTTAAGCATTCGAAAACTTTTAAAATAATCAATAATAAAATTTCTATTTTATAATTTATATCTAAATATAAAAAATAAATAAAATATTTTAAATTCACTTTTCCTTAATATTTTTAATGAGATTAGACAGACATGTATGATAAGATAGACATGTGTTTTTTGTCGTCATGACTTTTTCTGCTATGATTTTACAAATGGTCATAATTGCCTCATTTTAAAAAAATTCTGGAGTAATTATGACCATGAATTTAAAAATATTTAACTATTTTAGAAAATGCAAAATCATTTCAGAAGCTCTTAAGTACATTAATCAAACTTTTAATATGAATTATCTTACTTGAATATTTGGAATGATTCTCTTTTCGCCAAATAGCTTTGAACTTTTTGATATGCTTTCAGTTTTACAGTTGTTACTTCCTCGAAAATACTGGAAATCAATGATTAAAGATAGCTGTCCTAAATAATACATTATAAGCTTTATGCCGAACATTTTTGATGAACTTTATCATTAATGAATTTTTAAAAAAATCCGCTGGTCGTAATTACCCCACTTGACAGTACTAAAAATATTTGTGAAAATGAATAATGGTTACATAAAGTATATTGAGTATATATTATTTGAATACAAATAAAATAACACTATCATCGCATCAATACAAGATATTTTTGAATGATTAATGGCATTATAATACCAGACTTAATCGCAAAATATTTTATATATAAGATTTATTATTTTTGGGACACCCTGTGTATCTAGACTATTCTACTGAATTTTTAAGAGTATTATTATGCATTATTTCATTTTGGATTCGTTTTTTAAATCTCCCGATTCTATTTTTAAAACATTTAACCCTGAAGAGGAAATATGCTTGTGTTTTTGTTTCATTGATTTGTTTGTTTTGTATAGAAATCTTCACCATTGCAAAGATCTACAAAAGGTTTTACATGTATATAAAATTGATATCCTTAGATTATTAGAAGAGGCACCTTCGGTACTTAAAAAAAATCCATCTTAACTGTATTAATTAATATTTTAACAGTTTTCAAGTTTGAAAACCTTTCCGACACCGTTGATTGAATTGATTTGACATTATTCATAAATATGTAAGGAAAAAAAATTCTTAGTGTCTTTAAAATTCTCAAATTCTTTCCGTCCTCTACATTTTGGCGATTTTTCAGCAAATTTAACTCTTGAGGTAAACAGTACACCGTTAGACCAATCGTTTGCAACGCATATATCACATGCAATACACAAGCTTCTCTCAGTTAAATTATATCATACTAATTTCTGCATTACACTTGAAGTAAACACGAATTCAAGCAATCCGTGTATTTAGTGTGCCATTTCATAACCAAGTGATGCTGATAGGCCAATTATATTGGTCAAAGAAATACCATTCTGAAAATACAAGTTCTCGTTACATCATCAAGTCAACCCGCATCGGTATTGCTTAAGTACTTAAGAGGGTGAAAGCGAATGATATTGGAAGAATTGAAATAACAAAGGTTGATTTCGCAGAAACAATATAACAATTTTGGATTTCTTTAGATTTTTAATTCTGATTCAAGAAAGAAGAAGACGAATCAGTTAGTTCTGGGAAACTGACTTTGTCATTTATGTATCTCGAATATACACTGAATATATTAAAAAAAAAAAAAACAGGAAAATTCATACATACATACAGACACCTAAATTCATTCATAACAAAATTCAAATTTCGACACATTTTAGCATTCTTATTATAGCTACGCATATTTTCACCAATATGAAATAAATGTATCAAATCCTTACTTTCAAATCGGTTGATTTAATGTTTCTGGCATACTTTGGTACGTACCCGTTCTTTCGAAAAAGATTAGAACAGTAATCATCTGCAAAAGTTCCACCAAAATATATGTAAACTAACGCTGCGGTTGCAAATATACGGAACTTCATTTTTACTCTTAACCAAACCAAACTGTATGGGGAAAATATTTCATATATCGCCTTCTATATACCCTGAAAAGAATGCCGCGGTCTTAAGCCAGTTGAATAATTTTTCCGCTGCCTATCTTACTTTGTGTGATCAGGTGATTAGGAAGCAAGTAAAAAGATATCATAAATATTCCGAATGGTGTCATTTTCAGTGTCTTAGTTACGTTCATTTCTAGCGCTACTTGAATATTTCGCATTTCCTTTACGTATATCGTTCATTGCACAATCGTTGCACCATGCAATGATAGAAAAATTTTATTGCTTCTAATGGGGAACTTAAAGAAAAGCTTCTGCTTATCTGAGTTACAGCCAGTCACATTATGGAAGAATTTATATCCTGTATTCTGTTACATTTATTTATTTTCCCAGTCAGAAACGGTATCATTACGGGTCTCTACCAGAAAATTTACTGATTTTAAAATTCAGTAACTGGAAAACATAGGGGGAATATTCCCAGCTCATAGCAATCCGATACAGGTATCGAAATCCAGAAAGGTTTCGCAAATGCTAAACTCGAGGACTTCCTTTCACTCTGTAATTTGCAGTCGTTGGGACCCAACTAGCAATTTTGCTCGGGCTAACACCGGCCACGTAGCCAGCCGATGATGGCCCGAGCAAAATTGCTAGTAGGGGACAACTTTTGGATATCGGATTCCGATTTCAGAGGAACATCGCCTTAAAGAATGATAAAAGAAGGAATGGAAATGTAAAGGTATAGGACAAAATAATGTTAAGACTAGGGAAAGAAAGCGAAATTTAAAGTAGTAGGGAATAGGACCACAGTTGGTCCGAATTACAGCTTTTTTCCGACGTGGGGTTGACAAATAAAAATCTTGCACAAAGTTCAAAAGAATTCGCTGCCATTCCTCCCGCAAAGCGGTCTCGAGGTCAGCTAGTGTCCATGGAGGAAGAACCCAAGCATGGGCTATTTCTCTAAAAAACCCTACAAAGGCTCAATTATGTTGCGATCAAGGAACTGAAAACACCACGTAAGATGTTCCTCTTCCTCATTATGCTCATCTAACCATATTTGAACATAGCGAGCCATGTGTACAAGAACATTGTCATTTTGGAATAGAGGACGATCTCCAGGAAACAGAGTCTGAAGCATCCAATATACACCATGGGCCGCGGTAGCGCAGTTGGAAGAGGCGTCGGTCTCGCAGCCGAAAGGTTGTGAGTTCGCTTCTGGGATCAACAAAAGATCGCCTTACGATCGGTAGTGCTGCCATCTAACGACTTCTGAATGAGGTAGAAATGAACACACTTGGCAGATACTGCTGCTATCTATCTAATCTGTATTTGGGGTTGGTACAAAATGCTATAAAGGCAGAGGTGCCGAAGCCTCCATAATCCATGAAAACAAGACAGAACAGAACAAGATAGACTATGCACCATTTAAAATGATAATTCTGGTGTTGCCGATTCAGGTTTATGCCTCGCATCTGGTTAAATCTCCAAAGGCTATTTAGTCTTAAACCCTAAACGTCGAATTCTTCCTGTGGGTAACAACGATGACAGCCATGTCTTTGTGACGTAGGAAACAATGCTTCCCCTGTTTGTCACCCAATAGTGCATATACATAAGAACTGTGTCTGAAGGTGTTCCATAATAGGCGTTTTACATGATTACTCAATTTTTTCATATTTTGGGAATTTTGCTTTGAATATGTCAGGTTTGATACTTTTTCCTCTGGAATATGAGTAGCGTAGCGTTTTACGATATGGGCAGCGTTTCAAAAAAAAAAAAAAAAATTAAAAGGCACAGTTGGTGAGCGAAGGTCTTCAACAACATGGTTTGGGCCACTGCAAAAAATGTTCAGGGACCAAATTTGACAACCAACGCTTAAAAATGAAAAAAACTGAAGTTTTTAATATGCTGAATGTTAATAATTAATGGTGAATCTCAATAATAATATGGATAAAAGCACAGTATACAGTGTAAATAAATAATCTTGTGTCGTGTTCATCAATATCTATTACTTTAGGATGCTCCTTTGTAATGTCGAGTGCTGACGTTTCTGTGCCGAAGTCGAAAATATTTTTACTCGAGTGGTGGAGTTCATTCTTTTGAGGCAGCATCAATGTTATTTTCATTAAGCAAAGAATTTAAATGAATACATAAATGTGAATGGATACTGGATATTTTCTACATCAGAAGCCCCTACCTATGTGGTTTAAAGACAAATAATGCTCCTGATGTATACTGCTACTCAGCGAAATCCCAGCCTCTGGAGCATGCTTAGGGATAGATTGTTACAATGCGTCGTAACGTAGTTTACATAGTCACAATATAGTACTCTCTGTTACAATAGTACTTCTCTGAATAGGAAATCTGAATAGAAAAGAACACTTTTCTGAGTAATTGCAAAGGCTATCAAAATATCATATGCACTGTATGCCGTTCTTTGAAACATCATAATTTATATGCTTGAGTGGAATTCCTTTTAACTTTAAGATGCTGTAAAAGCTTTTTATGATCTTATTATAGTAAAGTGGTGATTGTCGTATATCTTTTTAATCAAAAAGTTATCATATTAAGAGTAAAAAAGGATAAAATTATCACGAACAGTTTTGCAAAAGAATTTAAACTATATAAGTATATATAAAAATAGAAAATGATAGACAATAGACAGATAAATCGAATGGACTTTTTAGATTCTTCATTATTTTGAGATTAGAGACTAATCTCTAATCTCAATTTTCCCTATAATTAGAAATACCATTTATGTGGGAAAAAAAGAAGACTAACATGTGTTAAAACTATATCTTATATTTGTTTAAATTTGTCATTGCAAAAGATATATTAAGATTCTGAAGTCATGTAAAAGAATAAAGTTACTAAATCTTGTAATACTTTGTATTGAAAACATCTCCATAGCTTTATCAAAACATTCTATTTCGAGAATAAATTTTCAGAACTGTCCGTATATTCATTATTTTCCAGTTATGTTTTTATCATTCTTATTTATTCACTTCCAATCTCTTTTCTTCCAGAAAGGTCTTCCAGAAGCTCTTTTTTGCTTAAATGATTACTGTTATACAGAAACATTTTAAAAGTCGTGGTTCCGTTCATCAAATTTTAAAATACGGAGAACACTAAATCTCTAGTAGAATGATTTCTCAATGTTTGAGAAAACACATTTTGAATTTCCTTTTCTAAATCAGAAAGAAACAGTAGATCACGGTTTAGAGTGACAGTCAAAAATTCGATCAGTCTATTAGGTTGTTTTCTAGATTTGAATAGTTAAAAATGGAATGTTTCAAAACGAAAGTTAAAATTACACTGCTTGATTTACACAGTGTTTCTGTGTTTTCCATTAGATTAATCTACAAGACTTGGTTCACAAAATCGAGTAGATCAGACAAACATTTGCCTTCTTAGACTTTATTCGTAAAACTGTAGACCTGTTGTTGTTGGAGTAATCTTACAAAACAACAAAACTTTTGATCGTAATATTTTTTTTTCTATTTTGACTATATTTAGAGAATGGAATCACGCCTTTGAAACAGTAACACAAGTATTCAACTGCGATATTTGATTTTCTCTTTAACACTCTGTTTCTTTAATTATTATTTTGCTTACTTGTTTACTTATTTATTTATTTATTTACTTATTTTATTTTACATTTGCTTAAAAATTTAAAAAGTATATATCACTGAGTTTAAGAGAAAAACATTCTTTACAGGTGAAGTCATGAGGTACATTTCTAAAAATTGAACTTTGTAACAATCGTAAAATGACGTCAAAGCATCGTCATCCTTTTTAGTTACAATCCACCCAACTAACTAAAATGGCGCGAGCTCGCGATTTTCATTTATCCAGTAATTCGCCTAATCTTGGTGTTCTAAAGTTTTAGTGAAAGATGTTTGCAAGAAAATATTGTAAGAGGATTTTGTAATGGTTGTAACGAATAAAATGATGTTTACAGCTAGCTAAAAAAGGCGCCCAACGTAAAAAAATGGCACAGATAAGTGAGTGACGTTTTACTTTAAATTCAGGAAATATGGCGTATTTGGGTAAGGCGCGGAAGGAGGATCTAATCCTGCTTGCCCAAGAGATTGGTGAAGAAGAAGTTAGTACAGACTTAAAGATTATAGATCTTAGAAATTTAATTATGAAGTCTAAGAATTATGAGGAAGTGTTTGTAAAAGATGTCCTATCAAATATAATTGAAGTTCGGAAATTAAAAGAACAAGAAATAATTAATGACAAGAATCTCGAAATAGAAAGGCTTAGGTCCCAACTCGAAGCTCATAGGTTAGGCTTGCCAACCGAAATTAATAGAGCTAGTGTAGAAATGAATCAGTCTATCTTGGAAGTACAAAAACTTTTACCAGTTTTCTGTCCAAAGGAAGATGATATGGGTTTATTTTTGAAATTGTTTGAAAGGCAGTTAAACTTCTTTAATGTGCCTGATTCTAAATGGGTTGCTTTTTGAGTATGCTAGTAGATTATTGAATTCTGCAGAACGTAACTATTCAACTACTGAGCGTGAGGCACTTGCTGTAATTTGGGCTCTTAACAAGTTCCGAGGGTACATTGATGGAAGTGAAGTTACTGTGGCATCAGACCACCAGCCTTTAAGATGGCTCATGAGTCTTAAGTCACCATCTGGACGACTTGCCCGATGGGCTTTGCAATTGCAGGAATTCAATTTGAAGATAGAATACATACCTGGAAAGGCGAATGTTATAGCTGATATGTTGTCCCGGCCTAATTGTGGACATCCTCCTAAAGATAGCTGTGAGCTCTGCTCGGTCGTTGTGGATATACCAGCAAGTAAACCAAGTGATTTACGTTTTAACCAAATGAAAGATGAAGAATTGAAAAAGATAATTAACAGCTTTGAAAGTGACCAAAAAAGTGTTGACTATTATAACTGGACCGAACGTGGTTACATTATGAACCAAGGTGTTTTGTACAGATATTCCCCAAGTTCAGATTCGGAAGAGGCACAGCTTGTTGTGCCATCGCACGAGAAAGAAAAGATTATGAAAGTATACCATGATTCGCCAACAGCAGGTCATTACGGTGCTGAAGGAACTTATGATAGAATTTCCAAAAGATACTATTGGACCGGAATGCGTTCATATATTGCAAACTATGTAAAGAACTGTGCTGAATGCAACAGGTACAAGCCGTCAAATCAAAAACCATCAGGATTGTTGCAAACTCCTGTTTATTCTCAAAGGTTTGAAGTCCTATCTATTGATCTTTTTGGTCCCTTACCAGAAAGTAAAAGTGGCAAAAAGTGGATATTTATTGTTGAAGATTGTGCAACTAGATGGGTAGAATTGTTTGCCTTAAAGCAAGCCACTGCAAAGGAGTGTGCAACGACGTTGTTAGAAGAAGTTATTTTGAGATATGGTCTCCCAAGACGTCTAATTAGTGATAACGGAAGCCAATTTGTCAGTGGTGTAATGCAACAACTCTGTTTCCTTTTGGATATAAAACAAAGCTTGATTCCTGTCTATCATCCTCAAGCTAACCCTGTAGAGAGGAAAAATCGGGATCTGAAACCGAGATTGGCTATCCTTGTGGGTAATGAACATGACTCTTGGGAAGAAAAGCTTCCAACAATTCGTTTTGCTATGAACACTGCCAAATGTGATACCACCGGACAAAGTGCAGCATATTTGCAGTTCGGCCGAGAACTACGGACAGTCGATGACGTACAGCATGACATACGTGCAGTTATTTATAACGACAATTTTGTGCCAGAAATTACACCATATTTGAAGAGATTTGCTAATATTTCTAAGGAAATTAAGGAAAGAGTGGAAATAAAACAAGACCAAAGAAAGAAATATGCTGATCGTAAAAGGCAGCAAGGACCTAACTTCATACCGGGAGATAAAGTATGGGTAACCTCACATCCTGTGAGTAAAGCCTCCAATCACAAAACTGCAAAGTTCATGCCTAAGCGTGATGGACCATATGTGATATTGACTCAAAGATCGCCTACTACATTTGAAATTGCAAGCCTGGATAATCCACATGAACCGCTTGCAACATATCATTCATCAGCATTAAAATTGTGTCATAATTCGGACGCTACACCAGTGGCTCCGATAAGAAAACGAGGTAGACCACCGAAAAAGCCTCCTGGTTCTTCGTCGGGACGTCGTCAGAACCAGAGGGGGAGGATGTAACAATCGTAAAATGACGTCAAAGCATCGTCATCCTTTTTAGTTACAATCCACCCAACTAACTAAAATGGCGCGAGCTCGCGATTTTCATTTATCCAGTAATTCGCCTAATCTTGGTGGTCTAAAGTTTTACTGAAAGATGTTTGCAAGAAAATATTGTAAGAGGATTTTGTAATGGTTGTAACGAATAAAATTATGTTTACAGCTAGCTAAAACTTGACTTAAAAATATAAATACTGTAAATAGTAAACTTTATTCTTTTTTAGATCAATCATATCCTTTTATACAGAAATAAACATTCTTGCTTTTAAAAAACGGAAAATTCAGTACTTGCTAAACTCAATCATGTAAATTCGTTCTAAAACAAACCTTTTTTGTTAATGAATTATTATTTTTGGGTCAATAAAATTTATTGATAATCATAAATATTTTATGCACGTTAAATTTGAACTGTAATCTGTTTGTTTTCTGCCATTCAAGTAGCTTCGCATATTTTTATAGTCAAGGAACTATTCATAAGAATAAAAACAGAGTTGAAAATTAAAAATATCTCATACAGATAAAGTTATGACATTCGGCAGATTTCCCGGATAAGACTTTGGGTCAAACCTGCTCAGTTGCTGAGTCAAACCTACTTAGCTGCTTGCAAGTGCATCAGATATTGCTAGCTCTATTATTGCAGTTAGCAGCATATGCACTTTTCTTTCTATTCCAGCCAGTTTACATCATGTGCTAAGTTTCCTTGTAGATGTTTTGGCTGATTTGTTGATTATGCTTATTAATTCTTCACGCGTCTTTATGCTGATCTTCAATCAGAAAATACGTATTTAAAGTATATTATATTTTCTCTATTCCAGTCAGTAGCTCTTTCGGTTACTTTGTTGATTCTGATTACTAGTTTTTCAGGAGCCTTTAAGCTGATCTTAAACCGGAAAATATGCATTTAATGTACCAAAAGTACTATTTTATCCCCAGAAATCGGTATAAAAGTATTTCGGTCTCTTGTAGAGAAAACTTTCTGATTATTTGAATTGCAAATTTGTAGATAGCATTTAAGCATAAAACCTTCCGTTGCTTCTAAGGTATATGTTTCACAGATGTATATTACTAATTTCAGAAATTACTCTTACCGCGGAGTGCCATTAGCTGTCTAAAGATATATTTTTATTTTTTTAGACCATGAAACAATATGCTTAGGAAAACAGTTACAAAATTTCGTTGCAATCTACTATTTATTTTAAATAGAGAAGCCTGGAGAACTAATGTTGGATCAAATTTAACGTTATTCCATCATAAAAATGGTTATTCAAAAGGTGTATTTTTAGCGAATAAGAAATTTATTGAAAACATTAAGTTTGCAGCAACCTAATTTGCTTTAAATTTGCATTTTATTTTTTTCTAAGGAGGAACTATCGTAAAATCTTTATTGTTCAAAATATTTTTTGAGCATTTGAATATAATTAATAACGTATTTAAAGGGAAAGGTAAAAAAGGATTTTTGAACAGTTCATGTCACTCCAAAAGAGAAGAGAAATTTTCTGTTGTATTGAGATAAAAAGCGCAATTATATTTTTTGTTTCGTCCTAATTATGTTAATTCCTTTTTATATGTTCTTAGAAATATACCTTCTCTTTTGTTTAGCTAATTCACTAGCATTTATGAATATTTATCTTAAATAAAACAAAACAAAACAAAGAAAAAGAAAAAGAAAATTCTTTATTGAAAAAAATGCTACAATTTTATTGTGAGTACTGCACGAAATTTTTAAGGTATGCACTCTTAGAAATTATTTCATAATTGTATTTAATATATTTTTTCTAAAGTTGTTTGTTTCTGATTCTGGTAACGTAAAAATGATAAAAAACTTTGATTACGTTAGTAAATTAAGAAAAACTTACGTTTCATAAAACATCTATCCTTTATTAATTTATTCTTTACACTCTGCACAGTACTTCAAAAATTTTACACGTGACATATTATAGATTAAATTTTGTAATCGTGTGCTTTGGAAATTTTTGCCCCACCATAGCCGAGTAGAATAAGACATAGAATATGGAAAATGGCTGAAGTGTGAAGGTCCCGTGTTCGGGCCTATCAAGTGGCCGTCAATCTTACGGTCTGGAGTTTTGAGCAGTTTTCTCCAGATACAACGTGTGAACGGATTGTAACCAAATTTCGTACATATAGACAATGCATGAAATGCACTCAAGGAATTAAAAAAAAATAAAACTAGCTCATAAGATGTCTACCGGGTGGTGTTTTGCATTAGAAACCTTTAAAATTAACAATGGAAACGGCTAATTAGAGATATACAAACGACTTCAACTATTACTCAATAGTTTCTGGGTATTTATTAACTTATAAGGTTAGCTTTTATATATATATTGATTTTTTGCATTTATAGGGAATAAGTATAATTTTTTGGGTTAATTACAAAACGGTGTTTACTTTAAAAAATAATCATTGTAATATTCATAAAAAAATTCTTGTCATGTTTGAAAATGCAGATAAAAGCCATTTTTAACCCATGACTTAAAATAAATGAGCTTTAATGTAATATTTATATTTTTTAGTTTTTAATTTTCTTTCAAAATTATGTTATTAACATTTATACAAAAACGTTATGCAAAGCATGGTATCAATTAATTCGAAATAGTGTTGCATCTTTTGAATTAAGAAAGCCTTTGAATAATTCATTACCCAACAAGACATAAATTATTTATTATTGGATAGTTTCAGTTTACTACATCATTATTTTATTTGCTTAAAAGTTGTTCTACTCCCTTACAAGAGCGAAGTTTAGCAAAAAAAAACACTAAATTTGTAGTACGGAACTACACTATTGAATAAGTATCTGTAAATGGAAGAAAAAACAACTGCTAGCAAAAGTTGCCCGGAAAATGTCCGTTCTGTTTTTCATGTTTATATTTTCTAAGAAATATGGTCGATAACATTGTATTTTACTATAATGGTACTTAATATTTTTTTTTTTGTTTGTTTTCATCTTGACATCTGGATTTTTCAAACACAGAGATCATTTTCTTGCAACTCTTGTTGCATGTTCTAGATAACTTGCAGATTATTTTAAACAGTATAAAAAATAATTGTAAAGAGAAAAAAATGAAAATTTACACGAGCGTGCTTGTCGAACTTAGTCCACTTCGTCACTTTCATATCTATTATTAGAGCATTAAAACATTTTGACTAGACAGACTTATTTAAATTTTATTTTATTGCTTAATTTTTAAAAATACTTTTTTATTTCTATGTTGTGAATCATGCGGATTTCAGGTTTTCAGAAGTTACTTTCAGACTTAAATTATTTCCTCATCACACTAGAAACTTGTTTTGTATCGTTTTTGCAACACTTATTTATACTAATCTATTTAGCATTTAGAAATTCTAGTATAATAAGAACGGTTAAAAATATGATAATACTTTTTATAAAAAATACATAAAAGTGAAATTAAGGATTTGTTTTATCTTGGGTAGAAATACTCGACAACGCACTACAAAACAGGAAAATAAATGAAAAACGTAAACATACTGAGAATGATTTCAACAGAGTTTTATGGCCTAAGACTGTTTTCTTATTCCCGTTGCACTGTTTCAAATGTGATTAAGTTAATTGAATTTAGGAATCAATCGAGTATCTAGATTTCGCTCTGTTAGAAATAAAACTAGACGTCATTATAGAGAAGAATTTCTAAATTTATCAGTAGGTAATATTAAAAAGATCGTTTCCGAGCAAATGGTCAACTATACAATATACATCTTTTTTAGTAAATGCAGAGAACTTAAAATATTCAGTTCTCTTGAGAAACAAATACGTAGAGTTACGTGGAAAATAGAAAAAATAGAATATCCAGGATTTATTAAAGTGAGATGCACATAGAACTTGAAAGAATGACTAAGAAATTTTGATGAAGATTCATAAATACTTTTTCATAAAATATTCTGCATAACAGTGCTTCCAAAAATTTTCCAAGTCGTGGCGCATTTTTCAGTGCTATTATCGAGCCTTGAAATCGCATAATTCTAGCAATTTCACTACCAGTGCCCCAAAAATATACGTTAAACGGCCTAACGATGAAAACGTACAGTCGATGCTTGACTTAGCAGCCAGTTGTGCCAAAACGTTTATTTAGCAACAGACCATGCGATCGACGATTTGATCGACCGCCATATTTTTGGTAGTTAAATCGAGCGGTTGTAATTCCTGCCCTTTTTCAGCATTGGGCAGTACATGCAGTTTTTCTTCAATATCGCTGTAAAAATGGCTGTGCTTAAAGGTGTTAAATTTCTATCATGGCACCTCACTCTATTTAAAAATATGTCTACTCTTAAAAAGATAAAAATAAATAAAAGGAGATAAAAATAAATAAAACTCAAGTGTCCTCATTTTTTAACATTTTGTTTCACTTAATTTGTATTAAATTAATAATTAATGTGTCAGATAAACTTGCAAATCGTTGCCCATTTTCTCAGTTAAACTAGACACGGCCATTCTTATTTCCTTTTTGACTTTGATTTTTGCTCTTTATTTGCATATTGTTAGAGCGGCCGCCGAAAACCAAGCTTCATACAAGTTTGTACAAATCAAAATATACTGCAAAATATTGTCAGAATGAAAACTCTCTGGATTTTATTGGATTATTTTTTTCTGCTGAAAATATTTTCCGATTAATACAAAACATAGCATATTTGATGCATGTCAAGTCCCTCATGGTCAGATGCCTGATGCTTGAAAGATCTATCCAAGATCATGCATTAGACATAATTCTAATGATTTGGTTTTGTAATCCTCAGGCGTTGTAATATGCGCTTGCATCTGGGAGACGAATTTAGTCGAGAGCAAAATAAAAAAATTCTACTTCTAAAGAGTGTGAAGCAGAACTTCTTTTTAATTTTCTTTTTCAAAATCAGGATTTATTAGCACTGTATTTATAGGAAAGGATCGTTAAGGCCTTGTTATAGGGACATAGTTTCCACCAATTTGGTTGCCGCAACCTCGTTCGATAAGCCCGGATGAGCATTCAGGAATGCAATAGTAAACAAACTCGGCACTGTAATTACAATTTCTGTGGGTGCTCACAGAGATTCGCCGAATTACTTGTCACGTAGAAATAGGAACCATTACGATTGGCTGGCATTCCAGCAACCAGCAACATTTTTGCCTCTGAACGGAAAAGATGGAGTTAACCGTTCCCTGGGTAACTGAAGGAAAATTCTGGAAAGACCCAAATTGCTGGAAACTATGCCAATGTAATAAAGCTACAATCACCTCAGTAATAACAAATAAAACGTACACTGTAAGAAAGTTGAATCGCTATTTATTTAAAAGAATTTAGAACAAATATACTAAATGTTTCGCTTTGGTGGAGGCCAGCGTCAAAAAACTCGTACAACAATTTCAGTTGAATAGAGCTGAAGTGGCAAAATCGTTTATATGCTATCAAAACTTTGCGAAACTACTGATGTCAGAAAAACTATCGCCAAGAGTTATAATAAATTCAGTGCAATGAATTTGAAGTAATTAAGCACTGATTGGATAATTTTGAAAGAATATCCATGGCCTCAAAATAATTGAAATAAAATGTTACAAACTAATAGCCAATTGTGGGCAGCTGAAAGAGAATATATAATCATGTTACTATTATAAACCGAAGTCATACTATCTATTTTTAGAACACACGTCTCGACTTCGTCTAAAAGTTACTTCATAATAAAAGGGCTACAACATACGGAAAAGAATAGAACAAATTTTGAAAGCCGAAGTAAGGAACATGAAAACAGATAAAAGTAAAACAGATAAAGAATGAAAACCGATAAAGGTAATTTTATAAGAATTAAATTTAAAATGCAAAAATAAAATGAATATTAAATATGTGATCTACATCATAGAGGATTCAATACCACCTGATCTGTGCCATATTGTCTAGTTTAACCTGACTAGCTGCAAAGTCCGACTAACATCAGTTTCAGTAAAATTATTAGCCTGAAATTCTACAATTACCACGATTCACTCCTTCCAGCAACAGATATTAAGATCTCTGAAGAGAAAAAAGCAAAATATTCTCTTATCTTTGGATAATCTCTTTTCTTGAATGAGAGAGATTGCCTACATTTAGAACCCAACATGCAACTCTGAACCTGTTCACTCCCTCTTACTTGCTCCGCTGTCTGTAATAGGAAAATTAATTGAAAAATATTTCAGTTAAATCATTTACAGCTTTTTCCTTTGAAGAATTCCTCTATCAAGCATAAAGTTTGCTTGCAATTTGCAATGAAAGACAAATCCTGCTATTTATAAAATATCTTTTTTCAAAGTACGTTTTCATTGATTTTTACAGTTCAGAAGGTCTATATTTGACATGCATTTTTTAAATTGGGTGCAGAGCATTAACGTTTCAAACTCTTCCAACTTAATTAAAAATTAGTGAATCAGGAAGGACACCTTTGGTCTGATTCGATACGTCTATTGTTTGTAGGTACTGAAAATCTATCAAAAATCCTTGCTATTGGACATCGCACATCGTTTTTTATGGCAAAACCTTACAAAAATCGTTCCTTTTTACTAAACCATCAAGCAAACCTTCGTTTGTTGGTAATACGTATTCCTTTTCCTTATGTAATGTTGTTGTCAATAAATGAAGATGATGATGATAGTACCTATTGGTTTCTGAAAAATAAAAGTTAAACGTTTACGGAACTCCATTGGTCATACTAGTATAATCAAAAAGTCATGACAATGTCTTCCTAAGTAAAATTGTCTATAGAACTTTAAAGAGTCATAATTATGCTTTGTTTAAATAAATAAAATTGTATATAGAACGGTATGGATTAATTTCTCTCACTAGTAGGAATAACGGAAATTTATAAAATATAAGCAAAATTTTAAACTTCCTTTTACATTCTGTGTAATTCTTATCAATCAATTATTTTTATTTAAAAAGTTAGCCGTTTGTAATTGCTATTTCATTTCGAATCATCATGTGTAACTGCTTCACAAAGAGATGTCAAACTGTGTCTATGGATATATCCTAAAAATGTAGTTTCAGTGCTCTTACAATTTGTCTGAAGAGAGCGGTTTATGAATTTTGTATATGTATGAAAAACGAGTTCTCTTAAGTTTTATTTCTCTGGGAATCGCTTCCACATAGAAGGTATAGAAAGTAGTGTAAATGCTCTTATGAGTAAAGCTACATAACAGAAAATAATATTTCCAGACAGTGCGGTTACAGGGAATAACTCAATAACTGACCCCGAGAGAAAAATTATTTTTACACGTGGCGTATTAAAAAGGGTCTGTGGTCGCATCTCTTTTTTTTGTAATAAATCTATGATTTACAATGCTTTGTTGATGTTTTAGGAAGAGTTCAGTGAAAACAACATTTGCCCTTTTAAAATAGAGGTATGTTTGTTCAAACATTCAGTCAAATGCTGTAAAAATATGTTGGTGATACTTTCCACAAACGTATTTTAAAACTCGCTCACCTTTAGTTTGAGATGAAGTGAATGTAGATTTTAGAATTATTTAGTGAAATCTACAATAACATTTTGCTTGGCTTTCAAATTATGTATTGAGTGATTGAAGATGTAGAGATTGTGAACGGTTAGATTTAAAATTATGCTCCAAGCAATGATTTTTAACACAAGTCTAGTTAGCAAATCTCACTTAACTGGCTAGGTACGTACAAATCATTTTAATTGAAGTTTAATTTTTTCACAAGTTACCGACTAAATCAACCACTAGGACCCCAGCTTATATGCTGCGATTTCTTTAGTTATCTGTTATTATTACATCAGAAAATATATTTTATTCAAGAATTTTATCACATTTGTATGATGCAAGTCCCTGACTGAAAATCGTTGTAGCCCTTGCAGCAAAAAAAAATATTCAAATTATCACAGACAAGTCCACGTTTCATTCAGTAATATCATTAATAATGGGGTGTACTAAATGTATAAAAATATTCTATGAAAGAAAGAGTGGCGTTTAAAATGGTGTAAATATGTCTTTGCAATAAAAAAATGGCATTATCCTATAATTCTTGCAATGAATAATTGTAGAAAAATAAGCGGCGTTATAATATTGGATTGTATGCACATCATTTTACATTTTTTTAACTCTCTCAGTTCTATTTTTAATACAACATTAGAAGGGTATATATGCAATACTTACATTCTATGCATGGAAAGTTGGTACTTAGTTCTTAGAAAAATACAAAATCTTTTTAGTAAGCATGATATATTGACACATTTTTGTGTTGCATTTGTTGCTATAATAGCTACCTGCACGTAGTCCTAAATTTGTAATAATTCTGGTAAAGCTAGAATTTAAGTTAAAGTATGGAAAAACTGCAAAAGCGGAAATTGTAATTTCTGCATCTACACCCTTCATATATGGTTTTAAGGTCTATTTGCCCCTCTCTCTCTCTCAATCTTTCTCTCTTTATATTATATATATATATATATATATATATATATATATATATATATATATATATATATATATGAAGAGAAAATATGTTTGTCTTCTTTCTTTATTTTCTTTGAATAGAAATATCTTCGCTGTTACAAGCATTGACTTAAGATTTTACAAAAAGATAAAACTCATATCTCATTATGAGAGAAACCTTAACTACTCAAAAAAAAAAAAAAGAATCTACTTTTACTATTTTTATTATTCTTTTACCTGTTCCGACACCATTACATCAACGAAGCTGACATTATTCCCAAATATGAAAAAAAAATTAACTTCTTTAGTATTTTCAAATTGTTTCCGTTGTACTTATAGCCTGCCCATATCAATGAATATCATCAGTCCAATGCTTCTGTTGCAAATACACAGCTGCAGACTGATGAAGAACAGACAACAGAATTTATTCTTATGTGGAATACATCACAGTTCAGAAACTTTATTTAACTTTTTTAATTTGGTGATTGCGTTTCTTACAAATGAGAAGATTAATTCAAATTTAGCATGACTACAGTGTAAAAATTTGCTGTAAAAATGTATGTCAATTGATCTAGTTTCCGCCGTAATTCCTACATCACACTTGCATTAAACACGAATTCAAGCAATTGGGGCTTTTAACGTGCTTCCAGGATTCTTGTTGTGTTGGAACATGTATTCGAATTTGTGTGTTTGTCTCCAGGAACCGCTAATAAATCCACCTCAGACAATTTAACGTGCCATTTCATAAACACATTACAAGGTAAACTAACTATATAGGTCTGCGACTGTACCTTGCTGAAAATACCAGTTCTTATTACATTGTCAAGTGAAATAGCATCAAATTTGATGAACATGTGAAATAGCAAAGGTATGTCGGAACAATTAGATTTCATAGAAACATAATAAATATTTTATTTTTTTATTACGTTTTTAATAGTTTGATAAAGGAAGAAGATTTGTTTACTTCAGATATTTATTTAAAAAATATTATTTAAACAGTTAAACAATCCCCAGATGAAAATTCTGCAAATCAAGTACAAAATGCTGGAAAATTAAATTGCTTCACATTTAGTACAAATGTGATGCATAAAATGAAAGCAGAATTGAAGCAATTCTTATGTATTAGATATTATTGTTATGTATGCAGGAAATTTTTAGAGTGTTATTTTATTAAGTGAGAAAATAAATTAGATTCAGAAGAAATTCCTACTTAATGACAAAAAGACTCTGGTATGCATCAGATGTTTCGATAAAAATTAGAACAGTAATAACCTGCAGAAATTCCACCCAAAAATATACAGGGTGGCCATAATTAAACTGCAAGTGTTCAAGGGGTGCTGGAGAGAAAACTACCAGGAATATTCCAGTGAAACTTCATATCTACAAGTTTCAGAACATGCGCAAGTCAAATAGGAAAAAAAATGTCATTTTCACCCGATAGATGGCGCTGTACCGTATTTCAAAGCTCACCGGTGGCATATACAACTTCCAAAACCAATAGACAGAGCATAGTGACATTCTAAGAGGCATATAAACAAAATAAAACATCATTTACAGTTTATTAAAATTCCATACAATTCGCTTCAGTAATTAAATTTTTACAGTAACATGTAATCAAAAATTAACGTAAATTAAGATCACAAATTAAACAATTCATAAGGACGCTTTGTAAAACAATTAAACCATTATTTATAATCAAATCACTCAAATATGCAATAAAAAATCGCCATTTTCACCCGATAGATGGCGCTGTATCGTGTTTCAATGCTTATGGACGTCATATATGCAAATTTTAAGACCATCGAACAGTGTAAAAACAAGACCACATTGAGTAATGGTCAATCATGACTCTGAAGAAGAAGGAACGTGCATTGTTAGCGAAGACATTCTATCTGAATGGTAGCAATTATTCAGCTACTCTGAAAGAACACCGGCGTATGAAACGATTAAGAAGAGGTCCAATGAGTGTCAATGAGAATAAATAATGGTTTAATTGTTTTCCAAAGCGTCTTTATGAATTGTTTAATTAGTGATCTTAATTTACGTTAATTTTTGATTACATGATACTGTAAAAATTTAATTACTGAAGCGAATTGTATGGAATTTTGATAAATTGTAAATGATGTTTTATTTTGAAAAAACACTCAAAATACTGGTGTTAAACGATAAAGTAATTAAAAAACTTTGTAAAAAACACACATAAGAAGTAAAAGGAAAAAGGATACGCGTTTCGTTCAAAAATTGTTTTGAACTTCTCCAGTCCAAGTCCTTCGACGTAAAGAACACAGGGAACTGAAAAGAGCTTTTCAGTTCCCTGTGTTCTTTACGTCGAAGGACTTGGACTGAAGAAGTTCAAAACAATTTTTGAACGAAACGCGTATCCTTTTTCCTTTTACTTCTTATGTGTGTTTTTTACAAAGTTTTTTAATTACTTGATGTTTTATTTTGTTTATATGCCTTTTAGAATGTCACTATGCTCTGTCTATAGGTTTTGGAAGTTGTATATGCCACCGATGAGCTTTGAAATACGGTACAGCGTACATTTATCGGGTGAAAATGACGACTTTTTTTTTTCATATTTGACTTGTGCATGTTCTGAAACGTGTAGATACCAACTTTCACTGGAATGTTCTCGGTAGTTTGCTCTCCATCACCCATTGAACACTTGCAGTTTAATTATGGCCACCCTGTACAAATTAAGGCTGTTGTTGCAAATATACAAAACTTCATTTTTGTTATCAACCGAACAAAACTGTGTGGATAATATTTTTCATACATTGCCTTCTACATACCCTGAAAAAAATGCCGAGATCTTAAGCCGTTTCAATAATTTTTCCGCCGACTGTCTTACTTTGTTTGATCAGATGATTAGGAAGGTTTAAGAAAGATAAGTCCGAAAGGTGTTATTTTCAATGACTTAATCACGTTCATTTATGGCACTACTTTATTTCACATTTTCTTTGGATTGCTCATTGCATAATCGTTGCTTAATACTATATTATTCAAAAAAATTTACTTGCTTTGGGATGGAAAACTTAGAGAAAAGCCTCTGTTCGTTTGACTTATAGTCAATCACATATTGTTAAACCTTTTTTTTTCTGTATGGTGTTTTAACTCACTTTTATTCCCAGTTTAGAAAAATACAAAAAGTGTCGACAAAAACACGCACGCATTTTAAAATTAAATAATCATAAAAACTAGTTGTGTTGCCGTCTGATTGGAATCCGATATGAATTTTTGGAAACATTTTCCAGCAGCAGAACTGGAGAAGTATTTTAACCTTGTATTTTGCACTTTCTGATGTATCCGACATCAGGAACTGTGATGCCGGATTTCGCATAAGCAAAACAGGACATCCTTCTGCATTGTATTTTGCACTCCTTGTGACAACGCTTTGGATATCGGATGTGAATACTGGATTTCACAAAATCAGAGCTGGACGAGTTCTTTTCACATTCTCACTCGCACTTTTTGCGACAGTGTTTTGGACGTCAGGCATGAGACGTTCGACCGTTTTGTACCCTCCCTCAAAACAACCGTTTTGATAAATATAAGTGTCTTGTTTTACAAAGTTTAAAATATATATTTTTAATAAAGCATTGTTTTTACCTGGTAGTTTCTTATTGTCAATCGAAAACTATATTTGTAGGTAGAACTTTGAGCAAGCTTTTGTAATTCCTAAATTGATAAATTGCATTAATGAACTCTTTTTAATTTTGAAGTTCAAAAAATAATTTTATAATAAATACTTTTCATCCTCGTACGTTTCCATATTGTTACTGTCATGCATTCTTGGAATACTCTATTTATTTATTTTGCACCCATTTAATAAATTCTCGTGCAAATGTAAATGAAATACCAAAAGGCCTAGTCGTGGCTTCCCCACCAACACCAAATTTGTAAGCTTGTGCAATACAATGCATTCTCATTATAATTTTTGTCTTTTATGTGTGCATGTTTCGCCTCATTTGTAGAATAAAGTATTTTTGTTAGTTGCTTCATAAAGATATTATAAGTATTAGCTTTCTTTACTTGAATGTATTATATACGATTTTTTTTCTTTTTGATCTGCTTGAATCTTTTCAGGTTTTACGCCAATTAAATCATTAATATTTTATTTTTATTATATTAAATTCTCTGAAAACCTTTCGAAAAGCGTTCGTCGTCACAAGACTTTTGTACAGCTTTAAAAACAAACCAAGGATGTTAAACACTCGAAATAATTAATAATACTTCTTCACCAAATGCACGATTCACTAATATTAACAATAAAACTGTATGTCTACTACAGCTTTTGGAAAAAAATCAAAAGCACAAGTTTTGAGTTCAAAAGCACAATCAAGCAAAGAGTGCTACCTGTTTAGGGAGAAATAATGAAAAATCCGTGCGTTTAACATTTTTTCAGAGGTATATTGAACTCCTCTGGGTTCATCGTTGCAGCATTTCACAGCACAAATTGTAGAAAAGGCATTCTAATTTTTTCTAGCGCAATTAAATTCGTTAAAAAGTTGATAAAAAACTGCATGATTTCTAAAAGAATAACCTTAACCAAATATGTTATGCAAAGAAACAGAGTGAATAATGATGTACATGGGTCAAAATATGTAACTTTTAAATAATTTTAATATTAATGGTAATATGTTTTGCTTTCACGTGTAATATTTTCCAAGTTGAACTACAGTTCATTCTACATCAGCAAATTTGATTATGAATAAACCTATTCGACGAAGATATCCAAATAAGTTATTCTTCAAATTACATTTCAAGCGACATAAACAAACAACTTTCCCTAAATTGATAACATTTAAATTGCATATGCGTGATAGTTACCTTTAAACCCTCTGCAGCTCACTGGTAACTACATTTTATTATTGAGGGTTGAGGTGAATCAGATATTCTGATAGCTCTTAGATTCTGTGTTAGCCCTAAAAGTAACGAAAAGAGATAATATGTTCTTTTAACACCCAACAGATGGTATAGGAATGCTTAAAATGTCTCTTAGCGATGTCTATATCTACCAACAGTGTAGCCTTAAAAAACGAATTCCAGAGTTTTGTAATTTAAAGAGTTAAAAACACTAAAGTAAACATACAAAATTCATACTCCTATAAAATTTCAAACTAGAAACATTTTAAGAGCTGGAATTTGTTGCACTTTCTTTAAAAATGCTCATTGACGTATAATTTGCTTTACTTTTTATTCATGCTGTGCAAACTTGAACTAATTAGAGACTCATTCTCGACAACCTGTAGCACAATTTAATTAACTATTAGAGTCACTTTTGTGCAAAAATTATTTGATCTTGCCTTAATGTGAAGCGAAATTTGATATGCAAACGTATCGACTATGAAATTCCTTATTTCATAGGTATAATATCGAAGTTTAATTCATTTTTTGATCATTACGATATGTTACTCTATACTATTAAACATTTAGGGTTTGATTTATAGAAAAAAAAGAACCCATTCAATGCTACTTTTCAATTCTTTGTAAGAAATAATTTGAAAACTCCTATTTGAAATCAAAAATAGTAAAATTTAAATGTATTCTATTGCTAAAAGTATGATTTTAACTTTACGAATGCATAAGTTCTATGTTTCATAATGTTAATTTTTTAATTCACATTGTTACACCCATGTACCCATCTATTACGTACGTAGTTTCATTACATTTTTTTCAAATATGCCAACATTATCAACATTCTACCCATTTTTGATAAATATTAAAATATCAGCTATAACAAAACTTTAGAAACTGTATTATGTACTAATACCCACTTATTTTTTTATCAAACACATAGACAATTTTTTAAAAATATTCTTATTTTGAAACAATTAAAATTTTTTGCCAATGATTACATTTTTATTGAGAAAAACACAGTAAATATCGTCTACAGATTTCACACTCAAATGAATTTTATGCATGTTGTTTCATGCTGAAAAATTAACTGATCGTCTAATATTTTATACCAACTCTTATATTTGTTTATCTTTCTAATGTGTAACTTGAAATGTGAAAATTGCGTAACTACGTGTTTCTAAATATCAGACATGTTCAAAAGGAATACGTTACGACTTTTTAACATTAAAATTTGTGAAATGCCTAGCATGGAAGTTGCAGAACATAAACCTAACCTTCAAAACATACTTTTTCTTCATGAAATCATAATTTACGACTATAAAAAATATTCAATATATTCTGAATCTCAAAGACCCAAACACAATGTTAATGCCGTAGAAATGAAATAATGTGGCTTTTCTTTAGTACAGTGGTGCGCAAACTATTTTCATCTGCGACCCCCTAATTTGTGTAAAATTTTGTCGCGACCCCCTATTTTGAGTATAATTTTGTCGCGACCCCTGGGTAGACAGTAGACATTTTCTTTAATTGAAAACGAAGTTACATTGAAATTCTTTCTGGGAGTTGCTCTTACAGGGTGTTTTTAAAAGAGTGTCGTGACGTCATCGATTGAAATAACGCTATTTTAAAATAGTGCACCAAACTTATAAACCACCATAAAAATGTTATAAAAGTTGTAACATCATAAAAATCAGTTAATGAATCAACGCATAATTTTATTAGACAATGCTTTATTTATGCATATGGATATAAATATTTTTTAATGAAAAATACTTCACAAAAAATTTACATCATAAAAAGTCAATGTGAAATATGTGCTTGCAAAGAGCTCATGATTGTTTCTATGTTCGGATCTGTATTGGAAATCGCAAGTCGTAAGTCATCCTCTGGATCCAATCGAGATCGATGTTTTGTTTTAATGGAAAATAATTTTGAAGATCACTATGCATGATCAATTTGCAAATAACTATACATGATAACGTGGTTTTGAAGCCCGTGATAGCGATACCGAATATCGCGCTCGTAAAATAATAATTATCAGTTTCTTCTCTTGTATTATTTCAGTTCTTTGAAATGAATAATTGCAGGTTTTTCATAAATTTGAATCTCTTTGAAATTGGCGACCCCCAAAAATTATCTCGCGACCCCCGGTTTGCGCACCGCTGCTTTAGAGTAAGTTATAGGCAGTATTTGCCAGTGAATGTTGTATAGTACAACATCATACGTATCTCATAATCGTTGTTTAATATATCCCCAATTTAAAGTAATTCTCCAGTATGAGATTTATTACTTCTTTCCGTTTTAGTGCAAAACCAATTAGCATTTCAAAATCATATAAATCAGAATAAAATAGGAAATCCTAATTAAATGCAATTACGTATTCTACTTGAAAACTACGTTTTCCTTTCTATAATCGAAATGAGAAATTGACTTAACACTCGAATACTTGAGATGTGAATGTGATATGATCCTATAAAGAGTACGTTAGCTTTAAAATCCTAAACCACACGTTGAAACATTCTATTTTATTAATTTAGAATATTTTATAGATAAATTAAAATCCTTATGTTAATTGATCCATCATATCAACATACAGCGAAATATAATTGCTTTACTTTTGACTGCACGTCTTGGTGTAATTACTTGTTAACTACAGCGCAATGTGCTAACGATAATTAACACATTGAATTGTAGTTAGCAGTAAATGTAACGCAACATGCAGTTAAAAGTAAGGCACTTGTTGCATTGTTATCTAAGAAAACAGAAATATTGTATAAGATGCATAAAATTTGATAAATCTGTATTTTGTACGTATAGTTACTGTTATTTTGCGATCAAAGAGATACGTAAAGTATTCAGATGAACATTTACTCAATCATTTTGAAGAAATTATATATTAATGTAATTGGCAGTAACTATAGCACAACACGCAGGTAAGAAAACGCGGCTTTTTGTATTCTAAACTAATGGGGAGTAAATATAGATTTATCTTATGAAGAGGCTGAGTAAAAATTCATAAATACATATTCTGTATGTGGATTTGTCATTATTTTGCGTTCAGAGTAAAATTTAAACGTATCAAATATATTTACTCAATCAATTTTTAGGTAGAAATGCTTTATTAACGCATACAACAAGCAGAATTTGTCTTCCTTATTTACTATAAATTGAAGAAAGATAGATTTAAAATCGTATTTTTTTAGTGTAACAGTAACCATATAAGCTAGAAAAGTAAGCGGTTTTGGGTACTTTGGAACATAACGTCGTAAGCCGTTTCTTCAAGGAATTCAAGAAAATGGTATCTGTTGTAGAATATTCATCACCGAATTGTACCAAATATTCAAAGAGCCATATGTTCATTGCATTGAAAAAGCCGTCTCCAATGGGTTGAGCATGTTATATATATGGATGACAGCAACATACTGAAATAATTATTTTCAGCCAGGCCAATTAACACGTTAAGAGGAAGATCTAATCTTTGGTGTATAGAAGCAGTAGGAAAGGATTGTTTAGTCCTCGGTACTAAATTCGGAGGAATTTGTCTGCTAGTATAGGTGGTTGTAAAAGTCTAGTTCAGAAGACCTCAGTCCATCCTGGGATATCGCGACAAGAATAAATCATATAAACTAGATGTTTTTAACATTGGAATATAGATAATTTATTTTATATTAAACAGGAAGGTCGTGGACAACGTCTGCTTCAGTTTTGTAGTATCGATAATCCAGCATCTGTAAACTCATGATAAAATCCTACCACTGGATTTCCAAGGTGGTGGCTTTTCGCATACTCTTTTACGAGAAAATATTTTGAGGGTAATATCAGATACTTTTTCTTGTCACTGATGTAACCACACTGGCAGTAAACAAAGAATACAAAGTCAGTGCTTTCTGAAAACAAAATGAAAGAGGCAAAAGTTAACCAAAGGCGAATATAAAAGTGTTAACATTCTTAAGATTCTACTTATGTACTCTTGTAGGTGCTCACAAACTATAATCTCTCTATTCCAAAAAAAGTAAAGGCCTCTGGCGCTGGCGCTGTCGAGGTGCAAGACTGCTTCGTCGTGCAGATCTGGACAGGAATTTTGAGTAATCTGTTTCCAACATACCTTTTTCTTTTCGAAGTGATTATGTGTGCCTCCTCTCTACACAAGCATACAAATGTACGAAATTGCCATATGATATTCTTTCCTTGCGGGAATACCTTAAGTAAAAAGTTATGAGCAAATCTAGCAAATTTTCAAACATCCAAGCATAATAGCATAAAAAATAAGCGATTTCATAGAGTAGGCTCTACAGATCCGCAAGTACTTCTTAGAAGAAGGTGGAAATGCATAGATAATGGAAAATATATTACGATGCTGAATGTGTGAAAACTTACTAATTGTCTTCATAATAGAAATTGTTAAGCTTTTGTTGAAAAAATTTTTTTTGGCATTTATATATTTATTACTAAACAATAATTTCGATGAGTGAATATTAAATTATTTTAAAAATTTACTTATTTTATTTGCTTCAATTTTCCAAGATAAACTTAATTTCAAAACTGATTTATTTTTTAAGTATAATTTTTATATGTTTTGTTTGTTACAATAAGGAGCTTATTTAAAAAGAAACACTTTGCATTATTCAGACAGAAAATTTCTTACGGTGTTTGTAAAAGAATAAAGGAAGCCATTTTTAATTCATGCCTTAAAAAAGAAAGAAAAAAAAATTTAGTTTTTAACTATCCTTTCAAAATTATACAATTAACATTTGCCAGTAAATACAAAGTATAAATTAACACGAGGCAATTTTACATTTTTTAATTTAATGAAATTGTTTGAATATTCCATCACCCAACAAGTCATCTTTCACATTTTTCTATACTAAAACTGCACTTATACTCGTGCATTTTCCCCTAATAAATTGTTGTATTGAACTGAATATTGCTCATAAAATTGACTACTTAATGAAAAAAATCACTCTCTGAGAACTTGTATGTTATACATACTTATTATAAAATACTATCTTCACTTATTTAATGAAGTCATACAACAATTTCACATTTTCTATGGCTATAGCTTGCAGTCAGCTCTGCTGAAACGTCTGTACTAATTAATTGATTTATTAATACTTCTTTCAGTAGGAGGAATATGTTAAAACTCTATTGCAGTTTATTTACACGAAATATAACTCAAATCGTCCCATTACATTTTTTAAATAATTTTTCTCTTTTAATTGTATGAATTGTTTATATAAATAAAAGAATAAATAAAAAAAATTCTCTGAAGTACATCATGGATCGTATAATCTAAGAAACTTTGTGGGCCCGAGTAAAAGAGCGTTAAATGCTATGTCCCTCGTTTTCAATGGAGATCATGCTGTAATAAACTTCAAAAATATATACTTTCATAATGTTTGAAATATATTAATGTCTATAAAAGGTTAATTATGTACTACTGCCGACAGACTATCATGTATTGCAATGGCCTTTCAGTGAACTTGGTATAATGTACAAGAAATAAATTGCGCGTTTCTGTAAGAGAACTCCCAAGCAACTCCAACGTTCTCTAAACGTTCAGTAATGTTAGTTACGTTAAAAGAACGTTCAGAGAACCTGTGTGAGCTGTCTGAGCTATAAATCGTTTGTACACTATTTTTATGCATGCAGCATACTTCTATGAATTTCAATAACATAAGTAAATATTATTTTGTCTCAACTTTACTTAATGTTACTGACTATAGAGTATAATATAATTGAACTTTTGCCTGTTTTTTCTTGTAAAAGATCTGTTTACGTTATGTACACTGTTTTCAATTGGTTTCTTAGTATAGTGCATATGATTGGCTCATATAAATTTCGTGTAAGCATGGTATATTTACAATAGTTAAAGCACGGACAGGCAGATGCACAAACCGAAATCATTAGCTATTTTCAACTTTGTCAGTCAAAGATTGTTTGAAAAGCAATGAAATTCAAGTAGAATTCATAGCGAAATAAAAAGATAAATCGGATGATTATCAATAGGAGCCTAAACTATTTTAACAAGATTTTTTTATTTAAAGAAAACCAATTTCAAATTATGGAACAGCTGGATATTTCCACCAATGACCACTTTTCATTCTCTTCTGATTCGTGGGCGATTTACGCATGCGCATAATCGATAATCATTTCCCATTGTGGATGCCGTTAAAATATAGTTCTTCATATATTCTGATACATAATCCTTTGAATACTGGTATATTTAGAACCGCGAAATAGATCGGTTTTTTCGTGGCAAATAAACAAGTTTTGACCAAATTATTTCATCATAACGAAATATTATTCCCATTGTAAACAGTAGGGTTTGGAAATTTCTCGCCAAATATAAAAGATATTGCCAAGATGTTTCAGTTTTAAAAACTAATTTTTTATCACCAAACACGATGACTAATAGCTAAAAGTGGCCACCCTTGGAGACTTTTGATAGACCGCTGTTATTGGCAATTCTTCGGGGAATAGTTTAAAAACATGCTTTTTTTCTGAGTTTCAGTATGATATCATGAAAAGTAACCATATTAACATGGGACTCCCCCCAAGCTATCCCTTTACCAAAAAAAAGAATAATTTAAATCGGTTCATCTGTTAAAACATTATCGCTGTATTTGAGCACACTATGAAAAAAATTTTCTTTTAGAAATATATCACTTTCATTGTGTACTTTCATACAAAACTACACCTTCAAGATTTAAAGGAAAGAAAAAAAACTACGCTTAAAAGGTAACTGTTTTTCTAATAACATTTATGATGTATTGCAAAAGCAAAATGTTTTCGTTAAAAAAAATTCCTCAAAATTGTGCCATTTCGAACTGCTAGTGTATGTTTGTTTATAAATAACAGAAGAAAACAAAAAATGTACTTTTTGTAAAGCTTTTGAATTTCAGACAGACTTAAAAAAAACCTCCGTTTCTCAAAACAAAAGATGTACTGGTGACAAATTCAGGAGCACTTTAAAGATAGAAAGTTGGAACAAATATTTTTGCTTTAAATTTTGCATTTTCTTTCTGTTTGAATTATATTACGTGTTGTTTACATAACTACCAAAATGTATTACTTTTTTTAATAATTTGATTTGATCATCTGAAATAATGGAATGCTTTATTTGCTTAGAAATACCTGGAAGTGCGTAAATATTTCTGATAAAATATTTTCATTTTTAAATTCTATGTGATTTGTGAAATATCTGCAGAGATTAAATTTTAGAAAAAAAAAATGATTTTGAAGTAAAATATATATATATATATATATATATATATATTTATATAAGCAGGTTTTTTCATTCATATGTAAATATTTTTCCATTAATATTTTGTTGCAACTGCATAAACTGGAAAAGTTTGATAACTTGTTTTGATTTTTTTTAAAGTGTATTTAAGATTTCCTCACAAAACAAATTAAAAGTACTTTACGCACACCACCGGACGTACATCAGCGGTTGGGAACCGCTGATCTAGATCATTGGAAAACGGAAAAATGACAAAAGTAGCGGACATTCTCAGGCAGCTTTTGCTACCAATTCTTTTTTAGTTAATTTTCAGATATATTTTAATGTGTAAAAATATACGGGAGATCAAGGAACTTGGAGTTCATGTGAAGATATTTTTCGCAAGATATTTTTTTTCTTAATTATTTTCATCAATTTCATATTTTTAATTAGAGCGCCACAAAAATTTTAGATTGAAAAAACTTTCTTACGTTTTATTTTATTGCTCCTTTTATTAAATATTTTATTTTTCAATATGAACATTAGTGAATCATGTGGATTTCCGCTTTTCAGAGGTCAGTTTCTTTGCCCACAGCACTACAAGATTTATTTGTATCCATCTGTAATACTTATTAATATAAATCTGGTTAACATTTAGGTATGTGAGTATAGTAAGCATGGTTAGGTATAACTTTCTATAAAATACAAATAAAAGTGAAAGAAAAAATATTCTTTGTCCTGAATAAAAAATATTCGCAACACACTACAAGGCATAGAGAAATAAATACAAAGCATAAACCAACTAAGAAACAAAGATTTTATGATGAAAAGATTTTACGGTCTAAACTCAAAAAGATTTTATGGTCTAAGACTGATTTCTAATTCCCGTCGCATTGTTTCAAATGTGATTAAGTTAATTGAATTTAGAAATCAGGCAAGTATCCAGACTTTATTCTGTTTGCTATGAAACTAGACGCCATTGTATGGGAGAATTTCTAAATTTATAATCAGTAGGTAGTACTATAAATAAGTTTTCTGAGTAAATAAAGTATACTTTCTTTTTCTGTAAATGTAAATCTTAAAAAAAAATTTTTTTTAATGTATATTCGGAGAAACAAAGAAGCAGAGATATATACAGGGGAAGATTGGGAGTATCTGACAGCGTCCAGTATGGGACAAGCATGGTTTCTAGCATTTACTGGAGATGGCAGACCTTTTAAAGATATCCATGTGTTGGGTAAAGAAAGTAAATTAAGATACCGCCATATTTCGTCAAGTGGCAGTGTGTTTTGGACGCATAACAAAATACTTGGATCTTTTGCTATTGTTTTGAGTGAACAAAGATAACTTCATACTGTCATATTTTGCCTAAGAGCCGACCGAGTGGTATGGTGGGTAAAGCACCGTGCTCCGGTTTTGGGTTCAACTCCCGGCGGGCGGGGTTCGATCCCCGACTGGACGTGGTTGTCATTGTGCCCGTCCCTTCATAAGGGGTAATGCTGACAGCCCACTGGCTGCCCCCATAATAAAATGGTCACACCTTCGGGCCGTTGCAAGGGACATTGCCTAATCGGCAAGTTCCCACCCGTCATTAAAAAAATCATTTCGCCTAAGACAGTGGAAACACTGGTTTCTTTTTTCAGAATAAAAGGTAGCCTGTGTCTTAATTCAAGGTATAAGCTATATGCATTCCAAATGTCATCTAAATGCGTTCCTCTGTTTCAGAGTAACAAACATTCAAACATCCTAATTTATAATATTAGTAGTATGACAGCCGGCATATACTGCGAAACCACTTTATTTAAGTTACGTTTTGATGCGCCTCCCCAGCACGACTAGTAACGACTGTCTGGCACTGTCCAGGTACTCTCACAAGTACTCTCTTTGCTGAGAGCGTACTTTTAGAAGCAGAACTTAGCACTGAACATTCTACAACTTCTTGCTTTCCCGACTGTCAGTAATGTAAGAACTAATTGCAAAATCCATTCACAGCTGTTTCCCGTTAAGCATTCTTGGTGCTTCGTGTAGTAAGCATAAAGTTGCATGTAATTGTCAATAAAAAACGAATTCTACTTTTTATGAAATATATTTATTTTTTCACAATACATTTAACAATATCTTAAAAAGGAGATCTAAGTTTGACACGTACATTATCATTTTTATTTGTGAAAGCAGACTTTTAAACTTTCCAATTCATCCAACTTAATTAGAAATGAGTGGATCAGGAAGTAAACCTTTGGTTTGATTGGATATATCTATGCCAGCTGCTGCAAATCGATGAAAAAATCCTGACATAGGGCATCGCAGATCGTTCTTCTCTGCAAAAGCCTGTACGTCAAAGAAGCTTTTGTCTGTAGTCAGTATGTATTTCTTGTTCTCTATGTAGTGTTTCTGGCAATAAAGGAAGATGATGATGGTGTTGGTTCCTGGAATATAAAAGTTAAATAATTATGGAACTCTGTAGGTCATACTATAGTCTCTACAATGTCATTATCATGTCTTATGCAAATAAATAAAATAGTCTATAGAACTATAATAGTTTATTTCTCACTTTACACACTTTGTGGCACGATTTCAAAAATCGACATTTTGGAGCGTTTTAACATCTTTCTACGAGAAAACTCGCAAAATAGCGACGAGCAATTTAAACGAATTGAAATTTGAAAACACTAATTTAGGAAATTAAATAAAAATGTGAAGTATTAAAATATGATGAATACATCAATAGGCATGAAGTGAAACTTCAAAAAATGAGATTTTACTTAACATGATTTGTTATTTCCAAACCACTGGAACATGATCTCAAGGGTTGCCACATTTACACAAAGGTTGCCATACTTAAATATTTATAGACAAATTGGCGAAGAACATTGATGCTTTTGTAGTACTTCAACACATGAATTTGCTTTTAATTTTTTGATTGTTAACTTCGCAATCACTATTGCTTTCGTGCGTAAATGTGCGTCATTAAAAAGAGAAATTGTTGTCAAAGTGAAAAAAAAAACCAAGAAGTTTTAAAAACATACACTTTATGCACGATTTTTAAAAGATTTAATTATCTCTACTTGATAAAAAATATGCCCGTGCGTCTGTGTGTCGGTGGCGTTACGGACAAACTTCTACATGTAGATACACCAAATTTAGTACAAAGGAAGCTCGCTAAATATGAATTTATGCACACCGAGACTATTTTTTCTTTCAAAATTAGGCCCAGAATTTTTTTATGCAGTATTTTATGGATTTTTGAGCGATTTTAAGGATATTCAGCCACAGGGGCGAAAATAATATAAAAAAAATTGTTATATCTGCGGATAGAGGATACATTTTTCTTTCAAAAACAGGTTTTTCCTGAATATAATTTACTTATTTGTGAGAGACTTTTTTCAAAGAAATAAAAAAGAGAGAGTATACGTTTAAACTACTTAAATTGATACATAATTATTTTTCAACAAATTACTTACTGATTCCATTAGTAGGATCCTCTGGGATTACGTAGTCCGCAGCCACATACCCATTATTTTGGGTATTGCCGAGTAGAGGAGTCGTAAAGCCGTTTCTTAGTTTTTCCGGTGGTATGTTCTGTATAAGCCAATTAAGGTAGGGGGCGAGAATAACAGAATCAGGGGCTAGGAAAAAAAGAAAAGAAAAGAACTTTTAAAACAAGTTGTATTATGTAAAAATTATTAATTTGGATTCTTTTTCTCGCCTGCTTATGCTGGCTGTTCTCCTGACTTGATTAGCAGTATTCGTCTGGCAAGGGCACCAACCTTGCTGACACCAACCTTGTTGCCAACCTTGTCAAGAGTACTTGTAAAATTAATTGAACTAATCACATTTTTATATTCTGAAACTTTCTTAGAGTTCCATATTCGATGATATAATAAAGGGTAGTTTGTGAAATGCACTTAACGTAGCACAAAATTTACTTACCAAATGCTAGTACTGTGATGTTTTTACAACAGCTGGGAGCATCGTAGTACAGAGTTGGAGGGTTGACTACCTGAAGTAAATTTGTTGTGCTGCCGCAACGTATGGATTGTCCTGCATATGTCACCTATGTTTAGAAAATAAATGTAGTTGATATTTTTTACACACATTCAAAAATTTGTTGAATCTATTCATAGGAAAAAAAATATCTAAGCTAAAAGATCCTCGATGAATCCTTTTTGCAAATGAAACTGCTTATTTGTTGCGATTTCTTTCTGTAGTACACGCTATTACTACATCGCGACATTAACAGGAATAAGATGCCATAGAAATTTTACGAAAAATAAAAGATATTTTATATTGATACTTTTTATCACATTTATAAAACTGCATGTATCTTACTGAAAATCCTTTATTGTAGCTATTACAATAAAAAAGAAATCCATAACATCAAAGATTACTCGATGTTTCGGTAATATGATGATTCATAGAATGTAGGATGGGATAGGGGTAATTATGGCCACTTTATTCAAATCTAAATTCTGTGAATTTTAACTCTTTTTATTTAATGAAATATGTTGTGTTAATTAATTAGGGGGAGACTTCGGAGTTTTAAGAAAATGTAGTAATTGTTACTGTAGAGTTGCCCAGGTGCGTAAACAATTGATCCAGAATGAGTAATAAGATTATAATTTCTATTTATGAATTCAAAATGGCTTCTTGCTGCCAAGACGTGTTAAAAGTCTATTTTTTATCAAAGGAAAACTACCTGTGTATCTGGACTGTTCTGACGAATTTTTAAGAGTAATATAATGCATTATTTCATTTTGGATTCGTTTATTAAATCTTCCGATTCTATTTTTAAAACATGTAACCCTGAAGTCTATATGTTTAGATCTAAAAAGCTGAAATATGTAGTCGTTTCGTTGCATTGATTTGTTTGTTTCGTATACAAATCTTCACCGTTGCAAAGATCTTCAAAAGATTTTACATGTATATAAAATGGATATCATTAGATTATTAGAAGGGACACCTTCGTTACTTTTTAAAAAAATCCACCTTAACTGTTTTCATTAATATTTTAACAGTTTTCAACTTTGAAAACGTTTCGGACACTGTTAGGTGAATTCAGTTGACATTATTCAAAAATATGTAAGAAAAAAAGTCTTATTTGCTTTAAAATTTTCAAATTCTTTCCGTTCTCTGCATTTTGGTAATTTTTCAGCAAATTGAACTCTTGAGGTAAACAGTACACCGTTAGACCTATCGCTTCCAACGCATATATAACATATTGTTACGAAAATCGCCAAGTGGGTGTATTTTAAAGCAGTCCAATAGCAGCACAGTAAACAAAAATAACACTTTATTTCACGGCTCGCAGCTCAATAGCTCAATATAATACAAGAAACTTTAACATGCGCTAACTAAAATCATAAATAAGCACAACAATAAAGCTATTCATTTCACAGAATCAACCGTGCGCTTCAAAGTCTATCACTCAACTGAACTTCCCTGGAGAGAAATCCTAGCGTTTTTATAGAGATGATGACGTCACCAGAATTTCCGAGAAACTTCTGGAACAATCTTATCAAATTGAAATATGGTCTCGAGACATGAATTTTCTAGAAGCCACCATTTGTCGCCAAGGTCGCCAAATCCGTCGCCAAGACGATCGCCAAGTTTGTCGCCAAGACTACAGGGCTAATTCCACAGGTTTACCATTACCTGAGGACTTCGCTATTATGCCTGTAAAACTAGTTTCACGGCGGTGCATGCAATACGAGAGCAAATTAAGTTATTATTTTGCAACAATATAATATACGTGGTTCTCTGTGTTAAATTATAATATAATGCTAGTTTTTGCATTACACTTGAAGTAAACACGAATTCAAGCAATCCATGTATTTAGCGTGCCATTTCATAAAAAAGTGATGCTGATCGACCAATTATATTGGTCAAAGAAATACCATGCTGAAAATACAAGTTCTCCTTACATCATCAAGTCAAACCACATCGGTATTGCTTAGTATACTTAGGAGGGTGAAAGCGAATGATATTGGAAGAATTGAAATAACAAAGGTTGATTTCGCAGAAATTACTTAACAATTTTCGATTTCTTTAGATTTTTAATTTTGATAAAAGAAGTTGATTTTTGTTCATTTCAAAATCATTTTTAAAATATTGTTTGAACAGTTAAACAATCCCCGTAATTTTTCAATAAAAGTTAATAAAATTTTTTATAAGATAAATTTTTCAAATCCAGCATAAAATACTTGAAAATGAAATTGCTTCGTGTATAGCGCATTATTAGAGATAGAAAATTATAGCTGGAAAATTATAGCTAGAAGATTATAGCTGGAACTTCAACAATTCCTATGCATTTCGACAGAAAATTTTTGTTTAGTTTAATGACGTAAGAAAATATAAATTAGATGGCATGAAATTCTGATTCAAGAAAGAAGAAGACAAATCAGTTAGTTCTGGGAAACTGACTTTGTTATTTATGTATCTAGAATATACACTGAATATATTTAAACAAAACAAAAACAGGGAAATACATACATACATACAGACACCTAAATTCATTCATAACAAAATTCAAATTACGACACATTTTAGCATTCTTATTATAGCTACGCATATTTTTCACAAATATGAAATAAATATATCAAATCCTTACTTTCAAATCGGTTGATTTAATGTTTCTGGCATACTTTGGTACGTACCCGTTCTTTCGAAAAAGATTAGAACAGTAATCATCTGCAAGAGTTGCACCAAAATATATGTAAATTAACACTGCGGTTGCAAATATACTAAACTTCATTTTTACTCTTAACCCAACCAAAATGTATGAGAAAAATGGTTCATATATCGCCTCCTATATACCCTGAAATTAATGCCGCAGTCTTAAGCCAGTTGAATAATATTTCCGCTGCCTATCTTACTTTGTGTGATCAGATGATTAGGAAGCAAGTAAAAGGATATCTTAAATATTCCGAAAGGTGTTATTTCCTGTGTCTTGTCACGTTCATTTCTAGCGCTGCTTGAATATTTCGCATGTCCTATACGTATATCGTTCATTGCATAATCGTTGCACCATGCTCTGATATAGCAGATAAGCAGAAAAGCTTCTGCTTATCTGAGTTACAGCCAGTCACTTGATGGAAGAATTTATATCTCGTATTCTGTTACATTTATTTATTTTCAGAAACGGTAGTCAGAAACGGTATCATTATGGGTCTGTACCAGATGATTTACTGATTTTAAAATTCAGCAACTGGAAAACATAGGGGGAATATTCCTAGCTCATAGGAATCCGATACAGGATTGAAATCCAGACAGGTTTCGCAAATGCTAAACTCGAGGACTTCCTTTCACAGTGTAATTTGCACTCGTTGGGACAACTTTTGGATATCGGATTCCGATTTGAGAGGAATGTCGCTTTAAAGACTGATAAAAGAAGGAATGGAAGTGTAAAGGTATAGGACAAAATGACATCAAGATTAGGGAAAGAAAGCGAAATTTATAGTAGGGAATAGGACCACCGTTGGTCCGAATTACAGCTTGTTTCCGACGTGGGGTTGACAAATAAAAATCTTGCACAAAGTTCAAAAGAATTCGCTGCCATTCCTCCTGCAAAGTGGTCTCGAGGTCAGGTATAGTGTCCATGGAGGAAGAACCCAAGCATGGGCTATTTCTCTATAAAAACCCTACAAAGGCTCAATTATGTTGCGATCAAGGAACTGAAAACACCACGTAAGATGTTCCTCTTCCTCATTATGCTCATCTAACCATATTTGAACATAGCGAGCCATGTGTACAAGAACATTGTCATTTTGGAATAGAGGACGTTCTCCAGGAAACAGACTCTGAAGCATAGGGAGTAAATGATCGTCGAAAATACTGCGAGAATGCTCGACTTTACCTTTCCCTTCAGTTCTATGAGTTCCCAAACCACACTAAAATATCACTTCCCAAACCAGCGTAGAGCCTCTCCATGCTTTATGGTTAGGAAGCAGACTGTCAAAATGAAATGCTCCTGCTCGCGGTTCGTCAGACGAACACACGTCCTGCTGTCTGAAATAGGGTAAATGATGATTCGTCGGACCAGATTACATTGCCCCCTAGATTTTGTGCCCAGTTTCTGTGGTGTCAGCACCACTGTCACAGCTTCATAGCATTCTTCGGTGACATTAACGATTAGGTAATCGGTACTCTGTCATGAATGTACGCAACATCCAACCTCTGTTGAGTACTTTTGGTGGATGTGGGGTTCTGAAGATGGGTGTTCTTCCAGGGCCATCGTGAATCTTTTACCGGGCCTGCTTATGTACTTCGATGAGTCATCCAAAGAGGCCTACGGACGTTTCTCATTAGTTAGATTCAGCCTTAGAGGACTTATCTAAGTGCTGGAACCAATCAGTGAGCATCCGAAGGCCCCCTTTGGATAACTCATCGGAGTGCACATGCAGGGCCGGTAGAGGAGTTACGATGGCCCTCAGCAAACACACACAGGTTCTCTGAACGTCTATTAACGTTCAGAAGACGTTTTCTGAACGGCTCCGGAATGAGGTATAAATGAACACGCACTTGGCAGATACTGCCGCTATTTGTCTAATCTGTATTTGGGGTTGGTACAAAATGCTATAAAAGCAGAGGTGCCGAAGCCTCCATAATCCATGAAAACAAGACAGAACAGAACAAGACAGAAAATACGCCATTTTAAAATGATAATTCTGGTGTTACCGATTCAGGTTTATGTCTCGCATCTGGTTCTACCTCGAAAGGCTATTTAGTCTTGAACCCTAAACGTCGTCTTCTTCCTGTGGCTAACAACGATGACAGCCATGTCTTTGTGACATAGGAAACAATGCTTCACCTGTTTGTCACCCAATGGTGCATATACATAAGAACTGTGTCTGAAGGTGTTTCATAAGAGGCGTTTTACATGATTAGTCAGGTTTTTCATATTTCGGGAATTTTGCTTTGAATATGTCAGGTTTCATACATTTTCCTCTGGAATATGATTATCGTAGCGTTTTACGATATGAGCAGTGTTTACAATAAAAAGGCACAATTGGCGAGCCAAGGCCTCCAGCAACACGGTTTTGGCCACTACAAAAAAAAATGTTCAGGGACCAAATTTCACAACCAAGGCTTAAAAATGAAAAAAGCTGAAGTTTTTATTATGCTGAATGTTATAATTTAATGATGAATCTCAGGAATAATACGGATGAAAGCACAATATACAGTGTAAATAAATATTCTTTGTCGTTTTCATCAAAATCTGTTACTTTAGGATATTCCTTTATAATGTTGAGTGTTGATGTTTCTGTGCCGAAGTTGAAAATATTTTTACTCGAGTGGTCGAGATCATTGTTTTGAGGCAGCATCGATGTTGTTTTCATCAAGCAAAGAATTTAAATGAATGAATAAATGTGAGTGGATACTGGATATTTTCTACTCCAGAAGTGGTCTATCTATATGGTTTAAAGACAAATAATGCTCCTGACGTATACCACTACTCAGCAAAATCCCAGTATGCTGGAGCATGCTTGGGGATAGATCGTTACAATGCGTAGTTACGTAGTTTACATAGTTACAATAGTACAATTACTTCTCTGAATAGGAAATCTGAATAGAAAAGAACACTTTTATGAGTAATTGCAAAGGCTATCAAAATATCATATGCACTGTATGCCATTCTTTAAAACACCATAACTTATATGCTTGAGTGGAATTCCTTTTATATTTAAGATTCTATAAAAGCTTTTTATGATCTTATTATAGTAAAGTGGTGATTGTCGTATAAATTTTTAATTTAAAAGTTATCATATTAAGAGTAAAAAAAGATAAAATTGTCACGAGCAATTTTGCAAAAGAATTTAAACTATATAGTATATATAAAAAAAGTCAATGATAGACAATAGACAGATAGTGCGAATATGCTACTTAGATTCTTCATTCTTTTTAAGAGTCTAATCTCTGAACTTTCCCTGTAATTAGAAATATCATTTGTGTGGCAAAAAAAGAAGACTAAGATGCGTTAAAAATATATCTTATATTTGTTTAAATTTGTCATTGCAAAATATATATAAGATTCTGAAGTCATGTAAAAGAACAAATTTACTAAATCTTGTTTTATTTTGTATTGAAAACATCTACCACATAATTTTATCAAAACATTCTATTTCGAGGATAAATTTTCAAAGCTGTCCGTATATTTATCTTTTTCTAGATACTTTTTTATCATTCTTATTTATTTCACTTCCAGAAGCTCTTTTTTGCTTAAATGTTTACTCTTATACCGAAACACTTTAAAAGTCGTGGTTCCGTTGATCAAATTTTAAAATACGGAGAACACTAAATCTCTACGTAGTAGAATGATTTCTCAATGTTTGAGAAAACACATTTTGAATTTCCTTTTCTAAATCAGAAAGAAACAGTAGATCACGGTTTAGAGTGACAGTGAAAAATTCGATCAGTCTATTAAGTATGTTTCTATATTTGAATAGTTAAAAATGGAATGTTTCAAAACGAAAGTTAAAATTACACTGCTTAATTTACGCAGTGTTTCTGTGTTTTCCTTTAGATTAATCTACAAGACTTTGTTCACAAAATTGAGTAGATAAGCCAAACATTTGCCTACTTTATTCGTAAAACTGCACACCTGTTGGTGTTGGATAATCTTACATCTAAACTTTTTATCGTAAGTTTTTTTTCTATTTTGTCTATATTTAGGGAATGAAATCAAACTTTTGAAACAGTAACACAAGTATTCAACTGCCATATTTGATTTTCTCTTTAGCAATCTGTTTCCTTAATTATTATTTTGCTGTTTACTTATTTCTTTCTTTCTTTATTTATTTTATTTTACATTTAATTAAAAATTAAATATACATATATAAATATCATTGAGTTTTACAGAAAAGAATTCTTTACAGGCGAAGTCATAAATTATAGATTCTAAAAATTGAACTAAACTTAAAAATATAAATACTATAAATAATAAATTTTATTATATTTAGATAAGTCATATCCTTTTATGCAGAAATAAGCATTCTTGCTTTTAAAAAAAGGAAAATATAGTACTTGCTAAAGTCAATCATGTTAATTCGTTCTAAAGCAAACCTTTTTGTTAGTAAATTATTATTTTTGGAGCAATAAAATTTACTGATAAACATGAATATTTTCTGGACGTGAAATTTAAACTGCAATCTGTATGTTTCCTACCATACAAGTAGCTTCGTATATTTTTATAGTCAAGAAACTATTCATCGTCCATTAAACAAAAATTTTCATCTCAAGTATAACAACATGAACTGCGTTGAAAACTAAAAATATCTCATACAGATAAAGTTATGAAATTTTGCAGATTTCTCCGATAAGACGTTTTGTCAAACCTGCTCAGTTGCTGAGTCAAACCTACTTAGCTGCTTGCAAGTGCATCAGATATTGCTAGCTCTATTATTGCAGTTAGCAGCATATGCACTTTTCTTTCTATTCCAGCCAGTTTACATCATGTGCTAAGTTTCCTTGTAGATGTTTTGGCTGATTTGTTGATTATGCTTATTAATTCTTCACGCGTCTTTATGCTGATCTTCAGTCAGAAAATACGTATTTAATGTGCGAAATGTATTACATTTTCTCTATTCCAGTCAGTTAGTAGCTCTTTCGGTTAATTTGTTGATTCTGATTACTAGTTTTTCAGGAGCCTTTAAGCTGATCTTAAACCAGAAAATATGCATTTAATGTACCAAAAGTACTATTTAACCCCAGAAATCGGTATAAAAGTATTTCGGTCTCTTGTAGAGAAAACTTTCTGATTATTTGAATAGCAAATTTGTAGATAGCATTTAAACATAAAACCTTCCGTTGCTTCTAAGGTATATGTTTTACATATACCTTAGAGGCAACGGACAACAATATGACTAATTTCAGAAATTATTCTTACCGCGGAGTGTCATTAGCTACCTAAGACATTCTTATTTTATAGACCATGAAACGATATACTTAGGAAAACAGTTACAAAATTTCGTTGAAATCTACTATTTACTTTATATAGAGAAGCCTGAAAAACTCTAATGTTGGATCAACTTTAACGTTATTCCATCATAAAAATGCTCATTTAAAGGTTGTATTTTTAGCGAAAAAGAAATCTTTTGAAAACATTAAGTTTGCAGCAACCTAATTTGCTTTAAATTTACATTTTATTTCTTTCTAAGGAAGAACCATCATAAATTCTTTATTGCTCAAAATATTTTTTGCGCATTGGAATATAAATAATAACGTATTTAATAGGAAAAGTAAAAAAAGATATTTGAACACTTCATGTCACTCCAAAAGAGAAGAGAAATTTTCTGTTGTATTGAGATAAAAAGCGCAATTATATTTTTTGTTTCGTCCTAATTATGTTAATTCCTTTTTATATGTTCTTAGAAATATACCTTCTCTTTTGTTTAGCTGATTCATTAAGCATTTATGAATATTTATCTTAAATAAAACAAAACAAAGAAAAAGAATGGGCAAATTCTTTATTGCAAAAAATGCTGCAATTTTATTGTGAACATTGCACGAAATTTTTAAGGTATGCACTTTTGGAAATTATTTCATAATTGTATTAAATATATACTTTTTTCTAAAGTTGTTTGTTTCTGATTCCGGTAACGTAAAATTATTTATAAAAATCTTTGATTACGTTATTAAATTAAGAAAAATTTAAGTTTCATAAAACAGCTATGATTTACTAGTTTCTTCTTTACACTGGGCACAGTATTTCAAAAATTTTACACGTGACATATTATAGATTAAATTTTGTAATCATGTGCTTTGAAAATTTTTGCCCCACCATATCCAAGTAGAATAAGACATAGAACATGGAAGATGGCTGAAGTGTGAAGGTCCCGTGTTCGGGCTTATCACGCGGCCGTCAATCTTACGATCTGGAGTTTGGAGCAGTTTTCTCCAGATACAACGTGCGAACGGATTGTAACCAAATTTCGTACATATAGACAATGCATGAAATGCGCTCAGGGAATTAAAAAAATATAAAACTACCTCATAAAATGTCCACCAGGTGGTGTTTTGTATTAAAAAACAATAAAATTAATAATGGAAAAGGGTAATTAGAGATATACAAACGACTTCAATAATTACTCAATAGTTTCTGGGCATTTATTAACTCATAAGGTCGACTTATAAATATATATATATATATATATATATAGATAGATAGATAGATATATATATATATATATATAAAATCTTTTTCTGGTGTATCTCTTTGTTATTAAACCATTATCATCATGTGCGAAAAGCCTACCAGTAGCCTGGAGCATAGCGCTTTGAACTGGGAGACGGAAGGTGTCTGCTTCAAAACCAGGTCGTGTCCGCCGCCAACCTCACCGTTCGGAGTTTTCCGAGGTTTCCTCTGAAACGTTTTGTAAATACAGGTTAGAGCCCCCATGGAAGGCATTTCCCCTCTCGGCCTAGATCCTTCGTACAGATAATTGGTCGTAATCCCACAACAACAACAGCGACAATAACCATGCGCGGAAATTAAATTACTTTAGATGTTTATTTTCCCGAATAATCGAAAGTTGTGTAGGTCAAGTAAATTGATTTTTTGCATCTATAGGGAATAAGCATAACTTTTTGGGTTAATTATAAAACGGTGCTTGCTTTAAAAAATAATCCTTCTAATATTCATAAAAAAAAAATTCTTGACATGTTTGAAAACGCAGATAAAAGTCATTTTTAAGCTATGACTTACAATAAATTAGCTTTAATGTAATACTTATGTTTTTTAGTTTGTAATTATCTTTCAAAATTATTTTATTAACACTTATACAAAAACGTTATTCAAAACATGGTATCAATTAATACGAAATAGTTGTGCATCTTTTGAATTAAGAAAACCTTTGAATAATTCATTACCCAACAACACATAAATTATTTATAAAATCGCAAGTACTTCTAAAGTTATTTATGATATTTCTTTTAGCTTAAAACCTCTAATATTACTAATGAAGGTATTCCATTAATACTTATAGACCTGTGGAAGTTCAAGTATTTCTTTTATATATTGTGTAGTTCTAACAATTTTTTTTAAATATTTCAATTCTAAAACTTAACACATACTCAATATTTTTTTAAAAAATTGTCTTGTCTTAAAATATTTATTTCATATGTTGTGTAGTTCTAGCAATTTTTTTTAAATATTTCTATTCTAAAACTTAACTCACACTCAATATTTTTTTTAATTGTCTTGTCTTATTGAACTGAAAACGATTCATAAAACTGACAGTTTGATTGAGAATACAAGTTTTTAACGTTTCAGGAAAGTAAGGCCTAAAAATAAGATTGTAGCTCGATTTTCATACTTTTAAAAAAGTTTGTTGTAAAATTCCTTGTTAATATGCTTACAAAGAAGGAATATAAATGTAGTCAAAAGCAAGGGCGGATTAGAGGGGGGGGCGGAGGGGGCGACCTCCCCCCCCCCGAGAAAAAAGAAATTAATGTAAAAGATCCTATTTTACTTCCATAAAATGGATGTATATGTCAATCTTCTAACTAACCGCCCCCCCCCCCGACAAACTTCCAATAATCCGCCACTGGTCAAAAGTGCGTTACATTTCATAAATAAGTCATCATTGTCTACGAACACAAACGTTGCTTGTATTTACTATGAAATATCCTCTTTACTTGTTTATACAGCTCTACCAAAACGCCTGTAGAGAGAGTTAAATGAACAGACATATTGGTACAATTTCTAATATAATTAATCTGTTGGAACAGTGTTTCAGTTAATTTTCCAGAAATGCTAATCAAAAGTGTTCCCTTAAAATTATTTAGTTATTAGTCACTTTTAGTTGCTCAGCTCTCAGTAACTGAATTCAAAAAATATAAAAAATATTCATGCCGGCTTGTCGCTGCTGAAGCACTGAAGAACGAAAGTTCTCTAATTTGTACAATACAAGAGTACAACTAATAAATAACGACACAACTAATAAATAACGATAAAACCACTCTCTAAAGGTTGGAAACTTGTGGTTTCCAACCTTTTTCTCCTCGCAAGCCCCTTCTAAAATCTGAAATAAATTAGTGAACTGCTTGTATAGTCGTAGTGTACTAGTATATTGTTCTCGCAAACCTCCTTTTACACCAATGCTCTAAAGTACTGAGGCCGTTAAGTTACTTATAAAATGGTCGTTATTTTGCAATAATTTCTTATTCGAACTATATTATTTTCATTATATCCTTTTTGAATAAAGCAACTATATGATCAAGGTCTAGAGCAGCCAAATTCTCTCTGTGCTTAAAAAGTAAATATTTTTTCGAATAACATTTAAGATGTGATGCAAAGGCAAAATTTTCTCGTAAAAAAAAATACTCAAAATAGTGCCATTTCCAACTGCTAGTGTATGCTTAAAAAATCGGAAGAAAACAAAACTAAAAAAAGAAGCATACTTTTTGACAAGTTTTTGAATTTCAGACAAAAAAAAAAAAAAAAAAAAACCTCCGTTTCTTAAAACAGAAGATCTGCTGGTGACAAATTCGGGAATATCTTTACGATAGAAAATTGGAGCAAATATTTTCGATTTTGAATTTCATATTTTCTTTGTGTTGGATTTATATTACAGAATGTTTACAGAGCTAAAAAAACGTTTAATTGACTTAATGATTTAGTTGACTCAGTGGTAATAATGGAAGACCTGAAGATATAATAGAAATAAATATTTGTGCTACGTAGATATTTTTGAAATGTGGATTAATGTTTCAAAAACTCTGAGTTATTTACATAAATATCTACGTAGATAAAGTTTTTGAAAACAAAAATGATTTTGAAGCATAAATAATAATGTATGAACATGTTTTTACATTCATATGCAAATAGCTTGCAATTATTAATGCATAGTATTTTCGTATGAATGTAAGATTACTTAAGTCTAAGAAATAATCAGATTTTTCAAAAAATATATATGAGATTTCATTGAAAATCAAATTAAAAATACCATTTATTTACAGATGAAATAGCTAAAATTTTTTTACATTATTATGGAGATAAAAAGTTCATGGCGAAATTCTTAAAACAATAGAATTACCTTGGAATTTTTATATAACATATATTATTTAAAACGGAAAAATACCTACTTATAACTATATATACATTTATATATATACAGGGAGATTCGAAATTAGTTTTTCAAACTTTTAGGAGGGGTAGGGTATATCAAGATGGTTTAAAATCACATAACAATTCGGGATGGGAAACATAGTGTTCATGTACCTGTTAATAATCACTTTGGCAGAAGTGTTGAAGTGTGCGTCTGATTTCTTAACCAAGTTTCATAAACAATGAGATTTCCTCCGACAATTTCACCAATGTAATGAAAGAAAAAATTCTGGATTAACAATTTTTATCGAGTGAAATTGATGGAAGATGGAAATGGAATAGTTTTTGAAAAACCATGGCCGGAAAGTTTACTATTACTTAAAGATTTCTTCTTAATTATTATTAACAGGTGCATGAAGACGATGTTTCCGACCTTGTATTGCTATGTGATTGTGAACCGTCTCAGTGTATCAAACCCCTCCGAAAAGTTTAGCCTCCTAAATGATATTCCGAATCGTCTCTGTACCCCCTACATCCCTTACAGGTTTGTCATTCTGGTAACGAATCACCCTGTATATATATATATATATATACTATATACTCGGCTGTTCGGGCCTCGTCAGGGGGAGACACCGCTGAACCTCCCTAATTTTTTAGTTTCATTATTGCCATATTAAAACGATATTAATTGACTTTGTCATTTTATCGCTCATGTTTCGCGTATTTCACCTGGTAACCCTATGTTGAAATTTTTATGATTGTAACCTATTTATAGAAAAATACATGGGATGCATATTCTACAGCTTACGAAATCAATAGATTAAAGCTGTTGTGAACTAATAGTATTTAAATATATGTAAAATTATATCGCTGTTTAGGGACACATTTTTCGGGCTATTTTCAATAAAGGGGTGAGAGATAAAATGACATAGTCATTAATATACGCTTAATTTCTATTTACTCAATGCATTTTGAAACTATCTACACCAATAATACAGGCATATTATTGCTGTATATTCTTTCAAAATTCCTATCATCATATCTAGATTCATAATGCCAAACGTATCTACTACAAGGGTACGTTTGCTCACTCCTGTCTACAAGGAATGGGCAAACTTGCTTGGTCTAAGAGCCACAAAGGAATTAGGTTTTATTTGTTCTAGAGCGGTTAAAGTTGAACTATTTTAACAAAAGAATGATAATTTATGATAAAAGATGGGGTGTGGACTCAGTATATTTCAACCTTTTTTTTTTGTACGTATGTTCAGAGATAAATTTTTAACACGTTGTCAATTTCAATAATTCTTTTTCATTCAAAAGGAGGGTACATTATTAGTATGGTCCGATACTAATTTTCTCATGTTCTGGTGATATCTTCATTCATAAAATTCGAAAAAAGCTATGCCTTAAAGGTTGCGAGTAAAGAGTGGTAATTAAAAGTCGAAAATTGACATTGTTGGCCTCTTTTGACGATTTGGCGGCAAAAAATAAATTTCCAAAACTGAATCCAACATGGCCATATCCTTTATATTTTGAGAGAAACTTTAAAGCCTTATTATTTTATTATGGGAATGGTATTATCACCAGAAAATCGGAAAAGAACATATTTTTTTTAGCCATTGTCTAAAGGGTTGCCAGTTGCGGCGTTCGTAGTAAGGTGTTGGAAGTCACCAACGCTGACTACTTTTGGCGATTGATCGTCAAGTTTAAAGCTAAAAATAAATTAGTTGCCAGAATTGACTCCATCTAGGTATTATCTTTTACAACTGGCGAGAAATTACCAGAACCCACTTTTATACAATGGGAATAATTTTTCGTTATAGTGAAGTAATTGAAAGTTGGTTTTCTTTCTTAAAAAAGAAACATACTTGTAACTGATCAGCATTTCCCGAAGTTTGTGCGAACTGCTCTAAGAAATCATTAACCAAATTTTTGGCATCTAACAGTTAGGACAAATAACATTCGCAAGGCGTCCACTAGCAAATCTATTACACTTGTATATTACACTCTAATAAACTTGTTTAATATAATCAGTACCCTTTTTCTTTTTTAATAACATTGTTAAGTTCATTCCTTATAAGGAATTGAATTAATAAATTACTTTAGGTCATTGTTTCTGTTTACTACATCATTATTTTATTTGCTTAAAAGTCGTTCTACTCTACTACGAGAGCGAATTTTAGCTTAAAAAAAATAAAAACGAAATTTGTAGTACGGAACTACACTATTAAATATGTATCTGTAAATGAAGGAAAAAAGAGCTGCCAGCAAAAGTTGCCCGAAAATGTCGTTTTGTTTTTCATTTTTGTAATTTCTAAGAAATATGGTCTATAACATTGTATTTCACTATAATGGTGCTTAAAAAAATTTTGGTTGTTGTCATCATGACATCTAGATTATTCAAAAAATGAAAAATAGCAAAAACAGAGACTCTTGAAACTCTTGCTGCCTGTTCTTTTCTAGATAACTTGCAGATTATTTTAAACAGTATAAAAATAATTGGAAAAAGAAAAAAATTAAAATTCACACGATCGTGCTTTTCGAATGTAGTCCTTTTCGTCACTTTCATATCTTTTATTAGAGCACTAAAATTTTTTGACTAGATAGACTTATTTAGATTTTATTTTATTGCTTAATTTTTCGTATATTATTTATTTCTATGTTGTGAATCATGAAGATTCCAGGTTTCCAGAAGTTACTTTCAGACTTAAATTATTTCCTCACTCCACTAGAAACTTGTTTTGTATCGTTTTGTAACACCTATTTATACTAATCTAGTTAGCATTTAGAAATGCTATATGTAATAAGGATGGTTAAAAATATAATAATGCTTTTTTTAAAAGCACATAAAACTGAAATTAAGAGTTTATTTTATCTTGGATAAAAGTACTCAATAATACATTGCAAAATAGGATAATAAATGAAAAACGTAAACATTCTGAGAATGATTTCAACAGAGTTTTATGGCCTAAGACTGTTTTCTTATTCCCGTTGCACTGTTTCAAATGTGATTAAGTTAATTGAATTTAGGAATCAATCGGGTATCTAGATTTTGCTCTGTTAGAAATGAAACTAGACGTCATTATAGAGAAGAATTTCTAAATTTATCTGCAGGTAATATTACAAAGAAGCCGAGCAAATAATCAACTATACTTTCTTTTTTGGTAAATGTAGAGAACTTAAAATATTCAGTTCTCTAGAGAAACAAATGCATAGAGCTACGTGGAAAAGAGGAAAAACAGAATATGAAGGATTTATTAAATTGAAATGCACATTGAACTTAAAACAACGACTGAAAAATTTTGATGAAGATGCATAATATGCTCTATTTAAAAATATGACTACTCATAAATAAGAGATGAAATAAATAAAACTCAAGTGTTCTCATTGTTTAACATTTTGTTTCACTTAATTTGTATTAAATTAATAATTAATGTTACGGATAAACTTGCAAATCGCTGCCAGTTAAACTAGACACGGCCATTCTTATTTCCTTTTTTACTTTGATTTTTGCTATTTATTTGCATATTGTTAGAGCAAATAAAGTGCAAAAATGAAAGCCGCCAAAAACCCAGCTTCGCACAAGTTAGTACAAAGCAAAATATACTGCAAAATATTGTCAGAATGAAAACTCTCTGGATTTTATTGGATTATTTTTTTCTTCTGCTGAAAATATTTTCAGATTAATATAAAACATAGCATGTTTGATGAGTGTCAAGTCCCTCATGGTCAGATACCTGATGTTTGAAAGATCTATTCAAGATCATGCATTAGTCATAATTCTAATACTTTACTTTTGTAATCCTCGGGCGTTGTAATATGCGCGTGCATCTGGGAGACGAATTTAGTCGAGAGCAAAATAAAAAAATTCTACTTCCATAGAGTGTGAAGCAGAACTTGTTTTTAATTGTCTTTTTCAAAATCAGGATTTATTAGCGCTGTATTAATAGCACAGGATCGTTAAGGCCTTGTTGAACAGAAATAATTTCGAGCAATTTGGTTGCCGCAACTTCGCTCGATAAGCCTGGATGAGAATTCAGGAATGCAATAGTAAATTACAATTTCTTCGGGTGCTCACAATCGCTAGAGATTCGCCGAATTACTTGTCACGTAGAATTAGGAACCACTACGATTGGCTGGCATTCCAGCAACCAGCAACATTTTCGCCTTTGAACGAAAAAAGTGGAGTTGACCGTTCCGTGGGTAACTGAAGAAAAATTCCCGAAAGAGATTTCAGCGATTGGTTGCGGCAACCAAATTGCTAGAAATTATGCCCGCTTAATAAACTTTAATCACCTCACTGTTGACAAGTTGAATTCACACTTATTTAAAAGAATTTAGAACAAATATATTAAATGTTTAGCTTTGGTGGAGGCCAGCGTCAAAAAACGCGTACAGCAATTTCAGTTGAATAGAGCTGAAGTGGCACAATCGTTTATATGCTATCAAAACTTTGCGAAACTACTGATGTCAGAAAAACAAGCGCCAACTACAGAGTTACCATAAATTCAGTGCAATGAATTTAAAGTAATTAAGCACTGATTGGATAATTTTGAAAGAATATCCATGACATCAAATTAATTGAAATAAAATGTTACAAACTAATAGCCAATTGTGGGGAGCTGAAAGAGAACATATAATCATGTTACTATTACAAACCGAAGTCATACTATCTATTTTTTGAACACATGTCGCGATTTCGTCTAAAAATTACTTCATAATAAAAGGGCTACAGCATACGGAAGAGGAAAACAAATTTTGAAAGCCGAAGTAAGGAAAATGAAAACAGATAAAGGTAAAACAAATAAAGAACAAAAATAGATAAAGATAATTTTATAAGAATTAAATTTAAAAAGCAAACTGAAAAATATGTATATTAAGTATGTGATCTACATCACAGAGAATTCACTTGTATGGGTTCATCGTTGCAGCATTTCACAGCAGAACTTGTAAAAAAAGACATTCTAATTTTTTCGAGTCTCTAGCGCAATTAAATTCTTAAAAAAGTTGATAAAAATATCATGATTTCTAAAAGAACAACCTTAACCAAATATGTTATGCAAAGAAACGGAGTGAATAATGATTCAAAATACATGGGTCAAAATATGTAACTTTCAAATAATTTTAATATTAATGGTGATATGCTTTGCTTTCATGTGTAATATTTTCCAAGTTCATTCGACATCAGAAAATTTGATTATGAATAAATCTATTCGAGGAAGATATCCAAATAAGTTATCCTTCAAATTAGATTTCAAGCGACATAAACAAGCAACTTTCCCTAAATTGCTAACACTTAAATTGCATATGCGTAATAGTTACCTTTAAACCCTGTGCAGCTCACTGGTAACTACATTTTATTATTGAGGATATTCTGATAGCTCCTAGATTCTTTGTTAGCCCTAAAAGTAACGAAAAGAGATAATATGTTCTTTTAACACCCAACAGATGGTATAGGAATGCCTAAAATGCCTCTTAGCGATACCTATATCTACAGCAAATGTAGCCTTAAAAAACGAATTCCAGAGTTTTGTAATTTAAAGGGTTAAAAACCCTAAATTAAACATACAAAATTCATACTCCTATAAAATTTCAAACTAGAAACATTTTAAGAGCTGGAATTTGTTGCACTTTCTTTTAAAAATGCTCATTGATGTATATAGTTTGCTTTACTTTTTATTCATGCTGTGCAAACTTTGACTAATTAGAGACTCATCCTCGACAACTTGTAGCACAATTTAATTAACTACTCGAGTCACTTTTGTGCAAAAATTACTTGATCTTGTCTTAATGTGAAGGAAAATTTGATATGCAAACATATCGACCATGAAATTCCTTATTTCATAGGTATAATATCGAAGTTCATTTCATTTTTTAATCATTACGATATGTTACTCTATACTATTAAACATTTAAGATTTTATTTATAGAGAAAAACCCATTCAATATTACCTTTCAATTCTTTGTAAGAAAAAATTTGAAAACTCCAATTTTAAATCAAAAATAGTAAAAGCCAAATGTATTTTATTGCTAAAAGTATGATTTCATCTTTACGAATGCATAATTTCTATGTTTCATAATGATTATTTTTGAAGTAAAACTTCTTTAGGCGCAACTAGGGAGTAACTCAGATTTTTTTTCTGACGGAAGTAACGCTCACGTGGTTTTGGAAAAGCGGAAGCTGCCTGCGATCGAACCCAACCAGCAGGCGAAAACCACGGTTTAAGAACACGGTGATACAAAAACATGAAGAAATGGAACCTGCAATCGAGCCAAACTAGCAGACGAAAACTTCATTTTAAGAGTACAGAAACAGAAAAATACTTCTAACAAAACCAGCAGAGGAAAACAAAGGTTTAAGAACACTGCCATAGAAAAAGGCAATGATAGACCCTATGTGCATTCGATACCAACCAACAGAAGAAAACACCAGTTTAGGAACACAGTTAAAGGAAAATACCACAACATAGACATTCTCTCGATTCAAATCCTACGGAAAAACGTTTTAAGAAAACAGTGAAACAATAATAGTTCAACACGGGCACTTCCTGGATGCTAACCTAAGGTGACCATATTTATAAACAGTATTTTGGGGACAAATCAAGCATTGTCCAGGAATCCAAGGAAAACTTGGGGACACTAGAAAATATCTTTGGGGACTTATTCGAGGACACAACATATTACCACGCTAATAGCTCTTTATATCAATTATGTCTTCTTATTTCTAATAAATTAATGGAAGTATTTATAAATATTTATTTAAACCAGAAATATGAAAGGAAAACCATGTTGAAATATTGCAATTTATTCATAATTTAATACTTGGCATAATATTTGTATTTTTCAGAAGACATTGCTTTTTACATTGGCTCGTTTTGTGATCATTTTTCATCAAACCTTTTACACCCTCTAAAAAAAGTATTCGAGTGTAAGAAAAATTTCGTACTTCAATTTCATATTTAAAGCATGATTGTTCCTGAAAAGTGATTAATCATTAACAAAACTGAAATGGGAAATTTGACTCATAGTCGAATACTTCATTGAATGTCTGTACACGCTACACATATAATGACAACAAACAATTTCAGAGATCGAATTTCATTGTTTCTCTGAGTAGAAGGCGTTTTTAGTTGTTTTATTTTTCTTAATTCTTCAATTTTTTCTGAAAGAAATAAACTAAACGGAAACTTTCTGGGGGGGAAAGTACAAATCTTTAAATTTGGGGACTTTTCGCTTCCCCAAGAAGTCATGGTATTTTTAGGGACAAAGTAAAAAAAAAATCTATATTTGGGGACTGTCCTCGAATTTCGAAGACGTGTGGTCTCCTTTATGCTACCCCGACATACAGACGGAACAACGGTTTAAGAACACGGGTATGTAACGCCACAAAGAAACAAACACTGGCTGCAAACGGTTTAAGAACAGAATAAAAGAATAACAAATGGAGACTCCGTGGATTCTAACCCAACCTCAAGACGGAGGCGGTTTAACACGGGGATGGAACACCACAAAGAAACGGACCCTGGCTGCAATCAATCCTAAACAATAAACAGAACCTGCAGTTTAAAAACACGGATGCAGAATAATAATTTGAAACCTACCAACAGACGAAATCAACGCTTAAGAACACTGTGATAGAAAAACACACACAAAAAAATGTACACTACCTTCATTCGAACCCAACAAACAGTGGAAAACATCAGTTAAAGAACACAGTTAAAGTATAATACTACACTATGGACATTCCCCCCATTCAAACCCAACCTCCAGACGGAACAATTGCATAAGAAAACAGTTAAAGAATAATACTACAACATGGACACTTCCTGGATTCTAACCCAACCTTGCGAAGACGGAAGGACGGAACAACGGTTTAAGAACATGGGGATGAACACCACAAAGAAAATGAATCTGACTGTAACTGAATCCAACGTCAAAGAAGTTTTACTTCAATCGCGCGTAAAAATTACACGCACACACTTTTTTTTTAATTCACATTGTTACATTTATGTATATTACGTACGCAATATCATTACAAATTTTTCAACTATGCCAACATTATTAACATTCTACTCATTTTTGATAAATATTAAATATCAGCTATAACAAAACTTTAGTAACGGTACTATCTGTACTAATACACACGATTATGTTTTGATCACACACATATAACAATTTTTTTTTCTTATTTTGAAACAATTAAAATTTTTTGCCAATGATTACATTTTTATTGAGAAAAACACAGTAAATACCGTCTACAGATTTCACACTCAAATGAATTTTATACATGCTGTTTCATGCTGAAAAATTAACTGATCGTGTGAAAATTGCGTAACTATGTATTTCGAAATATCAGATATGTTCAAAAGAAATACTCTACGACTTTTAAACTTAAAAAAATTGTGAAATGCCTAGCATGCAAGTTGTAGAACATAAACCTAACCTTCAAAACACACCTTTTCTTCATAAATCATAATTTACGACTATAAATAATATTCAATATATTCTGACTCCCAAAGACCTAAACACAACGTTAATACCGTATAAATTAAATAATGTGACTTTTTATTAGTAGTTGTATAAGTTATAGACAGCATTTGCCAATGAATGTTGAATAGTACAACATCACCCGTATCTCATAATCGTTGTCTAATATCTCCCCAATTTAAAGTAATACTCCAGTATGCGATTTATACCTTCTTTCCGTTTTAGTGCATAACCAATTAGCATTTCAAAATCATATAAACCAGAATAAAATAATAAATCCTAATTAAATGCAATTTCGTATTCTACTTGAAAACTACGTTTTCCTGTTGAAACATTCTATTTTATTAATTTAGAATATTTTATAGACAAATTAAAATTCTTATGTTAATTGATCCATCATATCAACATACAGCGAAATATAATTGCTTTACTTTTGACTGCACGTCTTGGTGTAATTACTTGTAAACTACAGCGTAATGTGCTAACGATAATTAACACATTGAATTGTAGTTAGCAGTAAATGTAACGCAACATGCAGTTAAAAGTAAGGCACTTGTTGCAGTGTTATCTAAGAAAACAGAAATATTGTATAAGATGCATAAAATTTGATAAATCTGTATTCTGTATGTATAGTTACTGTTATTTTGCTTTCAAAGAGGTACGTAAAATATTCAGATAAACATTTACTCAATCATTTTGAAGAAATTATATATTAATGTAATTGGCAGTAACTATAGCACACCACGCAGGTAAGAAAACGCGGCTTTTTTTGCATTCTAAACTAATGGGGAGTAAACATAGATTTATCTTATAAAGAGGCTGAGTAAAAATTTATAAATACATGATCTGTATGTAGAGTTGTCATTATTTTGCGTTCAGAGTAAAATTTAAACGAATCAAAAATATTTACTCAATCAATTTTTAGGTAGAAATGCTTTATTAACGCATACAACATGCAGAATTTGTCTTCCTTATTTACTATAAATTGAAGAAAGATAGATTTAAAAGTTTTTTTTAGTGTAACTGTAACCATATAAGCTAGAAAAGTAAGCGGTTTTGGGTACTTTGGAACATAACGTCGTAATCCGTTTCTTCAAGGAATTCAAGAAAATGGTATCTGGTGTAGAAGATTCATCACCGAATTGTACCAAATATTCAAAGACCGTATGTTCATTATATTCAAAAAGCCGTCTCCAATGGGTTGAGCATGTTATATGTATGGATGACAGCAACATACTGAAATAATTATTTTCAGCCAGGCCAATTAACACGTTAAGAGGAAGATCTAATCTTTGGTGTATAGAAGCAGTAGGAAAGGATTGTTTAGTCCTCGGTACTAAGAATCGGAGGAATTTGTCTGCTAGTATAGGTGGTTGTAAAAGTCTAGTTCAGAAGACCTCAGTCCATCCTGGGATATCGCGACAAGAATAAATCATATAAACTAGATGTTTTTAACATTGAAATATAGATAATTTATTTTATATTAAACAGGAAGGTTGTGGACAACGTCTGCTTCAGTTTTGTAGTATCGATAATCCAGCATCTGTAAACTCGTGATAAAATCCTGCCATTGGATTTCCAAGATGGTGGCTTTTCGCAAACTCTTTTACGAGGAAATATTTTGAGGGTAGTCTCAGATACTTTTTCTTGTCACTGATGTAACCACACTGGCAGTAAACAAAGAATACAACGTCAGTGCTTTCTGAAAACAAAATGAAAGAGGCAAAAGTTAACCAAAGACGAATATAAAAGTCTTAAGATTCTTAAGATTCTACTTATGTACTTTTGTAGATGCTCGCAAACTATAATAATCGTAAAAAAATACAAACGCAGTCCAAGCATGGCCGCATGAACTTTGCAAAACCAGATTTTGGCAGATTTTGCAAAACCAGATACGGGGAACAGTTCCCCGTTCTTATGTTCAGGTGTTCGTCACTGAAGAGGGGTAAACAAGTTTTTGCTGGCCGTTGAAGTAAACTGTATGGTGTTATTTTACAAAGTTTTGTATTATTTTATGCTTTAAACACCAGTTATTTTGAGTGATTTTATTATGACGCCCATATTTCCTGTTGCATGTTTCTAGAAAACAATGAGTCGTAGAGGTGCTGTTCTTTGAGCGTAATTTAAGTACTTCAAGCAAAGAATCTGGTTGAGCAGAGTTGATGTGGTGTTGTTGGGACACCCTCTATAGATCTTATTATAGTTAATATACAGTTAACTGTTTTTATTAAAATTATAAACGTCTTATTCAGTGATCATGCCTTCTGTGATATGAATAATTTGGAAAAAACGTTACAATTTCCACTTTCAAGTATGGTTTTTAAAAAATTATTTTCTTTTGGAGTTTTAACGTTTTTCAGTGGTATTCTCGTATTTTCAGCAGGTATTTCAATTTTATACAAAACTTTGTTAAGTTACAGATTTAAACAATTTGATATATTTTGAATAATATCGTGCATATACGTATTACATGTGCAAAAACACATAGGGGAAATTGCTTGCAAAAGCAAAGTTTATTCTAAAAGTAACAAATTCTTTTAGCTTTATAGGATACAGAACCAATCAAATGAACTATTTCTTGCTATACGTGAAACACTAGATACGTGAAGCACATTCGATGTGCTAAACGCACACGTCACTACGTATATTTCTCGAAAAAGCACAACTAACAATTTCTTTCCGCACAGTAATCTTCAAAGCAATTAATAAGATATTTTGGGAAAATATTAAAATAAATTATTGAAAAACGAAATGCCCCATTTATTTCGGACAGTTTGTTTGATCAATAAAATATTACTTACTAATTCCTGGATTCTGTGGACTAACGTAACCTCCAGCGTAATAGCCATTATTGTTTGTGTTAGCCATTAAAGGGGTAGTAAAACCTTTCCTGAGGTTATCAGGAGGTACATTGAGTATAAGCCAGAGCAAGAATGTTTTTTTCGTAATAGGATAAACAGGAACTGCAAAAGGAGAACAGCAAAGCATTTATCAAGTAAATACTTAGCAGTAAAACAATACTTACTGCGAAATCGCTTAGCTATTTTAATCAATATATGTTATTTGTTTTTAGAAATAAATTATCCAATGTCCGCATTTTTTGTGAATTGGTTACAACGAGCGCTTTATACAGGTAAAACTCAACACATGACACTTTTTTCGCACATGTATATCTTCCAGAATTTAAATAACTCGTATGCATAACTGAGGACATATCAAAAGAATGAAACATAGAAAAGAATGAAATGTGAAAAGAATGAAATTTTGAATGAAATCAAAAGAATGAAACTGAATGAAAGAATGAAACTGTGTGCCTGCAGTAAAAAATGGCAGTTCGTGATATTCTCTCTATGGAAGTTTCTTGAATAGATCAAATTCTCAGTTCATGTGATGTTATGTGCATTCAAGAAGTTTTAAAAATAAGTTCAGCCTAGTGAAACCAGCCAGCTCTTTTGTGATCCACGAACAGACATCGAACGGTGTCACTCTTAATATCATTAAAACTAATCAATATTTTAAACAGCTTTATTTGGTATTTTAAATACTTTTAACACACTACCTAGTTCCATTTCATTTCGTGAGGAAGTGTATGTGTAATTCAGATACAATAAAGTAATATTTTTTCCTCTGTAAAACTACTTAAATTAGTCAAAACATTACAGCATATATTTAGCTACAAGCTATAGTGCTATGAAAATTTATTTTACCTGCTTTAACCAGTATTGGTAAGCAAAGATTTGAAAGAAAAACCGAGATACAAAAAGAATTGAGAATAATTTGACGTCTGTAAAACGAATATATCAGAATATTTTACAAATAACAATGGTTCTCTGTAGTTATAGTTTTACAAAATGTTAAGTGGTGAACTGCCTACCTTTAAAATAATCAAACAATTGACTTTCGAAAAGAATATAGAAACGAAAACATTTAATAGAAACAATAAAAGAAGTTCGATAAAAAATTCAAATTAGTGATAAGGTTACAGAAGAAGTATTAAGTCTTATAGCTAAACAATAGTAGTTACCAATTTTAAATGATAATTTTTAGTTTGTGCGCTTACGTTCGATTGAATTTGAATGTTTCAATATTTTTTTAAAGCTTAACTGATTTTAGATAACATATAAATTTATAAAATGAACGACTACTAGCCTTTTAACCCATTTTAAAGTTATATATATTTTTTTATTTGCATAATAATTCAAAAAATGATGATTATTTTCTAATTTTACCTCTTAAAAAAAGGTCCCAACATAGTTGATCGTAAACTAGATTCATACTTGCATAACAATTTTAGAGTTAATGCAATACATATTATGTACATAATTCTGCGCGCAAGTCCACGTGCCGACAAAAAATGAAGGCGGAAATTTTTATTTCAAGCAAAATTAGTTAAATATGTAGAACTGTATCAAGAATTGTAAAAGATAAATAAAGACATTCAAAGAACTGTCGTCGAACAATGTCAAGATTTGCAAATTTGAATTATTATTCCTTTTGAAGATATCATAAATGGAATAATGTTTATTTCTGATTCATATTTTCATCGCTCAAACATACCTAAGCCCCTATTAAAAACATCTTGTGGCAGAAAAATAAAGTATGCATGTGTAAATCATCTTGTTAGACTTTGTTTTAAACATAGATTTAAGAATCCTTCTTTACAAAGCATTGTTTATCCAGTACATTTCTTGATATTTACTACTACAAAAATAAGTGTAACGTTTGGCTGGATGTTACAATATAATGGTTCTTAAAAGGATCTATTATTTCAGTTAATAATGTGTGAATAGGGGAAGTTGGTGAATAGTGAAACATGCCATCTAAATTAAATAGAATTTGTCACTGAAAGTTGAAACTCACACACCTATTATACAAATGTATTTTCCAGTTACTGATGTAATTTGGGAGACAATCGCATTTTTACAACAAGAGATATAGAAAACTATTGGATTTTCACGACTGAAAGCAAATTTCGTTACTAAAAGTAATTTTATTTTACCTCCTTGTTTGCATGTATATAATTATTTATTTTTCAAATATTGTGATCACTATGGTGCGGCCTTTATACTTTAAAATCCAGAATTAGAGAAATAAATATTAGGAACTAGTAAAAATTCGTTTAGTTTGTAGCCTCAATTTGGGATACAATGAAACATGTGTCATTGCAACCCAGGTGAATTCATTCACTTCAAATAAAGATGTTACTGCTAAATATTTAAACTGAGCTCTAGTTACAGCACGTAAAGTTAACAAGGAACTGTTTTTAAATCGTACTCTATCTTCTTGAGACTCTGAAGATGATGACAATCCAGATTGTCTTTCAAATAACAGTTCAGTACAGATTATGAACTATTCTCACATGACATGTATGACACAAGCAGTATCGCTCTAAATGATTATGCTTTAATCAAGGAAGGTGAACCTAAATGTAAAGAAATGTACTCTGTCGGGGATATAATGAACTTAAATCAAACGGAATGCGAAGTTCTGTCGGTCAGACGACAAAGTCCAATCTTCAAATTTGTGAGTTTTTCGGAAACATACATTTTTGAAAAAATTAAAATTGTATCAAAAATACCACCTTCTATCCCATCAGGTGGTACAGAAAGTAAAGCAGAAATGCGAATTTTTTAATTTGATTTAAGCAAATTTAATATAAAATGAAAAACTGTAGGCTAACCTCTAATAAAAGTATTATGTTTTCATTTTAAACTATTACAGTTAAATTAAATTTGTTTTTTCCATTTAAATTTCATATTTACCATATTTATGTCGCTTTAATTTTTATTATAATTGTACGTACATAAAATATATATGCTAAAATTTGAATTTTTACTCATATCATTAGAGTGTATTGTGAAGTGTTACTAAGTGTTCCATTATATCCCAGTATTTGGAGTATAATGAAACACTGACAGATATTTAACTTTTGTAAGTTTTTAAATATGAAAAATCTGTTTACAAACTCATAAAAATTCATTTAGATGGGGAAAAGAATAGGTTAAAAGTTTCCATTAATTTTACTTTTCTACACGCAAATTTGTGAACAGGAAAAAAAAAAAAGGATTAGTAAATTTTGTTTCATTTTACCTTAACTTCCCCTAATTGGTCCAAAGGAGGGGGGGGGGAATTACGGTCAGGGATTTTTAAGTACTTTGATCCCAATGAAAACTAAACTTGCACTAGTTTGTAAGAAATTATTTTCAAAAATGTATTACTTAATAAATTATAAATGGTATGAAACGATTTTGTAATTCTAACAAAAAGTACAATCTTCAAAAAGAATGTAAAAAATTATTTTCAGATGTAATGTATGACGAACAATATTTTATAACCGCTGTTTTAAATTTCAAATTACACGGATCTGCTACATATTAGAGATTTTTAACTCATACACTATTCGTTGAAAATTAATGAAAAAAATTGTGAATGAGTAGGTTTTTATGTTTAAATCACACATGAATTTAAAAGATAGAACTTACAACTAAAACATCAATCCTGTTTCAGTATGTAGATGAATATTTACCGTGTACCATAAGAGAGAATATTTACCTCAGTAAAACGTGACCTCCTTTTTTGTGTATGTGTATACGCCAATTAGGTCCTAATGTCGCTGAAGCTTCCAGTTTCGTTCCAATATAACTGCATACTTTTACATGGATTCTATGAAACGATTGAAATTACTGCTTATCATCAAAATGTTTTAAAATTTATATTGATATACATACGAAATTCTATGACCGTGATGTTCTTACAGCAGCTAGGAGCATTGTAATACAGCGTAGGAGGGCTCGAAGCTTGAGCTAAGTTAACCATCGATCCACAAGTTATGTTTTTGCCTGCATACTGCACCTAGTAACGACAAAACATAGAGTACTAGATCAACAGCGGACAGAAACGCTGAAAATACATTCTGTATCTACATCTTACTTGCAAATTCGTAGACTTCACGACGTCAGCAAACTCTGGTACATATCCTTTCTCCTTGAAACGTTGCGAGCAATTATCATCATCGATTATTTTCTCGGCGACAGCAAGCAGCAAAATAATGGATGTAAAAATAGGAAGCGCCATTTCGCACTTTTCCTATTGGTAACTTTGGGTAAGACTGTAAGTTAAGCAAGTCATGTGCACCCTTCCATCAACTTTCGTTTTTCGTTTCAATAAATACACATGTGACAAGCGTTTTGTGTGTACAAAGTGCTTATTCTGCTCACACATTCTTATCAGCTGTAGCGAGTACTCAGGCGTTGTGTCGTTCTCGTGCACATGAATCGCTTTAAAACAAATCCTTACCATTAGTCACGTCTTGGGTAGGTGAACTTCTCAAATCCGTTATGACATGAACTTCACCGATTGCGGATTGCAGAAATTTCCGAATTATAGGAATGCTGTAATGGGAGTTATGAAAAATCGTTATAATGAGGTAAATTTGTTAAAAAGAAATGGACTTACTTTTGTTAAATAGGAAAAGGTGTAAATGAAAAAAAAATCCGTTTATTAAGGAATTTTGCTCAGCGAAGTATCTTATTTTTTCAAACATACCTAACAAATTCCGTTGTGTAATTTTCGGATTTTGTTACGTGAATGGATTATTTTAAGGCTTGAGGGGATTTAGGAGCAGACATACGCGTGTTTTAGATCCTTGCGGTTTTACATTTTATGATCAAAATAATGATCATAGCATAAGGATACTCTTTGCATAATAATTTACTATAGCGTCAAAAAACTTCAGATAAAACTCCATTAGCTGTGACAGATGTTTCAAAAAAATATTAATTTTTGCTACATATACATGTATACTTTTTTGGACACTACTTGTCACTATGCGTAAGATAAGCCAATTTAAATTACACATATAAACAAAATTTCTGTTGCAAAAGGAAGTAAAATATATACTTTGTAAAATAAATTAACAATTACGAAAAAATTTTAATTTGAACTTTTTAAACTTTATTTAAAATTTAAATTTTTTTAAAAGCTAGCCTTTCTTCTTTAGCAGTGGCCACCGCTTAATTGGATCACTGGTAATTAGAGTCAGCCGCTTTATTGAATCAAAAAATAGAAAACGAAACGGGATCATTCTCTTCAAAGCCTCAACCATATCCGTCGTATTTTCGAATCAGCCGCTTTGTTGGATCGAAAATTGGTCGCACGAACGTGATCCAACTAAGCGGCGGCCACTGTATTTCTGTTAAAATTTCCAAAAGTTTATCTCTCTCTCACTTTTAATATTAATTAATTCTATAGATAGTGATACCGGTGATAACTGTACAGAGTTTCGTGAAGATATGAATCCTAGAAATTTTGTTATCTTACGGATAATTCATAAAAAATACGTTTTGAGAAAACGCAGATTAAAGTTACATTGTTGTGTTCAAATATAAAACCTTCATAAAATGTTTTTTACGTGCATCTCCGGTTCTACTTGGAATAATTGCATGAAATTAGAGTCAATAAGCTCAGAAATTACTAAGGCTTCAAATAAAATTAAAATTGAAAAATCGATTTTTTGAACCCTTAATCCGCTATGGCCCGAAAAATCTGAGGATTGGAAGTCAGAATTTGAGAAGCTCCAACAACGATCATCGACATATTTCTAAATGAGCTGAATGAAAATTTGCCTGTTAGGTGGCGCTGTGAGTCGCAATCATTATGTTGTGCGCATGCGTGTGTTAATAGAAGATTGCACCATGATTCGTCGCTAGAGGGCGCTTGTGTAGCCAATTATTGGAAGGAGATCTAGTATTTTCCTTCAGGAGGCTGACGCTATTTCGCACATCTGCTGCTATTCGATGATCGTAGTACATCTAAATCCGTGATTATTAAAGTACACTGCCTCATATAATGATTTCAGCCAGAATCACAACTATGATAAATTAGATTGGAAGATTAATTTTTTTATTAAGTTCAAAAAAGTTTGTAAAATTTATAAAAAACGATTCTTTTCTAAATACCTAATAAATTTCAGATAAAAATGTAAAATGTTTCGGTATTGGTCAATTGCGTTCATTGAAAAAAAACATGGAAAGAATAGTTTTTTTGTATAATTTCGTGAAAATAAATAACCATACCACTGTGGCATAAATAAATGTCAGACAGTAGTCTGAAAGCTGCCCATTAATAAATATTTAATGAATATTTATGCTGAAGGTGTCCTAGAAACATTGAACTCGGCTTTTACCCTTGAATAATATAATCACAGGCAAAAATAGTAACTTAGGAAGTTGCGTAAAAGTTGGTACTATAAAATTTTATGAAACCGATTAAAATTTACTGGGAATTGAAATTGAGTATCAAATTGAAATGTTTTATGCAGCCTCCGTGTAAGAGAAAATCCCACGTTGTAAAAAATGCATACGCTAGTGAGATGAAGTAAAATGTTTGAGAATTTTAGAGAATTTATCCTAAAAATTATGAAAGATAACAAAATAAATAGTGACTTAAAACGCTTTTAAATGGCTCACGAAAGAAAAAAAATCATGCAGCATGATCTCGTTTCAGGGGTCCTGCACAAATTACAAACGAAAACGGTTATTTACACTTCAGCTATAAAAGCTTACATTTAAATTTATGTGTAGCCTCTCATTAAACAAATATCTGAGACTTTTTATGATGAAAACCTGACATTTTGCACATCACCTAATTAATGTAAGGGGCACATTTTACTAACAGGGAATATTTTTAAGGAGGTCATTTGAAAATTAAAATTTTGTATTTATTTAGTTTAACCCCTAGAAAATTTTAACATGTTTCAATGTATTTTGCATCTTATTTTACGTAACACTGTAATTTACTGCATGTGCGTATGATAAATGTTAAGGATTAAAATTCAAAGTCAATACATTTGTGGCACCCTGTATACGTTTATACTCATATTCTAATTTTGTCTATTGTGTTCATTCACTTCACATCTATCGACTGTGTTCTATGCATCGATATAGAGGGATAACTGGATAGACTGGCCAACTTGCTTCAATGCTTTAACCATTTGAGGCACAACCCTTTCCCAATGCTGAAAAAAGGGCAGCCGTTGCCATCGCTCGACTTAACTATCAGCAAGATGGCGGACGATCGAAACGTTCATCGCATGCCACAGATCTATAAAACAAATAAAGACCCTTTTTTTGACGCAGCTGACTGTGCCGCGCAGCCGTCTGCGTCAAAAAAACAGGGTCTGTAGATCTGTGGCATCGATGAACGTTTCGATCGTCCGCCATCTTGCTGGTAGTTAAGTCGAGCAATGGCAACGGCTGACCTTTTTTCAGCATTGGGAAAGGGTTGCTCCTCAAAGGGTTAAAGAGTTCTAATGCGTATTCAGACTGCATATGAAGAAAATCGCCCAAAACTCCAGACCGTTAGATCGACAGCTGCGTGGTAGGCAAGAACCCTGGACTTCCACACTTCAGCCACTTACCATGTGCATTGCCTTATCCGCCCGCACATGGTAGATCCAATTTATGATGGAAACCAAACAAAATGTAACAATGTGTACTTTTCTAAGCAAAGCTTCATAAAAGCTTTGGTTAGGAAACAATTCAAGTTTTATTAAGAAGATCGTTTGTATTACTAATCTAATAAATCGCGTGTACAAAGAATAAAATAACCTTTTCAGTAAAATAAGCACCTTTTAATTAATATAAGCACTCAGAACAACATGTTGATAAAATCCATTGCGTAATTCTGAGAATAGTGCGTAGTTGGAATTTTAATGACCTTAATCCGTCATTTGGATGAAAAGTAAGTATGTCATGTTTCTTATTATGTTGTGAATAAATCTGGCATAAATATAGAGCATATTTTTAGTAATTATTTCGCAATTACTTGAACTTACGTCATCGGGTAATCCTTTTATACATAAATAACCATAATTTTTATTTTATTTTTTATTAAAAATTAAAAAATGAATGCTAAACTATTATTTTATTATTATATTTATAGATAATCTTGTGTAACTATAAAAATAATAAATTAATATCAAGTTATTTTTGTAAAGCATTAATTTACGGCAAAGAATATGTTTTCTTCTATTGTGGATTAAAAAAGAAAAAAAAACATAGTATTTCTTATTTCAAAACGCTTTACAAGAATGCTGAAATGTATCGGAGTATCATCATTTATATATTTTGCACAATTTATCGTTTTTAACAATTTATAATGTTATTCGAAAACATTTATAATTTTATATAATGTGTTATTTTGAATGTTCTCTTATAAAAATATATATAAATAAATATATGTATTGAAATATTTCCAGAATGTGTGTTTCAGCGTCAATAAATTTCAAATAATTTATCATATTAGCACGAAAAAAAAAAAAAAATCGGAACATAAAAGTACGTCAAACTTAGTATGTCCCTTGTAGTGAAATAACGAATTATTTTTCCAAAATGATATCTATCAGAATAAAGCTATTTTTTTTAGATTAAATGATATATTTTTCTTAAACAATGATTTTTTATTCAAAAAATCAAGATGAGGAAGCCAGCTTGCACTCGAATACTACTTTCGAAATTGAGCGAGATATGATTTTTTTTTTTCATTTTTTCAAATCAAAAATTGAATCCAATTTATTGTTTTAGCCGTTGCTATATGTTTCATATAGAATTGGTTGTGGTAATGCCTGGATAAAAAGTTCCCACCAGTAAAATAAATATATTCTAGAATGTAAAAAATAGCAAAAAATTAATTTAAAAAAATAAAATAATACATATTGCTTAAACAAAGTGTGTTTCAAAAAGGTCCCCTAACCTTTAAAATGAAAACGCAAAAGCGATTATTGATAGAAGTGTGAAACCGGTGACATGTTTATTAAAAACCCGCAAGAATTTAATACAGAAGCCACAAAATTTTAGTTGCATATTGCGCCGATAGATAGTACTGATAGATAAATTAATGGCACTCTCGAATGTATGAAATAACATATATTCAAGAGTGCCATTAGATTTTAATAAAGTAAATGCAATTAATGTTTGAAACAGTAAAAAATTATTACCTTTTAGCAACATTATTGAGATAATAGTTACTCTTTCAAAACATAATGTAACAAATGCTAATTCTGTAGAAGATTAAATATCGTTTTGTTTGTAAAGGTTGGGTCTCACCTTTCTCTGTTGCATAATATGCGGCATTTTATCCTCAAATCTGCTATCTTGTTGTTGTTTCTAATGTCTTCTAGCAACCGCTGAGCAGTGCCAGATCCTTCGTATAGGATGGCAGTGAGCGGAAGAGGACAGCTTCTATTTTAATGAGCCCCAGAGGGAAGAAGTCCGGCTTTTGCTCGGGGTCCCCTAATTTTGAACTAATTCCAGATGAGGGACAAAGCCCCTGAAATCGGCATCCACAGAGGTATCGTTTAACAACTTGGAGGACATTGGAGAGTTGACGGACTTTCCGTGCAACAGCTCCCATTAGTGTACATGGTCCCACAGTAGTCCAGCCGAGAGAGAGACAAGTTCAGCACTCCGAAGCACTGGCCGAGCTGGGTGCTGCTTCACTTTCAGTGGTTCTTGCAGGAACGGAGTTTAGAGACTAGGTCACTGCGGGACAAGCGAAATCTTAAATAAGTTTAAAAAGTAAAGTATAACTCATTTTATCCTGGACTTTTCGTCTACCATAACGGCTTGCCTAATAGCCGTTGTTTTCAGTTATGCCTATTTAAGGCGTAGTAAAACTTTTCCTTAGGTTTTCTTAGGTGCGTTGATTTCTAGCCAAGTAACGAAGCGTGCTGTTACTACGGGATCAGGAACTAGAAACAATAAACCACAAAAGAAGCATCAATTAAATATTTCGTTGTTATATAACGTTTGTTACACTAAAGAATTGGTTATAAAAAATGGTCACTTCTGAGAAATGTAACAACCAATACGTGCAGCATTCTACTGAAAAAAAAATGTCGAATTCGATTTTTATTGTGCATGAAATTGTATAAAGAAAATTTTTCCTAATATAACTGACAGGACCGGGGGACCGTATAGAAACTGAAATTTCGTAAATTTTTATAGGAATTGATTTATTGACTTCAATTTTTTTCTGATATCACGTTTATATAATTTAAAGCAATTTTGCAACTGGAACTATATGTGTGTCTGACTGACGGTTTAGAAAATATTTTATATACTTGCAGTATGTAGTATTTTATATACTTGTATGCAATTAAAGGTGAGAACATCAAATTAATGAGCTTTCAAAATAAAATAAGACACATCAGTTGGAAGATCATTACGAATCTAATTTGTGGCACCTTTAGTGTAACATTTTCTTTTACAAAATCACATCATTTTCTTTTACAAAATACGGCAGATATTGCTTGACAAACCTTCCTTATGCATACTGATATCTAGGTTTACGAAATACTTCAACATTTTTGTATAAGTAATGTACTATGGAAGTAGTATATCCGGAACTCCTTTTGTTTGATTCCTCAAATCAACACCTCCACTTAAACCAAAGTGATAAAATCCAGACCATCAGAGTTCCAAGACGATTTCTTTTCGCATATACTTTTACATCAAAGCTACCTCTGTTAAGAGTAGATGTCTTATCGCTGAAATATCCACACTGGCAGTAAACGAAAATCAAGAGCGTTCTGGTTGCTGAAAGGCAAATAGAAGATTAAAAGTACACTACTGGCCGAAAGTATAGCAAGTTTGAGAATCTATTACACTTTTCATGAATAAGACAAAATAAAAACATTTCTTTAATTCAACTGCTACTATTTTTAATTTCAATATGTTGAGTTGCTTTAATGAGACAAGATATGATTACGTTATTGAAGAAATATAATTATTTAATTCATAATAAATAGCGTCATGTACAGGTAATTCATAAAGAAATGTACAGGCTATCAGAAATCATAATTTATATTGGTTTCCAGGAAAAAATTAAATAAAAAATTAATTTTACATTCTTCTGAGCAGAGAAGATAATAAATTAGTGCATCTGAGCCAAAAAAAAAAAAAAATTAACCTATCACAACAGTGAAAGGAAAACAATGGTGGTTTATGTTTTAGTGCTCTCCTTTAACCCGATTGTTAGTTTTTTAAGTAGTACAAAGCCCACAATATCCCACAATCCTACGTTTTGAAAATCCTACAGCAAGCAGCAAGGTCTAAAAGTAGAATTAATTCTCCTAAAAGTTACCTGAAATAAAATATTAAATTCACTTCTCAAGAAAAGAAACAAATTTGAATTCCCTAACACATTTTATTTGCAATATCAAATTAAATTTATTTAGAATCTCTATACTCATTTTATTTCACTTATTAAATGCTTGATAAACTCATGCATTTGCTTAAAATTTAATAAATTAGCGGGGATAGAGGAGATATATGACGCGACTCAGTAACAGACAAAACTCGTACCTTTGTAAGTTCACACGTCATAGTGGCAACCGGGGTCCTTCTCAGACATGTCGGTCAGGCATCGCTATGAAGTGCCTCATCAAAACAGTTTGGTGATTCGACTGAGGATGGCGGTCAGGCATCGCAATGAAGCTCTTTAATGGCTAAATTATGGCGGTCAGGCCCTTAGAGCAAGCACTCTCCGGTTCAGGGTACCGCGATCATGTATAAAGATGGAGATCTTCAGGAAAGAAACGTCCTCTTTCTCCTAGAACTTTTTTTTTCCCATTTACTAGGGGCCAAGGCCCCCAGACTCGCTACGCTCGCTTTTCGTATGAAGCATTCGGCCCCTAATCAGGCTTATTCGTAAAAAATACATAATTTCAACAGACAATACCCGAAGATTGGATCAGATAGAATATTACTGAGCTAAGCTACACATTGCTTGGTTCTTCCATCTTCATTGGTACATAAAAATTTAAACTTCATACTATAGTAGACCCCCTAACCCTCATAACACAGAAGATATTTTGTTATGGGAATCCGTGTTGTACGGGTTCTGAGCTGTACTCCACATGGAGTGCGGACTCCGCTTATAATCGCTGGAAAAATTATTTGCACTCCTCAGAAACACAATGATATTTAATGTTGCCATTCAAAAGTTATATTAATTAGGAGCTAAAGCGTAATAAAATCAAAACATCTGTTTCAGCTGTATTTTTAATAATGTAAAACCTATTGGACACACCTTGCGAATTTGCCACCCATGGCGATTTTTCATTATTTGGCGACTTGCGTACATGTAAAGTTAATAAAAGCTACGGAACAGATAGAATAGCCTGCCACCAATGGCGACTTTTCATTATTTGCCGATTGACACATGCTCACAACCTATATTTACTGTTCATTTAAGGTTACCGGAAAACCGTTATCTATATTTTCATTTACGTAATCGTTTGCAGATTGGCGTACTTAACACCACGAATTATACCATCTCGTCTTGCTAGCAAATATCCAAAGTGTAATAACTGCTATAATGGCATAGTGAACGCCGCCAAATATTTCTACTGGTAGCAAATAATTCAGCTGGACGAGAACCGGCTTTAAAATAATCTGCATTTTAATTATTTTTCATTTTCAAGATATTAGTTATTCTGTTTTGGAAAAACGAATAATCGCGAATTCTAAACTCCTGTTGTCTAAGCGAACTTACTATTTGAAAATTGTCAACTTTGTGTAACACATTTTGAGTTACTTATTTCATATAGTTTTTATTTTGGCGTAAAATGGGCGTAATTCTAACTCATGTTTGTAAATTTCACGCGATTCTAGATACTTGGAAACGCTTTGTTGGAAAGGAATGAATGATTTTATGCCAAATCTGGCAACCATTCGGTTTATTTTTTCAGTTTTTTATTAATATCTTCTAAAATAATTCGATTCTCAAAATTTAAATCAGCTTAGCAGGTTCCTCGGAATTTTTCGAATCTGTGGGCACCTTAGTCGAAACTCAAATCCCTACGGTTTAGGAGGCGATAGGTCCACAAGCTTTGACAGCGCCAGCGGCGGCGACAGCGGCCTTTACTTTTTTTTAGAATAGAGAGATTCTGTGAGCACATCTCATGTATAGTCTAATTTAGTTACAGCCTGTTCGCCCGTTATAGCTGTAGAACCCTCTTTACAGGGAAAGTTTAACCCAGTATAAGGCGAGTTTATGTGCAGAGAGTCGAAAGTATTTGGATTTTTTTTTTTTTTTTTTGGCCCATTTTTTAGGATTAATTCACATATTTTCCCTCTACTGTAATATCCCACGTGAAAATTGGAGAAACGAGTATTAAACAAACATAGGAAATTTTGCAGCAGAATACATTAATTATTCACAAAATCAAAATCGGAAAACTACATGCTGCTTGTACACGGAATTACACGCAAAAATATAGAATTAAAAGCGATGATTCTTATGCTCAATTTATATAGATAAGATAGAATGTTACCGAGCTACACATTGCTTGGTTCTTGCATTTTGCTTGGAACATAAAAATTTAAACCTCACACTATTTGTAATTATGTGAAACCCATGGTACGTCTTGCGTATTAACCAATTATGGAGAATTTTCATAATTTGGCGACTTGCGTATATGTATAGTTAATAATTAGCCCTAATAAACAGTAATTCATATGTTTTCTTTGATAAAACTACAGAACAGGTAGGATAGTGTGCCACCCATGGCGAATTTTCATTATTTGACGATTTACACATGCTCACAACCTATAATTACTGTTCATTTAAGGTTACCGGAAAACGGTTATCCGTATTTTCATTTACATAATTCTTTGCAGATTGGCGTACTTAAATTATACCATCTCGTCGCGCTAGCAAATATCCAAAGTGTACTATAACTGCTATAATGGCATAGTTAACGCCGCCAAATATTTCTACTGGTAGCAAATAATCCAGCTGGACCGAACCGGCTTTAAAATAATCTGCATTTTAATTATTTTTCATTTTCAAGATATTAGTTATTCTGTTTTGGAAAAAACGAATAATCGCTAATTCTAAACTCCTGTTGTCTAAGCGAACTTACTATTTGAAAATTGTCAACTTTGTGTAGCACATTTTGAGTTACTTATTTCATATAGTTTTTATTTTGGCGTAAAATGGGCGTAATTCTAACTCATGTTTGTAAACTTCACGCGATTCTAGATACTTGGAAACGCTTTGTTGCAAAGGAATGAATGATTTTATGCCAAATCTGGCAACCATTCGGTTTATTTTTTCAGTTTTTTATTAATATCTTCTAAAATAATTCGATTTTCGAAATTTAAATCAGCTTAGCAGGTTCCTCGGAATTTTTCAAATCTGTGGGCACCTTAGTCGAAACTCAAATACCTACGGTTTAGGAGGAGTTAGGTCAACAAGCTTTGACAGCGCCAGCGGCCGAGACAGCGGCCTTTACTTTTTTTTAGAATAGAGAGATAAAATCTCAAGCTCCCTTTTTGTCTTCGGTCTGTGATTATCTTATGTTTTTTTCTTCTTTCTTCTTTCAGGCAACCTCTCCATTTAGGATTCAGTTTTGGCTCTAGTTCATCCCCTCTTGCATAATTTTTCTTTTACCTCTCCTAACGGTTCGCTGATTCATTTTGTCAGGTGTTACGTTGTTTTTTTTCATTCGCTTTCTAGTGTGGGTTCACATTAAAAATGCCTGACCCTTGATTTGCCTTCTCTACACAACTTTCCCACGTCTGTTTTCTACCCATAAACATTCGCAATTTATTGTCCAGCCTGTCATTGCCGGCGACACCGTGTTTGTAGTCATAATTTCTTTATTAGTCAATCCTGTCACTTATTTTCCTTTATTGCCGCCCCGTCAGACTACAAAGAACCACTCTTTTAGGCATAGAATCCACAATGTTTTACAGCGATTCCTCCGATATTTCATGGTGCCAAACTTTAATTATTGTTTACTGAAGCTCTCATTTTGTTCTGCTATGATCCTGAGACAGGGGCGTAGCCAGAAATTTTTCATTGGGGGGGGGGGGGTTTACGACTACTACAACTCATATATATGTATACGTGTGTGTGATAATAGAGTGAAGAATGTACATTTTATATGGCAAAAAATTCTCATGGGGGGTTATGACCCCCCTAAACCCTCCCCCTTGGGTACGCCCCTGTCCTGAGATATATTTATTCTGAGTATAGTACATAAATTTTCAACAGATTTCACAAATCTTGCGAGCTTCATGACCATATTTGTGGAGCTTGAAAAGATGTTATAGATTTCTCATAATTCCAATACTTTTGGCCAGTAGTGTAATTTCATGTTCTATTAACGCATCTCAGTAAGATTTCTTCAAACACCAAAATTGTTTGCTCGTAGAGTTTATGTTATACAATTAAAATAGGAAATCAAGTTGGAAACATGGGGTCAATCGAAGAGGACAACAGAAGTCATCAAACAGTTTCTCCAACTTTTGTTTTATTTTTACTAATATTCTGAACTAAGATAAATTTGTGTTACACTACAGAGTGCCCCAGAAATCTTTCCTTGATTACAAACATGCACAAGACAGAAAGTATGACACATGGACAAATACTTTTTATCTTGAATTGCATGAAACATATTTAAGCTTTTGTGTAAATACTTACTGTTACATTCGTTGTTTGTTTCTTGGAACTTCCAAGCATCCATCCCTCCCCACGTGACAGGAGTTCGAGTACCGTCTGGATATCCGTCGGGCAACTAAAGGAGCACACGTAGAAATTTAGTAATGCGCAAAAATTTGAATGAGTTACCTGTGCTTCAAGATAAAACGTCAACGTATCATATTTTCTATCTTATTCATGTTCGTAATCAGAGAAAGACGTCGAGAACGCCATATACATCATCAAATGATTTAAAATTAGCCGTACTGTTGGAGTACTTTGTAATAATAAAAGATGTACCACTACTGTAATACACAAATACACTGTTATAAATTTGGTGCAAAATTTGAACCCAACATGATGCAAGAAAAATTGACACGGAAAATTAAATAAAAATACGCTCTTTTAAAACATTTTTATTTCCAAATATAGGATTTGTCTCTATTAACTCGAAATGAGTTTTAAATCACTGACAAAGTGGGCTTGATGGGAAAAACCGATAAAATTTCTTTTACTTTAAACTTACTGTAAACTGCAACGATCCAGTGAGCTTAGTTTACTCCATTAGTGTTGGTCAAGTTTACCCCAATGTCTTTTCCAATCTTGTTATAAAAATATAAAAGTTTTTTTCAATTCGTTTACGACTAATTGATCATTAATTCCGTAAAAAACTCTAGCACTTTAAAGAGGCTGAGCACATTCCCTTTAACTGTACAGCTTCAAAGCTGTTGACAAACTTAATGGGTGTCATCTTTTGCTGAAAATCCATTATGATTAAACATCAATCGTTACTGATTTCTTCTTTCTTCACCTTCATCGGAAAAACATTTAATGACAAGTTTTAGGAATGGTAATTCGAATGAGCTGATGCCATAAAATAAAATGTATGGTAGAAAAAGCTTGATTATATGAAATTTTCATAGAATCTGGCTTTAATAGCGGATTATCAAAGTAGAGCGTTGATAATCCGGATTAACTGTGTCCGGACCCAAAGTCAAAAATTGCTGAGCGTAGCTATATGACTTGCTTAGAGCCTTAAAGTAATGACCTAAGTGTCGATCGCGAGCTACTAGTATCTCGCGGGGACATTTTCAGTAGATCGCGCTCATCACGTTATATACAATGTAATTAAAATTGATTTCATATTTACTGGAAATTTAAGTTTATAGGCATTAAACAAATGTAAGATTCTTTCATAAAAAGTTGTAGTTATTTTGGTTGGTAGCTCTCAGTGGAATTTAAAATCCAGAAGCTTATGTTCGACGACCACTGCCTTAGATGAATCAAGCATTGTTTTAGAATGACGAAAAAAAAAAGTCGCCTATCAGGCCTCAACAAGCAAAACAGTATGACAACGTTAAGCCTATGGAAATATGTTTTCCGTGATTTCTCCTCTACGACATGGCGGATCACTACCATCTCGTTTCAGTATCATCTACGCTGTGGCTACTATGATTATTTTAAAATTGCTGAAGATCGCAACAAGCGAACTAATGCTGCAAAATTCAGTCGCCAGCAATTTTCAGTGATTATTCTTCAACAACGTGATTGATCACTACCGTCTCGTTTTAGTATTGTCTACGCTAGGGCCATTATCAATGCGCCAAATGTTGTTTCGCATAGGCGATATCGGATGTTTTATGTTTTGTCCAGTTTTCACCCATTTTGCGAGATCGCTAGCTAAATTCTCGTCCGAAAACTATATTTCTTATATCACCGCAAAAATCAGAGTATTCTATTTCAAATAAGCTTTGTTTCAAAATCGTACATAAATTTGCAGATTTTTTAAAAAAAATTATCACTTTTCAGGTAAATTATCGCAGTTTGAAATTGAAACTGTCGCATCGAAACGTCTAACAGAAAAAAAAAATTTCAATCTTTTTACCCTTGATAAAACATTTATTTTGCCCTCTTTTAAATTTTCAACCGTGCAGAAATATTTATTAGAAGTTTTTATATGATTTTTTTTTTAATCTGAAAAGAGATCTGGAGTTAAAAATCTCTATTCCGGGAAGAAGGTAGCTGGGAAGAATTTCATTTTCATGCGCTTTCCTTTAAGCTGAAGCGTTTCCAACAGCTATGAAGGTGTTCTTTTTTGAAATGGGGGAGACACTGGTAGGGAGCGGAATAGATGAGCGAACATCAGCAGTTTTTTTTAAGCGTGCTTCGTGAGATTTCTCGGGGAAATAAATTTTTTTTAAAGGTACTTTGCGAAAATTACACTTTTTAAAGAATTTTCAGCAAGTCATTTTGTTAATATTATTATTTATGGATTAGAAATTATGCAATGACTTATTTATTTATAAATTTTTAAACGAAGAACTTGAAGATTTTTAATATCATTTTAAATTCAAGATAACGAGGTTTGGCGGCTTTCCTTTTTATTATTATTATCTTTTTAGTTAAATATATATTAAATTACTAAATTTTAAACAGCGAAACTTGAATATTATCATCATCATCATTATTATTACTATTTACATTATTATTTACTATAAGAACAAGTTTTATGAAATGAAAAAAAAAATGTTGATTGCATTATAATATTTTTGCGAGTTAAAAGTAGATGTGTCTAAGGAGATTAATTTTTCATTTTCTAAACTACCACTGAATTTGTCAGAATTATTGCAATGCAAATAGTTATAAATTTTATAAAATATTAGTCATGATAGCATTTCACAATATTAATTATCAGAAATTGCCATCAAGAATTGAACTCTTAAGTAATATTTACTACATTATTTTAATCGGAGATGATGCAGATATATTTTAATGTATTTTTTTTAATTAGCACAAGCTATAGGCACGAACGCATAATGCAGATTAAAATAAAAAGTTTAATTATGATTTCTTAAGAAACAATCAATTAATTTCCTGCTGTGCCTGTGTGGTCCTGAAATGTTCTCCACTCGGGCTGGTTGGAAACTTCACGTTTGCTCGTTTGTTTAACGTGTGTAATACAAGCAGTAATGTTTATTTTAAAAAATACCATTAAAAAAAGAAAGGAGAACTTATTTAAAATGATATTTACTACATTCTCTGAGTTTAAGGTGATGCAATCTTATTTTATTTATTGACATTACCACAAGCTAGTGGCATGAGCGCATAACGTAGATTAAAATACAAAATTAAAATTTGATTGATAAAAAAAGAATTAATCTGTTGTTTGTATGGTGTTTGATTTATATTCTTTGGGAAATATGGAAAATATATAATTACTATATCTTCAATACGCTAATAAACTAATTAAATACGCAATATTTTCCTAATTGATTTCATTTACAGAGTTTTGACTTTCTCGTTAATTGAAGACGACTTTTTTCCCTACAAAATATGAAAAATGTTTCTTTCAAAATAATAATAACCAAATAATCCAATTTTTTGAAATCTTTATTGCAGACAATTTATTTTATATCAGGCTGACACTTTTGGCACAATTCCTCGGGTATCGATTCAAGATTCTGCAAATTTATGGTAAAATCCTGCCATCGGATTTCCAAGGCGGTTCTTTTTCGCATATCCTTTTATGTCAAATCCTCCTCTGAGAGGTTCAGCATAGATAGTCTTGTCACTGATGTAACCACACTGGCAGTAAACAAAATATGCGAGAAATATTCTGTTGCTGAAAGACAGAAGAAGAATTAAAAAAATATAACCCTCAACAAATATCAGATTTTATCTATAAAGCAACATTTCCCATTCATTACCCGTAACCCTACTCAGGCAGCACACACGGGTTCTCTGCTCGTTACTGCAGGTTTTGCACTGTTCAAAGCACGTTTTGGTTCAGAATTTATGATTTTGCTTCATTTGCTATTCTGGTTCTCAGTAGCACTTGCTACAATTCTTTTTTTATTCTTTCGATGGCCGCACTTACAGAAAACAGGCTTCACAGTTCGTCGAACAATCTAGGTACACTACACGAGGTATGGGCTACCTTTGAAAAGTTGTGAGCCAAACTGTAGGATGTTAGCGAAGTTGTGGCAGTATGAGTGGGATTTATATGGTATTTTGAATGGTTTATATCGGTTTTATACAGCGTTTTGATACTTCAGATAAAAAGCCGTGGCGGGCTACATCCGGCCCGCGGTTCGTTGTTTGCCTATATGTGCACTACACTTTCAGAAAACGTTCAGTGTAGTACAGCTTGTGATAATTAAGAAAAGAACCGTAAAGGGTCCTCTGTTTTTACACGTATCAAAGAAATAACATGGCTAAGGTGTTGTATAAAAGGTTTTTTTCCCAAAAAAAGATCGCTCTACAGTTGTTTGCGAAGTAAGAACACAATGTACTGTGAAAACCCATTTATATACTTTACTAGCCACCTCCGGCGACCAAAAACTAAATCATAAAATAAATAAAAACATGACTAACTCGGAGCTAGAGCCGAGTGAGCCATGGCTTAAGGAAATCTGATGTTTTATTTATTAAAACTGCGTGTTCTAAAAGTTGCGCCATCTGTCCACCGCTCTATAAAATAAAAACTCAACTGTATTCTGTTTTTTTTTATAAAAGATAGTTTTTTGCATATTATAGGAAGTGGTTTTTTTATAAAAGATAGTTTTTTGCATATTATAGGAAGTGGTTTTTTTATAAAAGATAGTTTTTTGCATATTATAGGAACAGTATTTTTTGTTTTTTTTTTCGCCCGATGAAAGTAGCCTATATGTTAATCCAGGACTTTAACTGTCTTTATTCCAAGTTTCATCCAAATCCGTCAAACCGTTTCAGTGTGAAAGAGTAACAAACATTCATACAAACATTGACATTTATATATTAGTAGGATTTTCAATTACGTTCAGTGTGTTTTTCCCGAATATACTGACGTAATAAGCAACAGCTAAATCCTGAGAGGGATGAAAACGCTTGCCGACAGTACGTATAACGGCTTTTGAACGAGCTCGTGCAGTTGGGTGGTGGAGCGAAATTCATTATAGTAAATATTTATGAAAATTTAATGGAGTGAATGCCCAAAATGAGAGGTAAGAAAGTTCCCTTCCCCCCCCCTCTTCCACATACGCAAGCGTTAGAAAAGTTGTACTTAATCAATTAAATGAGCCTGGTGTCAGTTTGAACATAAGAAATTGAGCACGAATATGTGGCTTCTGTGACAATTATCAAGGCAGCGCATCAAAGGTAAATAGACTACAGAGAAAATGCATTACTGTTCTCTGAACTTTGATAGACATTCAGAGAATGTTGTGCAGCCTAGAAAATGTTTGCTTCTGTTTTACTGTCATTGGCTAATGGAGTGAATTGTATTGTAAAATTAAACAGATCCTGCTCGATTACTCTGCTGAACGCATGATTAGGACGTGCTTTACATATTATATGTGATTTATAGTTCCTCTTGAAGTTCCTGAATGTTTTATTTTTTCTTGAAACAATGTTTTAAAATCTTGAAATGCGGAAGAATTTTTAATTTACAAAAATTAATAAATTCATATCTACATCATATCGGATCATAAATTCAATCGCCAAGTTCGATGATTGTTTTCCAGATTTCGGGCATAGCCCAAAGAATAATTGATCACAGACGTTTAATGTGTCGGAGGTAGACCACAATGTATTGAGTCTTTTGGGTGACCTTGTACATAAATCACCCTGCCGACTGCAATAAAAAAGAAACGCACAACTAGGTGTTACAACGATTCTAAATACAAAATTTCAACAGCCTACATCTAAAAGTATTAGACATCCGCTAGAACAAAAAATAGTCTCACTTCTGTTTATACTATTATTTTCATATCTGTGGGGAAGTAGGAACGTTTTGCAGCCGAAGAAGAGTGTACTACTGGTCTCACCCGAAACGTTCGAAGTGTGCTATTTTGTACATATGTGTGTTAATTTACAGTTACTTAATTATTTCAATCTTTATACCCGAGATCTTTTGATTGTCCTTATTAAACTCAAATCGTGAATGAATAGTGTTTTCTTTATTTTGCTTTCACAGAATTGAAATTTTCATATTACTACTTCATTATTCCTGATTTAACTGATTTCGTTCGGAGAATTTACAAGATGGTTATTGTTTAAACTTCCCCTATAAACAACGTTCTACAGCTAACGGATGAACAGATTGTAACCAAATTTGGTGTAGAGATTTTACATGAGATGCGCTGAAGGAATTTTGAAAAAAAAAAAAAAGTCAAAAAATGTCCGCTGGGAATCACTTTTCATAAAAAAACAGCAAATTGAACAATGCAAAAGGCTAATTCTAAAAGCGCAATCATTTTCAGCAATCATTCAATAGCATTTGAGCATTTACTAACTATTCTGAGTTGCTTATTTTTTTTTTCAGCTGAATTTACCATGCGAAGCACCACCTATTGGGAATTTTCGTAACTAAATTTTTGTAAAAATCTTCTTTGGATGCATCTCGTGTACGTGCAGCCCATATGCCAAGTTTGGTGACAATCGACCCACACGTATCAGCTGCATCGTACTCTTTGTAGGAGAAGTTTAATTATAACTGTACGATCCTCTTTTACTGCAGGTGACTTTATAATTCATTGGCTTTGATATAAATCCATGTCAGTCTGTAATGGTCAATAGCCCGGTCTCTTAAACTCGGTTCTCTTTAGGACACCAAAAATGACGCTGCGCCGATTTGACTAATGCTTGGGAGGTTGAACACTTCTTTCGACTGAGGCTGCTGTAGACCCTGTACCCTAAAGGGAGCTGGTGTACATAAAACATGTCGAGGATTCAATGACATCCATGTTGAAATGGCATCTCTGGCGGTGCCCATCCATTTGCTAAGTCTTTCATCTGGAATGGTCTCAAAATTAGACCCCTCATAGTGGGAAACGATGGCCTGCCTAGTACGTGCCCTCATAACGAAATGACCAGCATCTCCGGCCATATTTCGGCAGCTGGCCCGCCCATTGGGGGAAAAAAGAAAATTTGGATTTTTATTTATTTTTACTTTTTATTTTTCCATGTTTCAATTATATATGAGAAAAAAATCACAAGTAAAATTCCGTAATTTTAATTTAGATTTAATTTTTTAATGTGAAAAATGCTCCCTTAAGTCAAAGTTTACTATAGTCAATAATCGAGAAAGTTTAGTGATAGATATATCAATATCTCTTTGTTTTCCATAGTAGACGCTTGTAGAAACATGTTTGTTTAACCTTTTAACACGCAGTGTTCCCGCTCTGGGAACACCAAACTCTGACGTTTTGACTGTTGCCAGTCACGAAGAACAGATTTAATTTCTACAAAAATAGTTGCGGGTGACATAGATCCACGAGAATCCTTTACTTTTTAGCACGTCATTTCCCGTAGAAAAATGGTCACGATTATTTTTAACAGCACTGACATCTGCTGAAAAATGGAAGAATGCGAGAACAGCTACATAGATTGCCCAATGCTGAAAAAAGGGCAGCCGTTGACATCGCTCGACTGAACTACAAGCAAGATGGCGGAGGATCGAAACATTCATTGCGTGCCACAGATCTAGAGACCCTTTTTTGAGGGGTCTCTAGATCTGTGGCACGCGATGAACGTTTCGATCGTCCGCCATCTTGCTGGTAGTTAAGTTCGAGAGATGGCAACGGCTAGGGATGGACGCGAGACGAAAAATAAGCGTCTCGCGTCTCGCAAAATAGTCTAAAAGCTTGTCTCGTCTCGCAAAAATCCCTCTATCGTAATGTTAAAAATGTGTGTCTCGTCTCGCAAAAAAGCTGTAAATCTCTGTCTCGTCTCGCAAAAAAGTCGTCTCGCGTCCATCCCTAGCAACGGCTGCCCTTTTTCAGCATTGGGAAAGGGTTGCTCCTCAAAGGGTTAAAGCTTGAATGACATTTCACCTTTCTCTGTTTACCACATTACGCATAATATCTGAAATTTCATTATCAAAACTGCATCATCGATACGTTTGATAGGCCTGCGTCATAGCTGTTGTTCTTGGTGTTACCTACTAAAGGAGTTGTAAAACCTTTCCTAAGGTTATCAGGAGGTACGTTGAGTACTAGCCATGACATGAAACACGTGGTGAATACAGGATGAGGAACTGAAAATGGAGAATCATAAGACGAAATTAAATATTTGCTTATCAAGAAATATTTGTTAGTAAAATCCCTAGTCAAATTATTAGACGCACTGTAGTTTTTATACAAAATTATACTTAGCAGAAAATGCAAAATTTGGTTTTTGAATATTTAATTACAGTAGTACGTGCAATTTATTTCATTGTGTAGATGGTAATGCTAAATTCAAACACCTTCACCTTTTGTGATATTTTTGGGTTGGAATACATATTAGAACTATTTATAGTGTTGATCTCAGCTTTTATAAAACTTTAAAGGTACCTTTATTTATCCAAGATTTAAATGGTGAAAATAATTATTATTAGTAGTCTGCTGTTATTAAAATGCTGCTGTAAAAATAAAACAATTGATATGGTTGAAAAATAAAGAAAGCAATATGAATAAACGAAGCGAATCAAATCAAAGTTATTGCCAACGTACTCAAAAGCCCAACTGAGGCAGATCAGTACTTGTTTAATGTTCTAAAGTTGACATCATGAAACACAACAAAGATAAGTATAAAACTTCATTACAATCTGGGTATTAAACATGTTATTATTTTTTCTTTAATCTATGTTGCATCTAGTAATTTTGTCAGGGACTTAGTGTTGAATTTGTATTTACAAACAATATCCATAGAGTACCAGGGAGTGTACTAATTAAAACCTTCTTTAAGTTACATTATTGTATTGGAAAGTATTTAGCTAAGGTATCCGTCATCGGTAGATTAATCTGTAATTTCTAGAATGTGAGTTTTGGAATTAATTGCCAGATTTTTTTGAAGGGATGAGGAAACATTCCAGCATCAGTTTAAATAAACGGTTGAATGTAAGTGCCGTTATGTTCTAAGTGCGCCTCTGAGTGAGTTTTGATGATTAATTTAATATGGTTTTGGGGATCTCCAAGCTAAAATTTACAGAATTTATGCTCATATTTATTGACAACTCAAATTGATTAAAATACTTTCGTACTTGAATAATGCAAAAGATCTTCGGGCAATGTATCATTTCGTTTCACTTAAATTGTTTCGACAGCTTTACATGTTCTCCGTAAAACTATAATTTTCTTAAAAACGCCGCATTCCTAATTACTTCATTTCTATAAAAATGTTACTAAGACATCGAAGTGCGAATTAAAAATTTGTTGCTAATAATCTGATATTATAAAACCAAATGATTGCATTTAACAAATGAGTATCTTGCAGCAGATGAATCATGATAAAGTGGTGGATCATCTATCGGTATTAAAACTAATAAAAAATTATTTCTGATATACTTATAAATAAATGGTTCAGTGTTTGAAAATTCTCTTTGAATTTTAGAAAATATCGCTACGTGAACTACATACTTAATAAGGTTTTCTTAATCCCTTACTCTACTCGGACATTTAATTTACTTAGCATTCAGAAAATATTTTTGGTTATACTGAAAAATAATAATTTGCAGTTTGCACAGTTATTGTTTTTTTTAATGGGAAGGCACTGGCCACAAGCCTTTTTGCCATAACTACCCGAAGGTGTGGCCATTTTATTATGGGGGCACCCAGTGGGCGGCCACGTTACCCCCCTATGAAGGGACGGACACATAGACAACCACGCCCAGTCGGGGATTGAACCCCGGCCGCCGGGAGTTGAACCCGAAACCGGAGTACGGTGCTTTACCCACCTTACAACTCGGTCGGCACAGTTATTGTAAAAGCACTTAATTTTGGGAGCCGTAATTTTTGCGAAAATGAAGATATTGGTCATTTCTCGAATCTTATATGAATAAATTCTAAAGTAGAAAAATTCCCGAAACGACCTAATATAGAACCCCGTATGCTTAAGGCATTTTAAGAAACTTCCTTTTGGGGGGAAAAGTTCGTCCCTCCCTTTCCGTATTTTGAATGGCTTCAAAGTAGCTGGTATCAATATTGTAAGTGAATGAGCAGCATTCTATTAGATAATATGTTTATTGTAATATTATTTATTGTTGTCAGTAGAGAGTCTGTAACTGTGCAAAAAATCAGTAAATATTGGTAAGTGAAAATTTTTTGAAATAAACAAATTAAATAAGCATAATTGTATTACTTTATTTATATTTCATTTAAATAAAAATAAAAAATGTCAGAGGAATATATACTGACTTATACGACTGACTGATTTAAAAAAGCGCTTGTTTTTCTACTGACCTTTAAAATGAAATATAGACAAAGTAAATAAGAATAGTTGCATTACTTTCTTTATATATCATTTAAATACAAATCATAAATGTCAGACACGAATATATAGTGACCATAGTAAAATGTTAACAAAACTATTTTTAAAAGTCAAAACATCTTACTTGTAAGTTAGTTGACTTCAAAATATCTGCAAACTTCGGTACATATCCTAAATCTATAAACTGCTGCGAGCAGCTATTGTCTCCAGCGATTTCCCCTGTAAAAACAAGCAATAAAACAACAGTTATGAGTTCAGGAAAGAACATTTTTCAGTATTTCCCATCAGACCACGTCGACGAAATTGTCAACTGAATTAGCAATATCTCTGCCTCTTTTGTATTTCGCATTTATTTCAATGACAAAAAAGTGATGCGCATATGAGAGCTTAAAATTTGTTCTTTATCATTTACAGAAAGTACTCAGGTGACATAGATCTCAAGGCTGCCGAAAGTTTAAGCACATAAGCTTTATGATAAATAATCCGTTCACGAATTATGTAAAATTGTTTCATAGCACTTGAATTCCTGAGTCTGCGAAAGGACGGAAAAAATTCATGAACTTTTTCTATATTTGCACAGCTAGAGTTGCACAAATGATCTAGCAAGCTAAGTCAGTGCTTACTGAAGAGAAATCTTAAAATAGTCTTATAATGAAATGACTTTAGACACAGTGTGTCCGCTAAAGTTCGTTGTCATACCTACAATTTCTGAACGGCAAGAGCTTTAGTGATAAAAGAGGAGTTTAAATATAACGAAGGTGCCATTCACTACGCAAGAAAACCGCTGACAGCGCCACTTAGCGACTAAATTTTGGAGTAGGCGTTCTGATCTCAGAAACGGTACTAGATACGAGATATATGTCAATAACAATTATTTTAATGACCACGCTTTCCAAAACTGCACTTGCCTGATATTAGGTTAATTTATTCATGCTCAAGGTGTTTTCTATCAGAAATATACACATTTGAACTCTAGTCTGAAATTTGTGCATTTGCACAATTGTGCATTTCCACAAATTGCAGATCCCGCTGCACATTGCGCATCACGACTTGTGGCAAGCTTGCGCAAGAATTAGTATTACGCTTTCACCCCGTGTGCATTAACGCTTTCTATATTCAACATTAATGCACGGAAGGTGTCCTCTCTTACTAAATCGATGATGCTGGAAAGGCTTGTGATTTGACTTTTTTCCCTTATCGCGTACCGTTTTTGAGATAAAGACGTTAACTCCAAATTTAGCCGCCAAGTGTAGTTGTAAGTGGTTTTCTAACGTAGCAAGGGGCAACTTTACTGTACCTAGATCTCTATTTTATGACTACAGCTCACGCCGTTCAGAAATTCTTGGGGTGACAATGGACTTATCGGGCACACTGTATAAATACATATATACAAGTTGTGGAACTCAATATCGGTATGCAAAATTGAAAGTGTAATTGCATAGAAAACAACAGATAGTATAAAATTCCTGCATCAGATTTCAGCAAATTTTATCTTCAAGAAAGACATTTTCTCCATTTACCGCTGTTTCACCTTTTCTTGAGGTCCATTATACTTTTCTGTAGTCATCCTTAGGACGTGATTACAGCACTGGTCAATTAGGCCTCGTCCTACGGTCACCACTGTTTAGGGGCTCCAAAATGTTAACATTTTAGCATAGAGCGCATTAATATCAATAAATAAGAACAGCCACTTTTACAACACATGCCGCCATACAAAAGTGTCTGTTTACGCTGTATTCGGGGATAGCACAAGCTTCATATTATGGTCGAAATTTCAATTACCTGCATTCCATTCATTGACGTGACGTCATTTCAAGCATATCTTCTGTGCATTAAAAATTAAAGGGCTTTAACAATATGAGCACGTCGCACAGTGGGAAAAACGGCAAAACTAGGAGGACACTGCTCATAACTTCTAAGGAAATAGTCAAAATCACTTGAAATTTTGTGAGTATCTTTATAAGATCCTTAACGGTAGTTGGCAAGCTGCGGTAGTGATCGGATATGAGCAATTGCCGTTGCGACCAGTCGCAATGACCACCTAACCACCTAACCACCTTGCGATTGCGTCGTATACTCACCGAAAAATTGCATCTTTGGTATGGTTTGTGGGGTTTTTTGATAAGTTAAATCGAATGAAACTACTTTCAAAACTATATCTATAATCCTTAATATAAGAACAATTCGATGGCAAAAGTAAAACAAAGAACAGTTTGTTTATTTACAAAATTAACATACGTTCTAAATAAACAACAGCATAGATTACTGCAATATAAACACAGAATACATAGTAAATAAATAAAATAAAAAATAAACGAAGATTTTTCATATATCTACAAACTCAAAATTGGAAAAGAAAAAAAATCAAAAGCATAGGTACCAACTACCGACTTTACTCTTCCGTTTCTAGAAATTCTCAAGAATCATAGCTCTGATAGTAGAGTTAACAGTTCATCTGTTAAATACTTATTTTTATGAGTAGAATGCAACAAAGCACCACCATTTTCAATAGCCAAAGTTGAAATGTATGGATCACATGAATAAAGGAGAGTGTGGAACAAGTCTTCCATCATAATTTTTCTACTGATTTTTCTCGTGTTTCTCGCCTAAATCGTCTCAGATCCTTATTTCTTGCTTCCAGAGGTTCTTCGCACATCATACCAATCACTATCGAACATGAATCAATGATTTCATGTGCGTGGATTAACAGCTTATGTACACTTGCTTTCATTGGGTACCAGTTATACAGAATCGCATGTACTCGTAATTCTGTGGTCTCTCTCTTGCACTCTGTAAAACGCTCTGCATTAATGGTGAATCCGCTAGAAATATCCCGAAGAATAATGTAGAATCCTTTCAGCAGTTCCCTTTTCTACGTATCGGCACTTTTCGTTTCACCGGTGTCGGTCCCTGGTGGTCCCATTTAGTCACTTAAAGAAGAAGCAGAAAAATTGGAACAAGTTAGTCTTCCATTCCTTTTCCATATCTCAAATATCACTTGAGCGCTCACTGTCAAGTCCTTGGTCGCTGCCGACTGAACGGAATGGACATGAAACGGGTGCGACGCCTCTTGCTCCGTTTGCTCCCTAGAAATCTCAAATTAAATCACAAGGGGTTCGTGATGGACGCAGGCTGGATTCTCTTACTATCGACACACATTTTTATTCTAAATTACTATTACATTCATATTTACAAAAAATACGGTTATTTCTCATGCAGTCAGTTCTCCAGCAGCTCTTTTAGTGGTCTTGCCTCTTGGAGTTCTCATAGCTCTCTGCTCTCTCACCGCAAGCCACACGCTCCCCTGCTCGAGTCATACCTACGTCACTTGGCGTTGATGGGTAGCGGCTTGGTCCGAAACAGGACAAAAGTATCAGGGTGAGTTAAAAATGTTTGGAAAGGGGAAGTGTTTGAAACCCCAAATCTCTCCCAGTCGCCACTGCAAACAAACATGTGTATCCTTACTTTCCAATTTGTAGAGTAGAATGTACGAGGCAGCAGATTAATAAAATGTAAATTTGGTATTAGGTTTTTTAATTATATACATCTAATAGAACGCGCCATTACAATTGTTCTTTAGAACATTACAGATTTAGGAAGAATGTTAACAAATGACGTCATGTAAGTTCCATCTCATAAGTACTGCTGCTGCCATCTACATTATGAGAAGCAGACATCATACTTTCACTATATGCGTCAAAAAGATATGGCTCAAGAGTACTTGGCCTAGGACCTCCAAATGGCTTAGTCGGGCTCTGGATCAGGCCCGGACTAGCCAGGTTGGATAGTCGGCGATTACTCTGGGCCCCCGGCCAAAAATTAACATACTACTTTATAACTAGAGTAATTTGATATATATCAGAGTAATTTAATTATTTATTTAACAGTAATCTTACGCCTTTACACGGTGGCGTAGCGGACCCCAGGGACCACAACAGATTTAAATGAGTTCGGTGTATTTTTAAGCACGCGTAAGCCTCATTTTCAAATATTAACACATTCTAATATTCTATTCCCTCTAAATTACCCAGTAAGGGGATTCTTTTTTATCTCTATAGTCGAGGGCCCCAAAAGCAGCCAGCCCGGGCCTGTGCTAATTATTCGGATTTCTGCTTTAATTTTTAATTACACTCTAAAAAGTTAACAGAAAATACTCCGCATCTGGCAAGTTCGCAGCCAGATGCTTTCGAAGGTATGAGAAAGCTTACCAAAGCACCAGTTCAAATAAGCGGCTAAAAATACGTTATGTGACCTTATATTCTGGAGTGCGCCTCAAAGTGAGTTTTGTTAAGTTCTTTAATACGTTTTTTTGCGAAGTCAGAGCAAAGATTTACAGAATTTACTCTTAGAGTTTTTATAGGCAATTCAAATGTTTAAAACATTGTCGCACTTGGATGATACAGAAATCTTGAGGAATGTATCAATTCGCTTCACGTAAGTTCATTCTACAACTTCTCATTTCTCCATAGAACTATAATTTTCTTAAAAACAAAAATATTAAGATTTAACTTACTTTCAAAATAAAAAAAATATGCTAAATACAGCAATTTTAGAAACTGAACAATGAAAATAAAGAGCTTTGTAACTCGTTAGGAAAATTTTTCGAGCTGTAGAACGGATTTAATGATTTTTGAAGTAGATATTCTAAAACCCATGGACTGTATTTCAAATCATATTCAGAGAAAATATAAAGGAAATTGTGTTTAAAAAAAATGCAAAGTATCTCGTTTTAATAAACTTCTTCAATGACTGAAAAAAATACAAGAAACTAAATGCAGAAACTGTCGAAAATGAAATTGTTACTTTTTGCATGTTAAAAAAAGATTTTACAAATTACTGAGCCACTAAAATATTTTGTTTTTTAAAGGTATTTCACGAGAATCATCCGTGGGTGTGCGTTTCCGTTAGTGACTTTTCTTTGAAAATTTCCAGAAAACAAGGTGTTTTTTTCTTTCACAGGACAGAATAAAGAAATAATATACTAATTAAACACTGAAAGGTAATAGCATACATTGACTTCTGGGTCAGTGATTAGTTGGGGCTATAAAAGATTTTGGAAGTGTATGCACCATCGACTTAGTTTGTTATGGAACATCACCCTGTTTTTAAGTGCAAAAAATGAATATTTTATGTGTTTGAATTTTAAAATGTGTACATTAACATATGTAAGCATTAGCCTTTAGTAAATTTTCTTTTTTTAATTTCTTTTTTTATCAAAAAGTTGTAGAATTAGTCATTTCATATGTAGCATTTGATCGACTTCAGCCAATTAAAATTGAAAGCATCAAATTCATGACTTTTTATAATAAAAACAACAGTATTTCGATCATTACAAGTCCAACTTGTAGGGCCTTTTATTGTAACATCTCTTTCTTTTACAAAGTAGGTCAGAAATTTCTTTGACAAATCTTTCTTATGCGAATTGATATGTTAGTATACTTTCCCGTAGAAATAATTTATTATGGAAGTAGTATATCCGGAACTCCTTTTGTTTGATTTCTCAAATCAACACCTGCACTTGCACCAAAGTGATAAAACCCAGCCATAGGAGCTCCTAGACGATTCTTTTTCGCATATTCTTTTACATCAAAGTTACCTCTGTTAAGAGCAGATGTCTTATCGATGAAATATCCACACTGGCAGTAAACAAAAATCAAGAGCGTTCTGGTTGCTGAAAGACAAACAGAAGATTAACGGTACACTATTGGCTAAAGGTATTGAAAATTTGAGTATCTGTTAAACTTTTCAAGATTAAGAAAAAATATTTTTAATGGCAATGTGATACTTTAATGACCAGATATGATTAAGTGATTTAATGTCAAGATGTTGAAAAACCTTAATGACAATATATTATTAAGTTGTTAAACAAAAAAATTATTTAATTTATAAAAATATGCGTCATCAGAAATCATAATGCATTTTGGTTTCCCAGAATGAAGTGAAATAAAGGATTAATTTCAAGTTTTTCTAAGCAAAAAAGATAGTAAATGAGTTCATATGAACCAAAAAGCATTTAATCTATCACAGTAGCCACTCTTTTAGGCATGGAATTCACAAACTTGTGCAATACTTCTCCTAGTATTTTATGATGCCAAACTGTAATTATCGTTTCCGGAATCTCTCATTTTGTTCTGAAATGATTTTGAGATATATTTCTTCCGATTATAGTACATAAATTCCCAGCAGTATTTAAATCTGGTGAATTTCCTGGTCATTTTGGGGGCATTGAAAGAATGTTAGATTTCTCAAACTTCCAATACTTTAGGGAAATAGTGTAAACTCACATTTTCTTAACCTATGTGAATAATTTCTTCTAATTTCTTTTATCTAATAAGATTTCTTCAAGCAAGAAACTTTCCTGTATGCTCATAGAGTCAATATTACGCAATTAAAATGGAAAACGAAGTTGTAAGCATGGTGTCAATAGAAGTTGAATTCGTTGCGACAAGAAATTTCTTCAGTTGTTGTTTTATTTTTATTAACATTCTGAACTAAGGTATATTTTTGTTATGCTATACCATCAAATCATTTACAATTTTCCATGCTATTGTAGTACTTTTCAGCAATAAAATTTACATTATTACCATAGCGAACAAATACACTGATGTAAATTTCACCAAAACATGATACTAGAAAAGTTGTCTTGAGAAAAAAAATCTTTTATTTCCAATTTTTTTTTTTTGTAAAATAACAAATTTTTCCTCGTAAATCCAAAGCAGATTTTAATCCCTGAAAAAAATGGGTTTATTGTTCAACTTTAAACCTGACAACATTCCTTAACTTTAAATTTACAGGCCTAGACTTACTGTAAACTACAACGAACTAGTGAATCAGTTTTCGAGATTAATATTGTTCAAATTTCCTTCAATGTCGTTCCCGTCCTTGTTATTAAAAATAAAAAAGTTTTTACTTCGTTTTAATACGATCTGGTCAACAATTCTGTAAAATTTCTAACATTTTAAAGAGGCTCTGGACATTTCTTTTCCTGTAAGACCACCCAGGTTTTGACAATTAAACTTTGGTGGGTCACCATCCAATATTTTTGCTAAAAGTCCATCATGATGAAATAGGAATTGTCACTAATCTCTTCCTTCTTTACCTTCATAAGGATAATATTGATAACAAGTATTAAAAACGGTATTTGGAATCAATTGCTTCTACAATATTAAAAGCGTGTTAGAAAATATCCTGTATATGAAATTCTCATGTAATTTCTATTTTGTAAAATTTCTTTTACAAGCAATAGTTATCAGCAAAAATAAAATAATTTTAACAGGTAAAACTATTCTTACCAATACTGCCTGTTGGTTCCTTTGGGATATCATAATTGGCTGCATTATAGCCATTGTTCTTCGTGTTTCCTATTATAGGGGTTGTAAAACCTTTTCTAAGATTATCGACAGGTATATTGATGGGGAGCCAAATTAAGAAAGGTGGGAAAAAGTTAGTATCGGGAGCTGAAAAGAAGCAATTGAAACATTATTTAACAACTTTGCAATATCAGTTAGTAATAAAAAGAGGATACTTTAATAAAGTTCTACACGCCTATATTAATTACTGGAGGTGAAACTAGTTGCAAATATTGGTTATGCACTCACTATATGATAATATAAAACTCCACTTTACCTTGCGTGATGTAAAAATTGTCTTTGTATTTGGTAATACTTTCTTTAGCTTTAGACAGGCTAATAATGCATATCGGTTTCTCTAAGCAACAAGAGCAATATTCCAGTACTATTATTGACTACGATAACAATAATGGAATGGTCGTTAGCTTCCATTTTTTGTTAAATCCCAATATGTTGTGCTAATATTTCTCCCAGTTTTCATTACACCACGTCGCGTTTGGTGGACCCAATAAACAAAATGCCAATCTCTTTTGACAACGTGCTTTAAAAAATGGTTTTTGTGATCAAAAGGCAATATTTAAATTCCACTGAGGATTTGACAGAAAAAAAACTAAGTATCTGTTTTATGGAAATTTAATGTAACGAGAGAGTATATCGACATGGTAAACGTAAAAACGTGGTGAGTGTAGTCCATTTAAAAGGATAGTGAGAACTGAAGGGTTTGCTTTAAAAGAAGATAGCTCCAACTATTATAATTTGTGGAAAACTGTATAAAACGTTTGGATAATCAACACAAATTAACGATACAGGCAGCTTTATCTCTTGAGTAACACATTAATTAACGATTGAAGCTACATGCTTTTGTATTAAAATTTTTATACGGCACTGACCTTTTTTTTTAACCTTAAGTATATCATAAAAAAATAATTTAGCTTAACTGCCGAAAGCCATGGTCGGGATTTGTTAAACGCGCTTGCACATACACTGCCGGTCCAAAAAGTATAAGAGTAGAAGCCAAATTTCCTAAGTCAAATTCATATATAGAATATAGTTTTTTAAGTAGCAAATGATCCATGACGAGTATAATAATTTCACATATTTATTTCAAACTAGCTGAAATACCCGTCCTTGACGGGTTAGTGAATGCAAATTTCCAAAAAGCAAGAACTTTCGTCAGCATTGTAGGAGTACACAGAATGGATGTAGTATGTTGCCAAAGTAAAGAAAGCGAAGTTATAATTTTTAAGTATTGTTAAAATATTACAGGTTAGAGAGTAACTAAGTAATATCATTTCATTCGCTTTGGTCGTAATTATGTGATGCGCGAACGAATATTGACGCATATTGAAATAATTTTCGCAAAATCTCAAAATCTAATCAACATTTTTGAAAAATTTTGAAGGCTAGAATTTAAGTTGAGTGACAACCTATCCTGTCACCCGATTTCGTTCCATTCCCTGCAGTCTTTATTTCGTGATGCTGGAACAAAATTTCAGCATTTTAAAACGATTTTCGCAAAATCTCAAAATGTAATCAATATATTTTAAAATTTCAACGCCTATAAATTAAGATTAGCAACTACCTATCCTATCACTCAATTTCGTATCATTCGTATTAGTCGTTATTACGTGATGTTTGAAGAAATATAAGCGTAATTTGAGAGAATTTTCACAAAATCTCAAAATCTAATAAAAGTGTTTAAAAAATTGGACACCTATAGTTTATGTTGAGCAACCATCTATCATGTGACCAAATTTCATATCATATGCTTTAGTCATTATTACTTAATGCGGGAACAAAGATTCACTCAGTTTTAAACGATTTTCGCAAAATCTCGAAATCGGATCAATTTTTTTTAATTAGATGCTTATAGTTTAAGGTGAGTGACCACCTATCATTTCACCAAATATCATTTTTTCACCTTTGCAGTTATTACGTGATGTGCGAACACAAATTTACGCAGTTTGAAATGATTTTCGCAAAATCTCAAAATCTAGTCAAGATTTTTTTAAAATTCGACGCCTATGTTCTAAGTTGTGTGACCACCTATCATGAAACCCAATTTCATATCATTCGCTTCAGTCGTTTTTACGTGATGCTTGAACACAAATTTACGCAGTTTGAAAGTTTTTTCGCAAAATCTCAAAATCCAATCAGGATTTTTTAAAAATTGGCAGCCTATGTTTTAAGTTGAGTGACCACCTATCACGACACCCAATTTCATATCATTCGCTTCAGTCGTTTTTGCGTGATGCTTGAACACAAATTTACGCAGTTTGAAAGGATATTCGCAAAATCTCAAAATCCAATCAAGATTTTTTAAAAATTTGATGCCTATGTTTTAAGTTGAGTGACCACCTATCATGACACCAAATTTCATATCATTCGCTTCATTCGTTTTTACATGATGCTTAAACAAAAAAAGCGTCACGGACAGAATGACAGAATGACAGAAAGACATAATGACAGACAGACAAACTTTTTTTTGAGGGTCGCATCGGATTCCCGGGTGCTTGAAACGGATAGAAATCGCAAAATTTTTGAATTCCAAGAAATGTACGGACAAAAGTCTAATTTTATTTATATAGATTACGTGTTATTCATAAAATTAATTAGTTATTGAAACTAATTGTGTCAAACCTAAAATGGGAAATTTGCTTTACAATCATGACTCTCAGGCACTGGCGCGAAATCGACAGCGAAGGTGTTAATAAATACGTTTAAAAAATTTCATGTATACTTACTAACTGCTAAAACTGTGATATTTTTGCAGCAGTTTGGAGCATTGTAATACAGCATAGGAGGATTCACTGTTTGAGCAAGATTTTCAGTAGATCCGCAAGTAATATTCTTTCCCGCATACTGCACCTACATTACAAAGAAGAAAAAACATACCCTTTAGGTAACTTACACGAAAAAAAAATTCTTTAATTTTAGGTTTGATGGTCACATTTATTAATAGTTTCAAAATATATTTTCCCTATAACGACAGCCCATGACCACATTTTTTTTCATTTTCGGAAGCTGCATCCACAATTGAAGACACAAGAATTGCGTGCACAAATTAGAGAATTTATTTCGTACACCTACAATTGTACAAAATATATGTCCTAATTCGGGCACGTAAAGAAAAATCAATTATCCTCAAAAATTAAATAATCGGGATTTTTTATTTTATTTAAGGGCTAAGGGCATTTTCTCATTTGTAAATATAAACTCACATATGAAAAGTTACAAACATGGTTTTAATTTACTTAAAACCCCTTACTTGTAAATTCGAGGACTTCACGTTGTCTGTAAACTTGGTACGTATCCCTTCTTTTTAAAATATTGTAAGCAATTATCGTCATTTCCTGCAGTTTGTTCAGTAAAAACAAGCAAGAAAACAACTGGTACGAAAGCAGAAAAAGACATTTTCTACTTGGTGTAGTAGAACATGTCTGAGGAAATTTTATCTGTGCGAAGCTATATTTATGTAATATGTCTTAATAGGCTAATGGCCCCTGTCTTTTACTCTAAATTTTAATTTTTACTGTCCAATGATTTTTGAATTTACTATCCGGATTTCCATATTATATATATTGATTACTCAGGTGAATTAAATCATTGTATAAGCGTGAATGGAAATGCACAAATATCTTTTTCATACATATACGAAGATTTATTTCAAATGCTTGAATCACGAATTATTCAATATATTTTTTTCCTCATTTTGCTGAATTTTCTTAAGTATGACTCAGAATTTTGGGGATTTTTAAGGTAGTTACTCCAGTAGTGGGCCATTTAAAATTTTAAGTTGAAAAAAAAAGAAATTCTAACTATCCATTGAGATAAGAGATCGAGCTCTGATTGATTGAATCCCTTATCAACTAAATACCAAAGGGGCCGAAAATTCATTTCTTATTTAGATAGGTGCAAGAAAAATTATTACTGAAGTCGGTGTCTTAGAGAAGCATTCTAAGCCTATTCTCAGTGATTTCTTTAAGATGCAAGTCTTCATTTAAACCATTTTTAACACATATTTTATTTGTTTTTAAACTCAGTTGTTATTGATATTACTTGGTTGTAAATGTGAAATTATAAAAATAATTTATGGATAATGATGGGTGGCCAGCTTTTATATCAATTGTTTACTAAATGCTCCAGAATTGGGCTGGGGGGTTCCCAGTACGGGAGCGTATACTTTTCCTCATGTGCTCCAGTAGTGCATAGTTGCCAAGTTGTACACTTTTTGGCAGTTGTGCACAGATTTTCCATCACCATTTTCTTTTCCATAACTTGATCTTAAAATAAGTCCGAAATTTTAATGCGGAATGGAACCAGGAAATGGATGAGGTCTGTTCAGGGACAAGAATGTAGAAAAAAAAAGACTTTGTAACAGTTGAAATCAATTTATTCTACATAATGTATAAAGATTTAATATTCTTAATGCCCGAACCAGAACTTGCAGTAAAATATCGAGAATAATACCTTTAATGAGAAATTTACTTTTAATATAACCATCAATAAAAAATTTCGCTGTTGGAGAAAAAATGTAAATCTGCGAGTAAAATCTAAAACAAAAACGTTTCTTCTGCAATTTTTAGTGTATTTTTTATTTTCATTCCATTTTCCTTAGAAATTTGATAAATCTAGGTGGCACCCTTTTGATTCACCCTTTTGATAGAAGTGACCTAAGTCTAAATGTTTTTTATTATATCACAATTATTTTGATATTTTAGATGATTATTACTTTACATATCAGTTTGAACAAACATAAAAAAATATAGAGTAACAAAATTTCTCCAAAGTTGAGATGACATTTGAGGAAATACCCTTAAGAGGCATACTACTGGAACATTTACCTTACAGAAATGGTGTGGATATGGACATGAGAAGAGACAGGCAAATATTTTGCTAGACGAGAATGAAAACTTTTAAGCGTGGCAAGACAGAGTGATGTCTTAGCGATATTTATTTCTAGACTGACTTGTAAGGAGAACATAAAGTCGTGAAAGTCTTTTGCTAACATAATATTCTGTACATTGCAAGTCTTTGTCGGAATTGAAACTGAAATAGGAACTTTAGACCGCTTAAAACAGATTCACATACGAATAATTCCTTAGAAAACCTATAATAATAAAAGCGAATATTTTCAAATCTGTCTGTATCTATACGTCTCCAGACAAATCTACAGCACGTAGAGCTATGGAAAATTGAACATGTAAGACCATAAGTTCGGTAATGTGAACCTAAGTGTCAGAATTTTAAAATTTTAATTGCTTTTTTAACTATTAATTATAAATCGTGTAAAATAAGCATGTACAGTGAATTTTTGTTACCATATACGGCGATTTTTCGAACGCTTCCATCTGTGGTTTAATTTGTGGATCGGCTTGGTTGCCACTCGTTGGTGAAATGAAATATTTGGCAGCGTTCATTACGCCATTATAACAGGTTCAGCAAATTTGCGCCTAATTTGCAAATTAATGAATATATAACACCAAATTCGGATGACATATGTACAAAACAGTTATGTATTGACTGCAACATACAAGTTTACATTAAAAAATGCAAAAATAATTTACAACAAAGAGAAAACAATATCGCAGGGAAAAGTCCACTCTTTGAAAAAATAATATATCACTGTTTTATGTGATAAAATGTCATGGAAACTTAACAAAAATGAGTTTCAATAAGGGATATACCCATCCCTAGCTTGAATACATTGGCAGCATCAACTTTCCAACCTGTCAATTAAGTTGTTGGCTATCGAAAAGAGAAGTGAAAGCCATGCATGGAGTAAGCTTTGTTCCAGCTCTCCTAAAGACTTTCGAGATGGACGTAAAGTAGTAGCCTGTCTACCAAGATAATCCCAAAGATGCTCTACTAAGCCAAGATCCTCAAGATATTCCTTTACAACTACAGTTCGGTAAGGTCGTACATTATCATCCATCAAAATGAAATTATTGCCGATTGCACCGGAGTATAGGCGGAAATATGGATCAAGGATCTCTTCTCAATATCCCACACCAGTCAGAGTTCCTTCCTGGTACACATACAGGTCAGTGTGATCACCGACTGAGATCGCTGCCCAAACCCTTATTCTATCACCTCGGTAACTCTGTCTTTTGTTAGATTGGTGGTATCTGGAGCGTTGTTCCCTCCAGATCATCAGCCGTAATGAATCGCTCTCCAGTTGCATCTGGACTCGTCTGTAAAAAGTACAGAAGGCCATTGCCGTGTGGACCAGGAAACGTATAATCTTGGGCCCAAGATAAGTGGGCATTTCTCTGTTGTCCGCTAAGGAGTCACAAACAACTGGCCGCCTTGCATAGAGACTTATATTGTGAAAATGCCTTCGCACCGTAATAGAAGATATTCCTCTCCCTGATGCTACAGAGTGGTGTACAACTGCGGCACAGAAGTGCTCCAACACCTGTGAAGGCTATAAAACAGCCTTTCACAGGTGTTGGAGCTCCTGGTCGGTCTGGAGCATATCTTCTGGATACAGCAACTTCGGTTCGATATTGATTCCAGAGACTGTGGACCACACAGCGTGACAAATTAAGACGGCTAGGAGCATCAGCCTGTGACAACCTCATTTTCATCCATCTGACCAACCGCCACCTTAACGAATCGGGCAAACGGTTTTTCTTAGACATTGTGGGACCCTACTGCCTATTGCCAACAAATCTGCTAGCAAAAGTTATAAATCAACAAAAGTTACATGCGTAATCACGAAAACCTAATATTTGCATATTTTTCTCCTACTCATATATCCTGTTCTTTTCTATAAAAAAAGTGGTAGATATCGTTTTTGCATAAATTTGAATAAAGTTCTTTTTATCATTTATATAATCTATAAATTTTATTGTTAGTGTCATTTTTTTATGGTGAGCTTCCGAAAAATGTTGTTCCTAACTTTTATAGGCCATTGTAGAATATCATACCCGATTGGAGAGTTTGTAGGAGGAATACCACTCTCTTCGACAGGGCTGTTGCGTAGTGGCAAGGGAATATCTTTACCAAAAGGTATTCTGCACTGCGGTTCGTCACCAAAGTACCAGCAATTATTCATCGTATCCATCACAATTCTTGATCTCTTTTAAAAAATCAGCACCTAGAAGTGTACGTTTTCTCGTTGCATGTGGAAGAAAAATCTTTAAAAAATGTTCAACCACGTATGGTGATTGGCACTATAGTTTTTTTAACATTTGATGTGGACTGTTGACCATCAGCAAGACACACTGAAACATGAAATTCTGTAAACTTTCGACCGTGTTTTTAAAAAACTCAAACATCCTCTCTCCACCTACGCAATGGCTGGCTCCTGCGTCAGCACATAATGTTCCTCTGGTTTCATAAACTCCATTTACAAGTAGAGCAACTGGAGAGGTGATACAAGTAAGCATCTGAATAGCAATGACATGAGCACTGTCTTTTATCAGCGAACGATTTAGACACTTTGCTTTTATGAATTCTGGTATGCCACAGCCATAACAAGAAATGGGGGTCGGTCAACACTGTTATTGGGATTTCGCGAAACTGTATACTTTGAATTAGGAAAAGTGTTTTTGTAATCGCTAGAAATATCATTCTTATCAGCTAGGGTAAACTGATTTTTGGTAAATGCTAGACTATTAGTATTTCTTGGATTGTGAGGTTTGAATATTTCTCGTGGTTGTAACGAATTTGCCTATTTCGGATAAGGAGATTTTATATTTTCATATAAATACAGTTTTTCAGCTAATACAGGGTGAATCTAAACTCTTGGGCAAAACTTTAAGAGGTGATAGGGCACAGAATAAGGAATCAGAATCACATAGCATTGTGGGGTCGGCAACGTCTTCTTCGTGTAGCTGTTAATAATCACTTCGAAAAAAGTGCTGAAACAACAGTGCGCTTTCCTACCATTGTTTCGTCAGAAACTAATGTATTTTTCTCCGAAAACAGAAGACTAAAATGGATAGTTTAAAAGTTTGTTTTATTTCATGGACGAAATTTTCGGAGACTCATATATCCTGTTCTTTTCTATAAAAAAAGTGGTAGATATCGTTTTTGAATAAATTTTGAGCCTATTGTTTATGAAACTTGGTTAAGAAATTAGACGAACACTTCAATGCTTTTCCAAAAGTGATTATTACCGGGTAAGTTAAAACTGCGTTCTTCACCCCAGATTGCTATGTAATTACGATTCCTCATTGTGTGCCCTATCACCCCTTAAAGTTTTGCCCAAGAGTTTAGATTCACCCTGTATATCAGAATCCTTAAGTTTTTTTCCAACCACCCAAATAGTGATTCCTATATTATGGTAAACACTTTTTTCTTTATTTTGATAAGCCATGATCAGTTCTTTTAAAATATCAAAGGAATTAATTTTTAATTCAACGAGTCATCCCTCAAATTAATTTATTAACTCAAAAATCCTTTCAACTGGAATTATCGCGTTTCAGATGGCGGCTAAAGAGACTTCTACATCTCTCTGCTGTCAGCTTGGCTTTTTACAATAACATTGTGCGTATGAGAATCTAGTTTTTAAACATTTCTTCAGGTTCAGAAATTACTGATCTTCCCAATTGATAGCAGTGAAAATTGGGGGTACAATTTTTTTCAGAATTTAAATGGTTTAATATCCTTTAACTTACGCATTAGAAGGCAAAGTATTAAAAAAAACTATTTTAAAATATGCCTGGATCTCAATTCGGTCTGTAAAATGTTAAAACTCACGATTCATATTTTTCAGTACATTTATTTCTCCGTTCTATTTTCTTCTACGAGGGATGTAAAATTTTTCTTCGGCACATATCTCTTTTAACAACGTGTCCTACCCGCTATATAAAAAATTTCACCCCTGCTATGTTTATTGTGAAAGCTATAAAAATCTGACATTGGAAACAACAAAATAAATTACGATTGTAAAAAAAAAATAAAAATAAATAAATAAAATAAAATAAAAAGATGACGCTGCACTTTATAGTCTCTAAACAGGGTTTTCAAGAGTAGACAATCTGTTGGAGCATGCAAACAGATAATGAAACAGGTAAATCAGCCTGGTATTCAAAAAATGAGTAGGGAAGGGACGGACATACTTTCGTTTTGTTTGGCTAATTTTTCAGCCTTCAATCAGATTCAAATTATTCTAGGAAAGTTTACGGAATCTCCAATTTCCCTAGTGAAATCAACCGAAGACAGTTTTTATTCAATTGTCTTACTACTTAAGGTATGGATCACGTGTTCATCTTGCCATTTTTGAGTTCATCGATTTTTTTTTCGGCAATTTCCTTGTATTTTAATTAAGCTTTTATGGGTTCTTGAGTCTAAAAAAAGTACAAATTTGCATATAAATAATATTCATATAAATTTTAATCCCAGTAGAAATTGCTCACTAAAGACGGAAAATTTAAAAGTCAGTAAGAATTAAAACTCCCTTTACATTATTGAACTTTATTCTCGTGCTGATTATAAATGTATTTGTAGATATAATAATATAATTCACACTGAAAATGTTAGACTATTATATATTTTGGCATAGTAACAAAATACTAGCTGACAAATACTAACAAAAAATATACAATTTTACGAATATACGGCCAAATATTAGAATCAGTAAAAAATTAAGTAATCTGTTATTCCTATATGTGTGCACTTAGTTTAATTTCCTATTACTTCCACTCAGAAAAATATTCTAGTTTAAGCAAAATACCTTAATTTAGGTTCGTGAAAGCCGATATAGTTTTCCGAGAAACAAACAACTTAAATAAATAAGGAACTTTATTATTAAATGTACATGATTCACTTTTTATACATTACTCCATGACAGCACATAAATTTAAATCAAACTTGACATTTCTTTGAATTTGACGTATTAATACAAGCTTGTCAGTTCAATTCATTTTAAGCTTGCAGCAAGCTTGGGGAAGTCATTTGAACTGCCAAGTTTGAATACAACTTGATTACTGCTTGATTCGGAAAGCCACATCCACATAACAAATAATTTATCATCAGTCATACATGTACTTCACCAGAGAATTAAAAAAAAAGATTGTATATTTTCAAATATGGAAATTCTTCAAAATAAAATACAATTATACTACGAAAATGATTTCAAAATCAGTCGTTTGTCTCGATTTTGGCCAGTATTGCCCAACATGAGTGTTGCGATATTGAAAGTTTTAAAACGTGTACTGCTTTTAAGTTTATATTATGCTTATTTCCCTGTTAGTAGAGTCTATAAATTATACATAACAATATTTTAATTTTGATTCATCCCATGAAAAAATAAAAGAAACAGATCAGCATCGGACACTGACCGATCTCGCCAGAAAACGGCGTGACAAGCATAACAGTCACTTCAAACTTTAGTCATGACAGCGCGAGGCAGATTGGCGGAATGGTTAGGACGCTGGCTTCCCAACCCTTAGGTTCCGAGTTCGATCGCGGACGCTTGATGGAAACAGATTAAATTAACTTGAAATTTCAGCATAGAGGGGAAAATGCGTGGAAAAATAAAATAAGTGGGGCGAGTTCGCCGACGGGCGCCCCGTGTACTTAAGAATTTTTTTAAGCTTGAAATTAAGCTTGCTATGTCAAGCTTAATGCAAGCTGGGGAAGTATAAACTTGAACACTTGATTCAAGCTTGCATTAAGCTTACACGTTTGAAATTTTCAAGCTTAATTCAAGTTTATTGACTTGATAAATCAAGCTTGCTGCAAGTTTGCTGTGCTGTCTGGGCTGTTATACATAAAACTGAAAAGGGATATTTTGTTTGCACTTGAATATTTTAGGAGAAATTGTATATTGTTGAGGTTCTGCCTTTAATAGTTCATTTGTATTTAGTTCTGACATTAAAATGACATCATGAGCAAGATCTTTTCGCATAGCATGTTTATTTGCTGTTGTGTTTGTGTGAGTGTGCTTATATGTATGTGTCTAGTATAGACCTCAGAGCTGTATATCTGAATTATGAGATATTTATAAGTGATGCTCGCTTTTATTTTGAAAGTAATTAACCTTTGAAGCTCATCCACTACCCAATGCCGATAAAGTGCAGCCGTTACTATTGCTCTCGTACAGCCAGCTGAGTCAAAAATGTTCTGTAGCTCTATGGCACGCATTAGGCGATTCCATCGACCGCCATTTTGATGGTAGTTAAATAGAGTGATGGCAGCGGCTGTACTTTTTTGGCGTGGGGCAGTCTACCTATTTTCTTTATATCAATGTATCTTTACGTCCTATTCTCCAGTTTTCAGTAAATGCCGGTACTGAAAAAAATAATTAAGACATCAATCGATAATTTTTACTGGAAATTCATTTTGTGCTAAATGGAAAAGGATTATCGTGCAACTATGTCCTCTTTAATTATTTTATTGAAATCAAATTCTTCGTAAATCAAAATAGTCATACTGTCAGAGTTTTGTGTCCTCACGGCGAGGACACCAAATGTAAAAGGGTTAAAGGCCGGGGTATTCAATCACGACCTTTTTAAAAATACAGGGCGCTCGTACTTAAAGTGTTCTTATTCAGAGCAGTGCTATGTGGAAACTACTGGTCGTAATTCTGTCAAATTTGCAGCGAATCTTAGTGAGACAGTGGGAAAGAAGTCTGTCTGGTGAAAAGTTAGTTAACCCTTTAACGCGCAGTGTTCCCGCTCCGGGAACACCAAACTCTGACGTTTTGACTGTTGCCAGTTACGAAGAATAGATATGATTTCTATAGAAATAGTTGCGGGTGATATAGCTCCACGGGAATCCTTTACTTTTTAGCACGTCATTTCCCGTAAAAAAATTATCACGATTATTTTTAACAGCAGTGAAATCTGGTGAAAAACGGAAAAATGCGAGAACAGCTGGATAGATCGCCCAATGCTGAAAAAAGGGCAGCCGTTGCCATCGCTCGACTTAACTACCAGAAAGATGGCGGACGATCGAAACGTTTATCGCGTGCCACAGATCTAGAGACCCTTTTTTGACGACAGCTGGCTGTGCGGCACAGACAGCTGTCGTCAAAAACGTAAAACTAATATTTTTCCTCGTTAATCTTTCTCCCGTGCTCTCATTCTGGCGTTCTACGAATTCCGCAGCTGTACACCGCTCTAAACAGGCGAACCTTAATTATGAATACTGCGAGTGTAAAAATTTAAGAACGGTTTTTTTAGTAATGGGTCCAATTTTTGGTATTTATCGTTCTTCTTTATTGTAACTGTTTTATTTTAAACAGATTATTTTCAATAAAGCTTTTTTTATTAACAGAGATATTCAGATACATACAGGATTCTCATGTTTTTATATAGGAACGCTTTGAATCAGCGCATCTGTTTTATTTCCTGTACTTCCTGTATCCACACCTTGCACACCATTCACTGCCGATGAAATCATGTAATATCCAGTTATTGGATTTCCAAGTTTATGTTTTTTTGCATAGCCCTTTACATCAAAGCGACCTCTGGTGAGAGGTGTTGGAAGGAAAATATACTTATCATCGATGTATCCACACGGGCAGTAAAGGAAAATCACAATATGTTTTTTGTTTGCTGAAAGAGAGAAAAAAAACAGTGACATAAGTTCGAATTATATCTAAATATCTGTTTTCTTTAAAACATGTATTTGCTTATAAAGTTATTTTTATATAACTAAAACAGAAAGTTTCTTATTGTCAATAGGCTAGCCACAGACCAAAGATGCACAGCGCAGGTAGTGATATTGAAAAATGCGTCTTCTGCGTCTGTAGCTAACGTATGTGCATGCCAGCGTAGAATGGTAAGCACATTCAGCTCGTCAAAGTAATTCATATCAACTTCAATTTGAGATTATACAATTTTTTTTTCAAATTCAATGAAAGACAAATCATTGAAGTCGTCCTCAGAAATTTTAGCAAGCAAATTCTCGGCAATGGCGCCTATTCTGGTGTTGTCACATGAGCCCTGAGTACTATAAAAGTGTCTGAGTTCAAGGATATAAATGATGCACCAACTGCAAATAGAATGAGCATGTTGAATCGCATATTGAATGGGAGAGGCGTATTTTTCATGCTGCACGTGAGCAGTTTCAGTGTGCGTTCTCCCTTCGGTCAACCCTTTGACGTGCGGTGTCCTCGCTGTGAGGACATAACTCTGATATTTTGGTTGTTTTGATTCACGAAGAATAAATTTGATTGCAATTAGATACCTAAGATGGACATCTAGATGGACCGCCCAATGTCGAAAAAAGGGCAGCCGTTGCCATCACACCTTGTTCGCTGTGTCAGAAATGTTCTTTAGCTCTGTGGCATTCAGTGCGCGATTCGATCGACCTTCATGTTGCTGGTAGTTGAATCGTGCGATGGCAACGGCTGCACTTTTTCGACATTGAGAAATGGTTGCGCTTCAAAGGGTTTACATGGGGTCTGGAGATGAGTATACATGTGCTGTGCAGATTGTACATTCTTGGTGTGTGGCCAGCCTTAGGATCAAAGAGGACTGCATGTTCGTTCAAGCAGAATCCTCCAACAACCTTGATGGGGAAAACCCCAGAACAAGTGAGATAACGGCTCTTCGCCATAAATCTCCGAATTGTAATACAACTTTTCACTTCCACAACATATAATAATGGAAAGGCCATACACCCCCCCCCCCGAAATTTAAAATTTTGTTAGCAAAATAATAATGATAAGGCTTTTTGTGAAAAATTGAGCCTTTTTCATCTTTTGATCCCCTCCCACGAAATTTTTTTCTGGGTACGGCCCTAAATAATACGGAATTCGCAAACAACTTTTGCGACACTGCTTTAAATTTAGCTAATTTTGGTGACTTTTAGCGAAATATCCCCAATTTTGGCAACAAAAAAGTTAGTTCGCCAAATTGAACCCTGCTAAACAGTATTTACCTAGAATCCGCCAAACCTAATGTTACCTAATGGGAAAGTTAAACGTCCTCGTGCTCTAGTTAATTGATTTACATGCTACAAAATGCAAATTTTAATTATTTCACGCGTAAAACAATGAATTTTAGACCAATTTAAACCGCTGAAGACTGGATCATCATGTGGTCACCTTTCTTTAACCCTGAGCCCTTTAAGGTTGTCAGTAATCGTTCAAAAAGTTGTAATTCTTCAGTAGGGGATATGCTCAGGTGACTCAGCTAGATGCTCGTTAAGTTCGCATCCAATCAGCTTGAAACAATACATCTAGTTCGAACTGATGCAGAGTCGTTCTATCTGTGTCTTCTAAACACATTATTTCTACCTTATTACCAGATAAGAGTGTGTTTGAATTTATTTATGCTTATAATAATGCTTATAATCAGATACAATTTAAAAATAATTATAAGCAGGTAAATAGTTTTAGACGATTTAGTATATTAAATGATACTTACTCACTGCACCTGTCGGATCTTTTGGGATATTATAACTGCATGAATTATAACCATTATTTGGGTAATTAGGACCGTTTGAAGGGGCTGTGAAACCTTTCCTAAGGTTATCAGCTGGTACATTGAGGAAGAGCCATAGCAAGAAAGGTGGAGTATAAATGGTATCAGGAGCTGGAAAAAAAAGCAACCCTGATGACCATAACATCTCTTATGTTTACCAGCACTATTACAGTTATTTATACATAACAAAGAATTAGTCTCTTTAAATTTTCATTTCGGCTACTTTAAAGAAAATTACTGTTAAAATAAAGGCTTTTTTTAATGAACCTTGAAGCATGAGGCTTCTCTTATGATAGTTGCTATTGTTTAATGATTAATATTTTGGTGATTATTTTGATCTTTTTATGATTCACCATAGGCAGAATCAAAGTAACGTACCTAGCAAACATTTAATATGTTTTATGGTCAGCTATTATTAGTTTATAAAAAAAACTCTATGTTTAAAAACGAGCGCATGGTTACCTTTTATATGATAAAAAGTTCCTTGCTCGTACTATCAATTAGTGAGGTCCTTTAGATTTAGTCATGGGTGTACTAATTTTGGACACAAAAATGCTAAATTAAAGTAATGAATCCTCGAATTCGCTAAATCTCATTAAAAACATGCATTTATTACTGATATTTTTTAAGGTAAAGTAATTTTTTTTAATCTTATAGTAATAAACATCTACGCCGCCGAGGAGCCTGTAAGAATTCAACAACACGAAAAAAGAAATCATTCAAAGCTACACACACGGGGCAATGCATTGGAAACTATAGATTAATATTTTATTAGATGTTCTTTTACACAGATAACATCCCGTATTCATAAAACTATCGATTCTATAAGATTCTATGGTGCATTTACATCCGGAGAATATCAAGTATTAGCTGTATAAACTTTAAGATTCTGTAAACGGGATGGTAAGGTAGATCGTTGTCGAATGCACCTTTTCAACATGTCCCGAACATTTTCTATTGGGATAAGATCCGGGCGTTTTACCGGTCAGGCCTCCAAGCTGTTGGGAGTCAGTTTGATTTTCATTGAACCAATCTCGAACGACGTATAACTAGTTACGTTATCGTCCATGAAGTATCTATCCATCACTTTTGGAGAAAAAATATAACACTGCAGAATCCACTTGATCTGCCAGTATATGCAACTACTGCAAGCTTTTTGTTTACTCTGAGATAGCAACAAGCCACCACTGCTTGTTGCTATGGCAGAAGAACAAACCTCACACCGAGCTATTCCCACCAGATCCTTGAGAAGTGCAAACAAAACAAGATGGGTTAATGGCTTCGAGGGTTTTTGCCAAATTCCAAATCTTCCATCAGTCTGAAAAAAGGTATAGGGTGGTAAATCTGACCGCACAATCTGTTTCCAATCCTCAGATGTCCAAGCTGTCGTCTTTCCTGATACAACTGCAAGCGAATTCTGCCATTCCGAGCAGAAATGAGAGGTTTCCTCACAAACATCCAATCACGTATTCCCCATCTTTTACAGTTCTCTGCACATGTTTAGCACTGCGAACGGTTGGGGGGAAATCTCGGTTGAAAATAAATCTGTAAATTCAAGCACCACGGTAATCGTTTCTGCCGTACAACACGTCTGAGATGACGCAAGTCAGAGCCTTGGTTGATTGCGCTCGTAGCGCATTTATGACTTTTAAAATGAGGACCATGCGTTCTGCCTGCAGCTTTTGAAAGCCTTCGAAATGACTGATTTTGAGAAACACAGTAAGTTCTGATTTCATCACAGTCGACCAAGAATGACCCCTTTTTTCAAATGGTGAAGATCTATCGTTTTTCTCATTCTACTGTGTTTTTCGTAAAATGCACCCGCAAACCCAACTTATAATAGCATTCTGATGACGTTTTACCAACGTCATAAGCAGATTTTTGCATTCTTACACCGCTACTTAGCATCTGTAGAAACTCGGACAGATTTTTAATTCATCGGCTTCCTTGGCACTGAAATCTCTCAAATTCTGAATGGATTTAAAATTAAGATGGTTACAAACAGTGGCAGCCCTAGGGTAACTGGCGCCCCCTGCTAAAGTAAAAAAGGCGCCCCTTTTTATGCTCTACTTAGTTTTTGAGTTCGAAATGACACTCCTTCGAAGCCGCCGCCGATGCGATGCTTACCTTGCTTACCGTGCCGGCCGCCCCTGGTAACAAAAATAAGATGGTTTAATGATAAGAACCTACAAAAAGGAACATATTATTTTCGTACGATATTAATTCTGAGGAGGTTCTGGATATATTGGCCGTTATCAAAAAACGGAAAGATGAAAAGAAAGATTTTTAAAAAAGGGAAGAAAATCTGAAACTTTTTAAGATGTTAAATACGCACTAAAGTGCTATGTATTAAAAGGAAATCGTAATCCATACGTCTTCTCTATTTTCTTTCCTTATTCCATTAAGTTTTAAAGTGTATCATTATTCATGAGTATGATTAAACAAAATTAAAATTGATATTTCTAACATCCTATTTTTTATGTAATACAATAGATATAGAATGGAAAAAAGTTGCGCAGAAAAATGCACAATTCGAACGGAATGAGAGTTTCAAAAACTTAATCAGGTATATTCTTTATCCAAGTCAAACGTAGCAGACGATAAAATATTATTTTAGCATCATTTAACGAGGATAGAACATCAGTCACGGGATACAGTGGGTTTCTTTCAAATGTACATTAAATGCTGCAAATCTAGTTGTAAAAAAGGTTGTATTTTTGCACGCCGTGAATAAAAAAGCATGCTGATTGTTTTTCACGTGACTCATTCAGTCCAGATTCCATAACATAAAATGAAACCGTCTAACAATTATTTCAAATTCGCTTGCGGAAAATAAAATCTCATGTTTTATTTATTAAAAACAGCGTATTCTATAAGCTTACGCCACTGTCGACGGTTTTGTAAAATAAAAACTCAATTGTATTTTTTTTTATAAAAGATAGTATTTTTTGTATGTTATGGGAAGAGGTTTTTTTTTGTTGGACAAAAAGTAGCCTATTTGTTAATCCAGGACAATGACTGTCTTTACTCCAAATTTCATCCAAATCCGTCAAACCATTTCAGCGTGATAGAGTAACCAACATTCATACAAACATTTACATTTATATATTAGTAAGATATATATATATATATATATTTTTTAATTTCCATGAATTAACCATGACAGTTTTTATTCTTCTTCCATTTTACCATTGTGTTTCAGAACATTTAAATTTCATATAATTCCTTACCTTAAATTTTCACAATTTTTTCTTTATATCGTTTAAATTTTCCATTACCGATTCGTTTTCTGTTAATTTCTGCCATTTTAATACTTTTTCTTTCCTTTTACTGCGGGAATTTTGCTACTAATTAAATACATTAATTAAATACATTGCCTGATTCCTTAAGCTAAAGACACTTTTAAACCGGAATCAAAAGTTGCTTAAGTGTTGTAAGAACAGTTTATATAGTATATATATACGTACCAAACATTAAAACCGTGATGTTTTTACAACAGCTTGGAGCATCATAGTACAGTGTAGGAGAATTCAAAGTTTGAATAAGATCTGCAGAAGATCCGCAAGGTACATCTTTGCCTGCCCATGTCACCTAAGTAGAAATTACCATAATAATAATTATTATTTACTCGGAAAGGGAAATCTAATTTCTAGATTTATGTTCTGTAATATATGCACCATTTCTAAATCTTCGTTAATTAAAATAAAAGATACTTGCATGGAAAAGAGAGACAACTCGATTAGAAATTCAATTTCTTGTCACATGTTCTTGCCCCAGATAGAAAACACATTTCAACATAAATCGAAAGAAATGTGAGAGGAATTCTAATGTATGCAGGGTGTTCCAAAAACACTGATCGAGATTTCATTCTTTAAATGCTGACCATAGACATTTACAATAAATTAGAAAGTTACGTAAAAGAAGGTACAGAATTTTTATGGCAAAGATTAAAAATTTCCGGAGATTGAATCTAAAGAAATACAAAATTTAATTTTTTATATGGCACCGTACAAAAAGCTTCCAGTTAGTAAAATGTGTCCCATAAATTAACAAGGTGATGTACAGAATTAAAGTATTTTATCCAAAAAAAAGTGCCGGACATATAATAATAAATATGTACTGACTTAATCCACTTTTCAATGGTTCTATGAGGGAAAAAAATCACATCAAATGATCGCATTTCAAGGGTATTAGACAAATTGCGAAAGTAAACGGAAATTCCATGAATACATACATCTGCTATTATTGATATTGCATTGCCTCTCACCAACTTTGTTTAAATATATGTAAAATAAAAGCCTGTTTCAGTGTTTTGGGGGGCATCCTGTATATCAGTGCATATTGTTACTGTTGTCCCCGATCTTGGGCCAATTGTAACGGCTCATGGGGCAATTGCAATACATACGTTTTTATAACTGAAGGTGCAAAGATATTTAGTATAACATTTCTAATCTATTTCTTGAAGCTAGTACAATACAGGAAAATGATATTATCCACTAACTTACAAAATAGAGAGACAACGCTTAGAGAGAAAAAATTTAACGATTTAAACGAGAAATTGGGGTTTGTAATGCGTATGTCGACAGTAAATTTCGCTTGTAGTTTACACTCACCAATTGCCAAATGTGGCGCTAAGGATAAAACACGTCTAGCCTCTTTGCGCATTTTCTTGCGAAGTCACGTGTTCTTGCCCCAGATTTCCAACGGGTTTTCAATAGGGAAGCGCTCTCTAGTAAATTACTGCTGTCTGAGTACAGCTCATAAAAGATAGCAATATAGCCCCAAGTACGTTTTAAAGACTTATTTTACCACAATTCTGCTTGTACTCTCAATACTGAATTGGGATTGAGAGATGATTTTATCTCAATTCAAAATTCTAATCACTTTTTGATGGCGCATAGAGATTGAATTCATATTTGTATGGGAAAGCTTATTTAACAATCTTAGTGAAAGAGGGTTTAAAATGTGGGTCTGCGGGCTTGAGTATGTGCAGGCTTGTGCTGTTACATGACATCCACTCCAGCCATTCTGAGTAGAGCGAACGATAGCTCCATTTTGTGTTCAGAATAAAGCAGTTACATAAATTATATCTGTACTTCAGAATCAGACTAACATAAGTCACACTAGACTAACTTTTCAGGAGCGCACTAAAACTGTAAGAAATGAACTCTTCTTCTAGTTGCTGAGCTAATAATTGAATCAGTCAGCAAAAAAATATTGACATTATTAAATTTGTACATACTTAATCCATTCGTAGGTATTTTGTTTAGAATCAACGCCTTAACCTGAAAATCGTAATGTACTTACTTACGCTCGTCTGGCTTTGGGGTAGAGATATGGACTTTTAATCATGATCTTGTGTATTGGTACTCATCCTTCAAATAATGAAATTGGTTCAATTTTTTCTTTTTCCTGGGAAAATCGTTGAAATACTTGAATAAAATAAGTTTTAGGATTGCACATAGTTTTCTAACTACGAAATTTCTTTTTAATATAAAATGTTGCTGTATTATATTAATATATACTAGTGAAAATGAACAGAAATAAGGGAATTTATCGATAATATCTGTTTTAAAATTGGGTCGCTGAAAAACAGTGGATTAACCGTCAACGAGAGTGACTTCTGGAAATCTTGACAGTGATTTTTCCCCCCAAAAATCTGGTAACTCTGTCTGGGAGACTCACGCTATCAATCTGGGGACATATAACAACAAAAACATCTGTGATGCTGTTAATCGCATATTTATAATTACTTTTCATACAGTTATTCATACATTTATAATTACTTCCGATTTCCCTTTACTTATTCTAAATTTAATACTCTTTGCCATTTTTAATTCTCTCATCTATCCATAATGCTATTTAACGGTTTCTGAAATTACTTTGGTTTTAGCCTTTGCAATACATTTTGTTGGAGCCTTTAGTCCGAGAATTCATTTAATTTTCTTCGTTCCCACGGGGTTTTAATAATTTTGCTAGGCTACATTTTATCTGTATTTATCTCCCCTGTGGTGTGAAACACTTAAATTTTAGCATACACTTATAAAGCCCAACGCTTCAATTACAATCTGACGATTTATTTGGCGACAGTCCCTTTTAGCACTCAGCTCTAGCGCCAGGTTGGCTTTCGGTTATCAGACCTTTTTCACACTGACTTAACGCTTTCGTCTCTGCCCAAGATGGTCACGTTCCATGTCGCTATTTTGCCAGCTACCGCACTAACTGAAGGTAATTTTTCGTTATTCGTAATGTCAATAAAATATTGTCGTGTAACTGTCAGTCGGCGTGGAGTTCCGGAATATTGCTTTCTTCCACACTATACCACACACTACTTCCACACAGATTAAAATAAAATACGACTTTCTCGAGTGCGAAATAATTCCTATCGGAATCTACATCATATATCCGTTATCCATCTCGTTGTGTCGGTGGCTGGGCAGACGCGCCCTGAACTTCTCTCCGCACCGCTGTGTTTTTCGAAGATTTCGTATACTGAAATTTCTGTTTTGGTCTACTCGCGCTAGTTCACCGAGATCTTTTGGACTTTACCAAAAGCTGAATTCTTGACAGCCGGGGCAGTAGTCGCCGTTCTTCACTACATGCCATGGATATGCTGCCCTCTGATCCTGCTAAAAGGATGTCTTAGACGCTGGGGACACGTAACAACAAACACAACGATGCGGAGCAGCATCCAAATCGTCATTGCAACAATGCCGTAAAACTTCCCGCGTTAACCCTTTGAGGCCCAACCCTTTCCCAATGCTGAAAAAAGGGCAGCCGTTGCCATCGCTCGACTTAACTACCAGCAAGATGGCGGACGATCGAAACGTTCATCGCGTGCCACAGATCTAGAGACCCTTTTTTTGACGACAGCTGGCTGTGCCGGCACAACCAGCTGCGTGGCACGCGTGGCCGCGTGCCTAGCTTCTGTGGCACGCGATGAACGTTTCGATCGTCCGCCAGCTTGGTGGTAGTTAAGTCGAGCGATGGCAACGGCTGCCCTTTTTCAGCATTGGGCAATCTATCCAGCTGTTCTCGCATTCTTCCATTTTTCAGCAGATGTCGCTGCTGTTAAAAATAATCGTGACAATTTTTTACGGTAAATGACGTGCTAAAAAGTAAAGGATTCTCGTGGAGCTATTTCACCCGCAACTATTTTTATAGAAATCAAATCTATTCTTCGTGACTGGCAGCAGTCAAAACGTCAGAGTTTGGTGTTCCCTGAGCGGGAACACTGCCGGTTAAAGGATTAACGATTCTGAGCAGGAAATTGTGAAAGATTATCGGTTGAAGTGCCTAACTGAAATGTGAGAAACTGTAATAAAAGCTTGGATAAAACCCACTCTACACCTGAAAAGTGGGTTTGCTCTGGAGCGTTGTTATTGTTTGATTGTTAACTATGCCGTTTTTCTTGCAAAAATTATCCCAGTGCACAAAATTCTACGAAAAACGTTCTTAAAAGTGCCTTACTTGTAATTTAGCTGACTTCACCTTGTCTGCAAATTGTGGTATGTATCCAGCCGTCGTGAAATACGATAAGCAGTCATCGTCTCCCGCAATGCGTCCAGTGTAAACAAGCAGTAGAGTAATAGTTAAAAAGGTAAAGAAAGACATTTTCAACTCCTTGTAGTAGAATGTAGTCCTCTACGTATGCAAGGCTACAAACGATCCGTTCCTTTTAAAGCATGTACAGTTTATTCAGAGATTTTTGGAATTAATAGCATCCCTTATCATAAACAGTATGTACTCAGATGAGCCGTATCAGAAATCATGCGTAAACGGTACGTCCACAAGGATTTTTTTTTTTCAATACTTGAATCATGAATGATTTAATACGTTATTCACGCTATTATTCTGAATAAGAATATGGCCTTGTAGGGACGTAATTAGATGCTGACGAGAAAAAAAAAAATGGTATAATCTGCTTACTAAGACTAGATTTCGATATCAAAGTGATTGGATGTTGCACAGATAAATGCTGCGTATTTTTTAATCTGGTTGATGGAATAAGAAACTATGTTTTTATCGATTTCCTAAAAGAAGAAGGTACTGTGTTCAACATGTGTACATACATATTTTTTATTTATGCGATAATTTTTTATCAGCGATAATTTTTTATGACATGGCCCAATTTCAATAATTCTTTTTTCATTAAAAAAAAAGAATCATAGAAATCAATAAAAGACAACATCACAACATGACGTTTTCCTTCCGTGGCAACGTCATGTTCTGACGTCACCGTGAAGTAATAGTGGGATTTGTGTGTGACATTGTGTCTTCAATGTGACATTGCAGCGACGTCTTATTGCAGTCGTCTTGATTTTTATTTTACCATAAACCATTTTAGGTTGTTCCTTTGAACCTCAATTCGTTATATTTTTTTATTTTAAGAAATTACAAAATTACAAAAGTTTGGGACAATTTTGTAATTACAAAAATTTGGAAAAAAATTTACACGTGATTGAATACTTACTATAACAACTTAAAAACGTCGTGACATATTTCTTGTAAAATTCCAAAAGGTGCTGTAAATCTGCTAAATTATTATATTGATCATACAAAATATTTTTTCTGGCGTACTGCACCTAGACAAATTAAATTAAATTAAATTAAAACATGTCATGTTAATAAATTTTGTGGGAAATAAACAAATCTCTACTTTATTCAGTTACTTTTCCACAAATCTTTAAACTATTTGTAAATATAAATTCATTCGAAAAAGGCATTTGTTATTCAATGTTGTAAATCGTCTGATTGGAAAAGTTATATTTTTGAAAGTGTTCTTGAATATAACGTTATTTAATATCACATTTTGCATCGTAAATAAATTTCTCCAAACAAGACAATTTCAACAGCTGCAAAAGGCATATCTAAGGGAAAAAAATTGCGGGACAGCCCCTTCTTCCCCGGCATAACCATTTTTGTAGAATAAATGTTTTTAATCATATTTTCTGTGCTTTTTCCTTTTTTTTAAAGTACTGGTTAAAGAATTGCAAGTTGCATAATTAATTTTTGACACGAGAAAATTTATGTTTGGCCGCATTCTGCACCTAATAAAAACTATCTGCTAGTGTCATTCGATCTAAAAAAAAAAAAAAAAAACTAATTTCATTAGCACTTATTTTGTTCGGTAATGCATAACTTGTTTAAATATATGTTATAAAAAGAGCTTTCGAACGCACAAATTAAAATGAATTAATTGGTGCAGGGACTTTTGAAGAATTTCGGAATCTCCCTTCAAATGCCGCACAATTCACTGTAATAAAAGATAAGCAGTTAGAATTTTAAAAAATAAAACTCTTTTCAAAAGCTCTAAAAGTGCGACGCATTTAGCAAAGTACCGCATGTTTGTGAATAATTCCCCTGAAAATTTCATAACTGCAACGGGTTTATAGTTCCTTATGGTATCTTAATAACAACTTCTCATGAGACATTATAATAATTCGTATGTACCTAACATCATTAATTTGATTTATAATGTAGTTAACGAAGCATTTTTGAGACTTACCAGGGAACATGCAATTAACCTTTATTTGTCTTATGTGTGTAGGTCGAAAACGAAAGAAAGACAATGTGCATGTAGAGAAAGAATTGAGAACGTAAATTAATATTCTTTCTGATAAAATATTAATTAACCTAATATTAATGTACGTTTCTGCTGTCTCGTTAAAAAATTTTGCATTTGCTGAAAGTCTACAAATAATTTGATATTCATGAGCAATAATGTTTGCACTTTTGTGTAATTGCATTGTATATTCAGAGAGATGTAAGCATTATATTTTTTAAAGCAGCCAAATATTTTACCGACGGTTTTCTGTTTTTGATCCAGAATTTATGCCAACTCTAATTAAACTCTTACAGAGAAATTTCAAAAACTTAAAATAAATTTATACTTTGCTTAAAACTTAAAAAATTTCCCTGTGTTTCTAAGTTATATTAAAGTTAAAGTACGAATATTTAATCAAATAAAAATATTTAAAATTAAATTTTACCATACACACTCTATTCCTTTATAATTATGTTGTATATATTACATGGGGAACGTGCTAGTAAATTGATCTAAATATAATGATTATTCAAAATTCTATCAACAAAAGTCTTTCTTGAACATTGCCAAAAAGTAACGTTTTGATGGTAAATAAATTCTGATCTTTTCTTTCAGTATCAAATCAATATTTATATTTCTCCTTTAACATTGCTGTCTCAATTGTAAGCATAAACACATGAATAAAAATTTAGTAAAACGGTTTTAAAGGTATCATAAAAACCTTACTTGTAAATTAGATCGTTTCACTTTCCTAATCCCTTCATCAAACCTTTTGTTACTAGCGATAACCACAATCTCTTACGGACATTATGTCTGCTACGCGTGTCAGTCCGTTTTGACTGATACATTGTCATGCCGATATATAAATATTGTTTTGAGACTACGCCACATTAAGACCAACACTCATTTCAGTGCATCGTCATATGCTAGAATAGCAACTCAATTTATTCTTCAATAACATCTTACCGGATTGCGAGAAAAGTCTCCCCGTCGTGCTCGGGGCATGGTTTTGTGGTTTCACGGGTAGACAAACAAACACACACACAGACAGACAGACACTCTCTTTTATTATATGTATAGATCTGCAAAATGGATCAGGCATTTAGTGGACACCCTGGACATACACACAAGGGTCATTTTCAAAAAAGTCACAAAATCATGTACCTCGTTTTCAAATAAATTTATTTATTTTATTTATTTATTTGCTTTTGTTATTGACACATTGATAATCACATTCATATAACACATTATGAGTGTATATTCATAAAGCACATCATGAGGGAGTATAATAAACTAGCATTTATAAAAGAATAACCTATCTATTTATTTTTAATCAAAATAAATTTTACTGTCTGGTATTAGAATAGAAATTTATTTATTCCTGAATTCATTGAACAGCTGTATTCAATTAAATTTGAATGTGTTTTTTGAAGGGTTTAGATGCAAAAATCACACTCTCCCTTTTTCAAATTCTTAGAAAAATGAAGAAACTGATTATTATTAACAAACATGATATATTGACACTATCTTTTGTGAAATATATTTGTTGCCATAACAGCTACATACACATCGTCCTAAACCTAACAGTTCTAGTAAAGCTAGAATTTAAATTTAAATATGGAAAATGTGTAAGTTTTGTTTCAAACTTTTATTGTTAAAGTTAGTTCTAAACCAAAATAATTATAATTATTTTGGATGATAAGAACCAAAATTTCATTTTGTAATTTTGGTGGGTAATATACAAAAAAAAAAAAATCAACGCGAGAAAATTTATTGTTTATTTATTTAAAAAGTTTCTTGGTTATTCTTTAAAAACATGGACAGATGTAAAGAACACAATCCCATGATCCTTTAAAAGCCTCTCTGATTGGCTGAATTCGGAGAATGTGAGTTTTTCTGTAAAAGTGTAGGTTGAATAATGTGACTTATGCATCAAAACGAGATTTTTCAGAAAAAATTTCTGCTTTTATATTTATAATTTATAATTTCTATATATTTATAAATATATTAATTATAAATTATTATAAATAATAATAAACTATTATAAATATATTTATAATAAATAATAATATATTTATAATTTCTGCTTTATTATGGTTCAAATCACTATTACAGTCCGATTCGCCTTAACCCTTAGACGCGCGATGGTTTCGCCGTGAAACCACCTTATTTCAGCGCTTTCACTGCCAGTCGCCAAAAAATATGGTTAAATGGTCCCAACGCTGAAAAAATGTAGCTGTTGCCACTACACAGCCAGCTGTGTCAGAAATCTTCTTTAGCTCTATGGCACCTGGTGGACTATTTGATCGACCGCCATGTCGTTGGTAGTTGAATGGATCGATGGCAACGGCTGCACTTTTTCAGCATTGGATAGTATATTCAGTTGGTGTTCTATACTGATGTGAAAATGCTTGCGCTTCAAAACATTGAAAAGACGGTGACAGACACGGTGACATGAATAAATGAACACCTTAAAAAATGAATAATGTGGTTCTTCTTACATTCTAAATTACATTCCAAATTATCTCTTCTTTCTTTCCCCCTCACTTTAATGTCTGGTAACAGAGTGAGCATCTGTTATCTTTATTAATATAAAAAGTTTATTGTGTCATTCACAGTGTGAAAATCGTTCAGCTTTTGTTAAATTTAGTTATATATATGAACGTTTATTTTTAGAAAACTACTTCATCCAATTTCATAATACTAGTTATCCGTATGGTCTAAACCAATTAGTTCATAATAAACAATTAATATTTTATACTAGCACTACTAACATAAATAAATATTCTCCAATCTATAATACTTTAAACTTGTCTATATATAATAAAACACTTAGAACTTCTAGAGGTAAACGTAAAAAGAGTAATAGTCCTAAGTATTCTAATAGTTATATAAAATCTGCTATTTTAAAATTATATAATTACTATACCAGTACTTATAATTGGATTAATATACGTACTTTCATTTACTCCATTAAAAAGAAACTTTTAGTTAAGTATTTTTCTATTTTTTCAAATCTTAACATTTCTGGACATTTTTCTCACCTATTCTTCGATCTCATTGTTGCACGAGCCACTGCACTTACCGTAAACCTAACCAATAACATTAATAATACACCTTCTAATTCTAACTTATTAATTACTTTCACAAATCCTGCAATCAATAACTTAAACTTCAATACAATATTTTCTAATAATAACACTTACTTTCCCATCAAAAATGTCATTATTAAAAAGTCCTTTAAATATCCCCTACCCTTTGGTAGGAAACTATTTAACTATAACTCCTTTTCGAAAACATATAACCCTTCTGATACACCACCCTGTATATGCAATGACAATCACTATAGGAACTTCATTAATAGGGATTATGGACACATCATTACTGGGGATCTAGCTATCATAAAAGATATTAGGTTAAAAAAAACTCATGCAGAAGGGCTCTAAACACCGTATTCCTTCAAAACACTCTCTTAGTGGCATTGTAACACAATTCACTTATGATTTAGATTTTTACATATATAATACTGCCTTAAAATACAGCACTCCTATTGAAGCCTTCACTACCTGGAAAGTAAAAGTACTTTCAATCTTTAAGCAAAATATTGCTAAATATGTAAAATATAGTTCTCCTGTCAATAGTCAATTTCATACTCACATAGACTTTATAAAGCAGTATTTCATTATTACTTATGTAGATAAATCATCCAATAACTATGCTTTTATTTGTAAACAGTTATATCATAGCTTGTTAGCCTCTACAATTGTAAATAACAGTATCTATTCCTCTACTAATTTGTCTACTGTAGTTTGTAACAAAAAAATTCTGGCTTTCTATAAACTTCTCAACCTACAACATAATAATCTAAACTATCCTTATATTGTACTAATCCCTAAATTTCATAAATCGCCTTTAAAGTTTCGAACTGTTACAATAGGATGTAACACATATAGCAATGTAGCAAGTAAACTTCTATTAAAGATACTGTCTGTTATGCATGAGTATTATATAAAACGTAATGATTACTCTATCTCTATAGGAAATAGTTATGATCTACGCAATACAATATGTACTATTAGTAATATTACCTCTTTATATACCTATGATTTTAAAGATCTATTTAACAATATTCCTCTTGACGACCTTTACAATGTAATTAATGAATTATTTGAAACTTGTGTTAACCATATTCAGCTCCCTTCCCATGTTGATGTAACTTATTTCAGTTGTCTATCTAAATTTATTATCTATAATAATTTTATTCTACATAACAATAAAATATATCTACAAAATCATGGTATACCACAAGGTGGTTCAGCATCTAGTTACCTTGCAGATCTTTACTTATATTACTATGAAAAAGAATATACTAATACTCACATCATTCTTAAACGATATATAGATGATATCTTACTTGTAAACACTACTAATAATAATAACATTATCTTCCCCATAAAATATCCATCTGCTCTGGAATTAATTAAAAATGATATGCTTAACAATTCTGTTAGTTTTCTAGATCTAAGTATCTCCATCACTCCTAGAAATAGCCTTAGTTTCAATATATATGATAAGCGTAAAGATTTTAGCTTTAAAGTAAATAGCTTTACTCATTTTTCCTCCTGCTTACATAAATCTGTATTTCGCAATATCATCTATAATCACTGCTGTAGAATCAAGTTTCTATGTTCTGATGATTTTAAAGTCTCCAATTTTAAATCTCTATTTCTGTCAGCTAGACAATACAACTATCCCACTAAGTTCCTAAAATCTATTATATACAATTCTTGATAATGATGTGTCTAATGTCTTTGTTAATTTACTGGAGGTTGGGTGGGGTTTTGGTTTTAAGGTTGTAATTGGATGGTTGGGTCGGGCGGAGGAAGTTTTTCTCATTAAAAAAAAAAAAAAGTAATATGTTTAAAAACAATTTGGATGTGTATATGCATGCATATATATATCTGGAGGAATTTAAAAAAAAAAAAAAAAAAAAAAAAAAAACGGGGTTCCTATATTGTGATTATTCTGTCCTAAACATTATTTTTTATTTTTTTTCTTATTTACTAGATTAATCTTCTGTCATACAATAACTTATTATACATACTTTGTCAATAATAATATTCATTATATTTTTTAAACAATATGTTATATTTAATTTTGCTATACTATTTATTTTATTCAATCATTTTAATTTATTATTATTCAATATATATTTATTATATTAATATACCTGGATATTCTTAAAATTTAATAATATTACCTTTTAGTATTTGGCAACTCCTATACTTTCTTCTTTCCACTTTTACACTTTTATTTAGTGGCAACACCATTTTTCACTTTTTACAATTCTTAACATTGGCAACACATATCAATTGTTCAAATGAAATTTACATGTGCTCAAGGTCTGGTATGTAAAATTATATTCCTATTTCTAATTTTTGTTATCTTTTTGATTTCTTCTTTCCTTTATATAGTAGGGTAGGGCCCAGATGTGTGGAGTTAATATCTCTTCTGATATGCCACACAACCGAAACCCTACTATTTGGTTTGCTGTAAATTATAATCCACTGTTTGTGGCCCCTGAAGATGGTGACAGTGGTTATAATTTCCGTTCCATTATATTATCACAATAATTCTTGCACTTTATTTGGCTTCAAATTCTGGTTTCTAATTCTTGCTAATAGCTGTTATATTTTTTTTGCGAGATATGTCTTATTTGTAGTATGTTTTGTGTTTTACTTGTTAGTTATATATATATATTAGAAAATAATTAAATTCCGGGGAAAAACACATTTTCATAACACTTGTTTAGAATGGAAAGTATAATATTTTTTTGTAAACGACCCATACACGCATGCTTAATAACATAGTAGAATTTAATATTACAAAACTACCAAAACCTGTATGTGGAAGAAATTAATTCCATGTTTATTTATTTATTTATTTTTATTTTGTTCTCTGATTTTCCTGTTTGGATTATTTCTGTTACATTGTATTTTAACTTTTTCTATGATTTGAAAGGATTTTCAGTTCCACTCAGGGATATTTATGATTACGATGTCAAGTAACAGTTGAAAGTTTTGAAGTAATGAGCAAATATTCATTGAAGATTCTGTTTGTTATTTTGAAATACATCTACATATTAATAATGAAAATAAATATTGATGGTTCTAGAATTATAATGAATTAAGACATATCCGATGAACTTCGATGTACTATGCATTATTAAAGAAAATAAAAATAAGACAGAATGCATAAATATGATTTATTTCAAAGTACCAACCCACATAAAATAAGCAAAAATCCACGTACATGCAGAAGAACATATGTTTTAAATAACTCTTTATAGTATCTAGAATGTGAATGAAAATAGGTTTTTAGGAATAATTAGAGGGGGGGGGGGTAAACTACTCTAGTTTAACCCCTATATGGGTGCACTCGTTTAATCTTAAGAGTGTCTTTAAAACAATTTTACACCATAGCGCTAACTCTGAAACGCTTAGTTATATTTAGATTAAAATTCTGCTATGGAAGGAAAATTATGACATAATAAATCTTCAAAGTTGTGTTTATTCGTGTGCGTGTGCATTGTGCTACACGAGAGGCTTCTGCCTAGAGGTGCAGTATACGTATTTTCATGAGGTTATTCCAAAAATTTATATTATAGAAGGCCTATTCAATATACGGAAAACTGAATATTTAAAATGGGCAAGCCGTCAGAGGTGGGCTTCCTCGGTTGAAACGGGGTTGCTGTAACTGGTCTGTTTTCAAAAGCGAATGCCACCTCTTCCTAATATGTTCTCCATGGCTTCAAAGCGCTCTTTATAAAGACTATGCAATGATTCTATAACGTACCTCCCCACCTGTTGAAAACATTTGTAATAATACTGTAATAGCAGCCAGGGGGGGGATATCGGGATATATCCCCCCCCCAAATTTTTAGATTAGTGATGAAATTCCGTCTATTTATGCACATATAAGTTCATATCCCCCCCCCCGAAAAATTCCAGGCTACGCGCCTGATAGCAGTAATAAGAATCAAATTAACAACAAAAATTGTAATGAATCCATAAGCTTAAATGGTGTATACATGTACATGAAACAGAGTGAATCTTTTCATAATACATTAAATAAATTTAAAATCCTATTGTAGTTCTATTTCTGTTTGTTAAGTATTTCCATTTATCTTAAACTAAAAGCATTCTATTTTAAAAGGAATAAATTCTCAGAAATTGTTGTTACGGTGTTTCTAGTTGACGAAAGCACGAACTTCCCGCCAGAACCCGCCACGAAATGGATAACAAAGAATGTTGACCCTCATGAAGGTCTTATCTCTGCCTAAACTCGATACCAATACACCCCGAGAATCATCATCATATATATCTAGACAATGAAACCTCTCTGAGCGGCCACCCCACCGTAACGAGAATATTTGACCTCTCAGAGGGGGTGACTGCTCTGACGGGTTTTATTTACTATTCTAAGATGATTGCTATAATGCGTAATATAAACAAGTCTGACACGTATTCCTTATTTAAAATGAAATTTAAAGCTTATCTAAAGAGAAAATTGTACTTTATTTAAGGCTTTCTTACATTTTTTGAAAAATATACAATTTGTGTCTGTTTTAAGTTTTTACTTTTCTCTGAAACAACCATTTTTCCAAGTTCGTTTTTTATCTTAAAAACAGATTCTAATCGATTCGTTTGTAACCGCTTCGGCATTTTTGATAATTTCATCGGTTTACCCTAAAGTCGCTTGTGTTGAAAGTTTAGGTTGCTCGCCATTACAAGCATCGGGAAATTCTTCGTCAGGGACGGAATTAGCGCATGAAAGGCACAAAAATTCATTTGTAAAAACGTTTATATACACAAACATACTGTTTAGTTAATTTCAATCAACCTCAAATTAATTTTACAGTTGATTAAAAGGGTTTAAAATACGCTTACCTTCGCCATACTCCTGACCATCAATTTTTCCGCTCAAAATTAAAGCATGGAGTGAGTAGAATTTCCCGAAAAATGAGATTCGCGATCCCACTCGGTGGCCGTTTAGAGGGGGTCGGATGGGCGCTGATAGAGGTTATTTTAACATTAGGTCTATGAGCCGGAAAATTGGCCGTTTAGAGGGGCAGCCGCTATACAGGGGTGGCCGCTCGGAGAGGTTTCACTGCGATTAATATATTTCTGCAGAGAGAAAGAAAGCTTAGAACCCCCCACACACACACACAGAGAGAGCTTAATATCTAAATTATCAAAAAATTAAAAATTCATAAGTGGTAATTGCTCTTATTTTGAAAGCAATTAAAATCAAGGCCATAAAATTCCCAATCTTTGTAAAATATGTAAAAATTATCTAAAAAGTTTTAATAATGAGTCCTGCTTTAGGTAATCATCTTTCTTTTTTATTGTAAATTTTAAAAGAAATGATACATTTTCTTTTGACGAAGTTCAGATTGTGATATTCAGATACATAAAAGATTGCCATTGTTTTTACATGGGAATGGTCGGAACAGGTGCAACTGTTTGATTTACTACACTTCCTGGATCCACAGCTGGCACACCTTTCGGTGCCCTTAAAGTAATTGAGTATCCAGTTATTGGATTTCCAAGTTTGTGACTTTTCGCATAGGCCTTTACATCAAAGCTGCCTCTGGTGGCAGGAGTCTCGAGGAAAATATACTTATCGCTGACGTATCCACACGGGCAGTAAAGGAAAAACACGAGATGTGCTCTCTTTGAATCTGCAAGAAAAAAAAGCAATAACATAAGTTTGAATTCGATCTAACTCTCTAGTTCAGATTTTAAAAAAAAAATGGGTTTGCTAATAAAGTTAGTTTTTATAAGACTAGAAAAGAAAGATTCATGTTGTAAACTTAGGCTGGCCACGGACCAAAAACGCACAATCTGTAACACACGTACGGAAGATGCAAATTGTATCTTCTGCATCTTTAGCAGCTTTTGCGAGTGTTGGAGTAGAATGTTAAAGACTTTCAAATCAGCGAAGTGGTTCAAAGTAGCTTCAAATTGAGATTGTACAGTTTTTTTTTGTCAAATTCCGCAACTAACAAATATTTTAAATCGTCCTCAGGAGTTTTAGAAAGCAAATTTTTAGCAATGGTGGTTGCCCTGGTGTTGTAGCGTGAACCCAGAGTATTCTGAAAACGTTTCAAGGATATGCAAAATTCACAAGCTGCTAAGATAAACCTGTTGAATCGTCGATGTACGAGACGTATTTTGTATCCTGTAAGTGTGTAGCTTCGGTGTGCGTACTCCTTTTACTTAACATGGGGTCTAGTGGGATGCATATTTGGTGTGTGGCTAGCCTGAGGGTCAAAGAGAACTGCCGTATTCGTTCAAGCACAATCCTCCAGCAATTTATTGGCCAATGTCGAATGCTCTCAGCAATAGGTTTCAGCATAAGCAAAACGAAATCAATTTTATAAAACAAATAAATAATTTTGGCATGTTAAATTGACCATAAGAATTAATTTTGTGCAGTCTCTAAGTAAGTTAAACTAGCATGGCATCTTGTGGTGTCATCTAAGTCTATGTGTTGCAGAAATTATATTGAAATGATGGGTTCATACAGGTTGTAATACTTGAAAATTCAGAGTGTCTAGAAAGTTGCACTAACCAGCCGAGTTGTCAGGAAGAAGCACAATATTTATTGCTTCTAGATAGTCACTGAACAATCTTAAATGCACAGTTCACAGAAATTCACCAGATGGATAACAGTGGGTTGAACAGAACGACTTCACCAGAAATTTCAATTCGCATACACAAAGAACATTCTAGAAACTAAAATTCAATTAAATATTCTACTAGAGTCCTTAACTGTTCCAGAACATTCAATAATACAGAATTGACAAAGAGATTTTTGCGATTCGGTTTCGTGAAACAGCCGAAAACACGATTCTTCTGAAAGCAGAAACAACGCCGAGAGCTGTGGACAAGCATTAAAAGACTTTAAAATTAACTAATCGATTTGAGTTGCTTTCGTATTCATATCCTATATCAATATTTCCCGAAATCTGTCGGTGATTCGATCACCAGAGAATATTCCATGCCTTTTCTGTTAATGGATTGCAAAATACAATTGCTAAGCGGGAAAGCAAATAGTTCAGTCCCCGTAGTGAAAATTGTGCCATATTTAGTTGATCTTAGCAACTTTTTACCCAAATTCGGCGCAAAAAATAAGTCTCCAATACTGAATCCATCTAACCCATTGTTGGCTAGAAACCACCAACCCTAACGCTCTCCAATGAGAAAGTTAAAGATCAGTTAACTGAAGTAACCGTTCTAGTTAATCAAATAACATGCAACAACTGGCAAAATTTAATTATTTGACTTGTAGAACATGAATTTTAGACCAACATAAACCCCAGAAGATTAGGTAATCGCATGGTCACATTTTTTGAAAGCTGGGTATTTTAGTATTGCCTGTAATCTCGGAAAAAGTTGTAATCGTTCAGTAAGGGAGATTTTACTGGTGATTCAGCAGGATGTTTGATAAGTTGACATCCAATTAGATCGAAATGATACATCTGAACTGATGTGTAAACGTTCTTTGTCTTATAAGAACATAATTCCTTTCTTGTTAGTCAAATTTGGGTAACTAAAATTATGTATGCCTGTAACAATACGTATAATCAGATAGAATTTAAAAATACTTACAAGTAGATAAATAGTTTTAATACATTAAATTATACTTACTCATGCCAAAAGTCGCATCTTTTGGGATATCATAACTGCATGCATAATAACCATTATTCGGGTAATTGGGACCTATTAAAGGAGTTGTGAAACCTTTCCTAAAGTTATCGGCTGGTACATTGTGTAATAGCCAAACCAGGAAAGGTGGAGTATAAACAGTATCAGGAACTGGAAGAAAAAAAAAACAATATTGACTATATGCATCTTATAATCACCTGCACTAATACATTTATTTATAAAAAGAGAATTCTTTCTTTTAAATTATGGGCTTCGAATCTTTTTTTGTGATGGTTGCTGTTGTTTTATGTTTTAATATTTTCGTGATTATCTTGATTCATTTATGATTTACTTCAAAAAAATTAAAACACTTCACAGTGATTCAATATATTTCACTGTCAACTATTAATAGTTAATACAACTTTTCTATATTTAAAAAGACCACAGTGTTACCTTTTATACGATAAAAATTTCCTTGCTAATGCAAAACATTAGTTAGATAGGGGAAGTTGGGGTACAAATGAAACAAAATTTGCTATTTTTTTTTCCTGTTCACAAATTTGCATGTGCAAAAATAAAATTAATGGACACATTTAACATACTATTTTTCCCATCTAAATAAATATCTGTGAGTTTGTAATTAACGTTGTATATTGGGATTTATTCATATCATCCTTACAAATCTACCAATACTACCTATTACGCATATTAATACTATCTATCTTCGCTTCTCCCTCTTTAATGCTCAATTTAACGAAACAGCTTACATTATTTGGCACAAATGGGACCTTTATATTCTATGGCGATTCTTTAGCAATTTACGCATTACCATAAACATTATTCATTTCCCATAATAGTTGCTATTTAGGAAGCTCTCCATACAAATTTAATTTATGCATAGTTTTGTAGGATTGGCGTATTTAGCACCGCAAAACATTTAATCTCACCGTGGTGAAAAATATTCAAGCGGTGCCAACTTAAATATCCATGTATCCAATATAAAGATATCTTATAAATCCTCCATAGTTCTGTCTACTGAAAACATCAAACTCTGTCATCTCGAGGAGCTATTTAGAATCGCTATAACTGTGAGAGGACGTTAGAGTTGCAGAAGTTAAAAATTTCACGCATTTTTAAAAATTTATGACGTCACTGTTTAACTACCGTAAAAGATACCCCGGTTAGCATCATGAATTTCTCAGTTTATTTCTAAAGTAAGTTTTAATCAAAATATCGCCTCCTTGTGTTAAAAAAAGAGCAGGGATAAATGAGTTAAATTTGTTTCGTAACTTTTACGTATTTTAAAGCATTTGACGTCATAGATCCTCACTTGCGCATTGAAATTCCGATATCCCATTTAAAAAATCGATTGGTTGGAAAAAGAACATTTTTTCTAATCCTTTTTGTGGCAACGCAATTAATTTAACACGTGCCATGATCAATTAATGCAATCCCGTAAGCTCTCCTTTATGGAGGAACGTAATTCAACGTTAAAATAAAACTATACTCGCAACGTGCATGCATACGTTAGGCAACGCCTGCGCCATAATTAAATGCCAAAAATAAAAATAGTAAATAGAAAAATTTTAATATATCGCGCTTTGAAACGAACTTTGTAACTTTAAAATGAACATTTTCAGCACCGTGAAGACATTTCAATTTTTAAATAAGCACCGGATTAAAATACCACTTCTAATAATAATAATCGTGAATTTATTAGTTTATTTCTACAGTAAATTTTAATCAAAATATCGTCTCCCTGTGTTGAAAATAGAGCTGGAATAAATGAGTTAAAATTATGGCTTAATTTGTACGTATCTTAAAGCATTTGACGTCATAGATTCTCACTTGCGAATTGAAATTCCGATATCCCATTTCAAAGCTCGATTGGTTGAAAAAACCTTTTTTTGTAATCCTTTCTGTGGCAACAACCGAACATAAGTTCTCCTGCCGCGATCGCAATGTAATGAATGGCGGAATATCGTGTTGATGCTATTAAATTCTAAACATTAGGCTGCATTAAAATTCGTAAAATATCATCTAATTTACATAATTTTTTCGTTTTTATTTTAAAAGAGGGAGAAAAGAATGTTTCACGATTTGTCAAAATATCAAAAAGTTATGACGGATAGAATTCAAGATGCGGCAAAAAAGGGTCGAGAAATGACGTGCTAAAAAGTAAAGGATGAACGTTTCCATCGTCCGCCATCTTGCTGGTAGTTAAGTCGAGCGATGGCAACGGCTGCCCTTTTTTAGCATTGCACCATTTTTAGCCCCCTTCAGCATTGAGAAAGGGTTGCACCTCAAAGGATTAACCTAAAGATACTTTGAGGCCAGAATAAAAAATTATTTAAACGCATTTAATGAATGTATTAAGTGTTGAAAGAAAAGTTTATATATACGTACGGAACACTAAAACCGTTATGTTTTTGCAGCATTTTGGAGCATCATAATACAGAACAGGAGGATTCAGAGTATCGATAAGGCTCTTAGAAGCTGCGCAAGGTACATCTTTGCCATCCCACTGGACCTAAAAAGAAATTGCCATAAATGTTAAGTAATTTACGCACAAAAATGAGTTTAATTTCGAGATTGTTCTGTGATACATAAACAATCTAAAAGTCTACGTTAATTTACATTAAATATGCTTCAATTACAAAAGACAAACAACTCAATTGAAGATTCAATTTCCTTGATAGGAAATACACATTTAAGTATACATTGAAAAAAACTATATCCGTTTAGTTAAAATATTCAAAAGCAAATACAGTAGTATCTCCCAATAAGGGACACCCACGGTACCAGATATTTTGTCCCTTAAATAGATGTGTCCCTTAATCAGGGGTTGGATATTTTTTAAAAAGTCATTTAATTAGAATTCTAGGTTGTACTTTAAATATGTTTTGCATAAATTAGTAGCATAGCCGCAGTAATTTTAGTGAAGTTAGATTTTGCATTAAATTAAAGTTAATGAAAAATAAAAATTCATAATTTTGAAAAAATAATTATTGCCAAAATAATAGTTTTTGTACTTACAAACAATTAAAATAATCTGCTGCACGGGATTGTTTGTAATCTGTTTTTGAAAGTCTATTTTTATAAGTTCTGGAGTACTATTTAAGAAAGTCTGTGATTTTAAGCATTTTTCCCTCACTGATGATCTTATCTTCCTTCCCTTCACCGGGTCCTTCACCGTAATATCACCAACAGTTGTCATGAATTTTTTCGCATTTTAAGGCATTTGTAAACCATAATTTTTTATTTCTTCTTTTTGCTTTAGTACAAGTCTTGATTTTTGTTTAATTAAATTTCTGACCAAAGTCTTGCAAGCTAAGCTTTTCTATTTCTGCTCAATGGATTATACCAACTTTTCCTTTAAATTAATGTTAACCTTTTTCTATTTCATGCCAGATGGTAGATGTGTATGTAAAACTATGACCCAAGCACAAAACTATACAGCCCTTATGCTCTCCAATCCTAGCAAGAACTGATAGTGATTTAAATGCTCCCTTATCTCGTCTTGGATCACCCTGCCATTTGCTAACAGTTTTCCTCCCACTACTGAAAACTGGATTTTGAATTCTTTGAATCTGTACATCCTTTTTATTGCACCACAACTTGCTTCTTTTTTGCAGTGTATGGATCCCCTTTTCCCTGCAGTATTGATAAGCAGTTTGCAAAAGAAAGGGATTAAAGGATAAATCCCTCCAGCAGAAGTTGAAAAGAGGATTCCCATTCACATTTTTTCAGTAATTTGTCATCATTGAGAAATTTTGCAAAAGCTGAGGCGGAGGTTAGTTTTTGATGAACTAAAATGGCTTTCTAGATTCACATGACAGGTCACAGATAGTGACCCCTCAAGAGAAGCAAATACAATGAATTTCTCTTCTGTTTCTCATGGCTACTTACTTAGTACAAAAAATCTGCTTTTTTGTCACTGAAAGTAGAAAAATTTTCGTTGCAGTTTATCCTTTACTTTTCATTTTATGCAATGTCACAAAACTATGCTTCTCTCTTGTCAGAAAACTATACTTCATTGACCACAAACTCCCCTTTGAAACCAATATTTTATTGAGACATTTTTATTGTGTCCCTTAAATAGAGAGTCCCTTTTTCAGAGGTAAATACATTAAGGTAACCATTCGAAGGGACTGGGACCAACAGAGCTGTCCTTTAAATAAAGTTGTCCCTTATAGAAGGTTTCGTTGTATTTTTGGGGAAAATTGGTATAAACTGGTTGAAAGGTTGTATATTTGTCAGGAAGTCAACAAATTTCATTTGCTCTCAGCAATGCTTTCATGCATTTTCTCTAAAAATAAAGCTTATATTCAGTATTTCTTTGAATACCTTATAACATCAGATTTTTTACCAATTCTTTAATGAAATACATATAAGGAAACTATTCATGTGTTTAAAAAATAAGGTATAGCAAAATTTTAAATTAAAATACTGACTACGCAGTGTAAAATAGAAGCTTTTAGTCGCAGAAATAAATTTTTAATTTACAAGCGACATGATTTTTTTAAATTTTATAAATTCGCTGCCAAAGGTATAGGGTTTCATAAAACAAAACTGAGCAAAATATCATAGATATTCAAAAAAAAATCTATAGTGTAGGGTACATATATTTCTTTCGCAAAGAAACTAAATGATATTTTGCTTCGCCACAAACATCATTTTAATCCTATTTCTTAACACAGTTAAACTGGGTTACATGATGCACTTAGTAAAAAATCCCCTTGTGTAAAAACTTTTCAAAGTAGAAGGTTAAGCCCTCTTTTTTCAAATAAATGTTTATATTATTTGCACATGTGCTGTAAACATTTGCTTTAAGTACTCGTTTTTCAAAACTCATTAGAAACTTCAATTATAGATTTCAACATAATGTTTGTTTTACAGATTGACAATTTTCTTGTAAGATTTATTTAAACAGGTATAAAATACTGCATGTTACAAGTATCAGCTAAAAAATATGATTCTATTATAGAGCAGATTATCTTTCTTAGTCGATTTATTACCACACTCAGTTATTGCACTTGCATATTGGTTTCTACCAGTAAAGTGCGTTTATTCAACGTTCCATTCTACTCAGCATCACACTTTAAAACATATACACAGAATGCTGGTGAATACCCTGATTTCATTCAATACACATACATGAAAAGCTTACATCAATGTGATGTCTCATTAAACAATCCATTGAAGGAACTGATAGATCCATTGAAGAAATCCATCTATATACAGGGTCAATCTTTAGATTGACCCTGTATATAGATGGATTTCTTGGGTAAACTTTAAGGGGTGATAGGGAACACAATGAGGAATCGTAATCACATAGCAATCTGGGGTGAAAAACGCAGTTTTGACTTACCCGGTAATAATCACTTTTGGAAAAGCATTGAAGTGTCCGTCTAATTTCTTAACCAAGCTTCATAAACAATAGGCTCATCTCCGAAAATTTCATCCATCAAATAAAATAAACTTTCTAGAGTACCCATTTTAGTCTTCTGTTTTCGGAGAAAAATACATTAGTTTCTGGCAAAACAATGGTCGGAAAGCGCACTGTTTTTTCAGCATTTTTTTTCCAAAGTGATTATTAACAGCTATACAAAGACGATGTTGCCAACTCCATATTGCTATGTGATTCTGATTCCTTATTATGTGCCCTATCAGCCCTTAAAGTTTTCCCCAAGAGTTTAGATTCACCCTGTATATAAAGGATTCCTTCGTATTAATAGACCCGGGGCCATCGTGATTCTACCGGGCCTGCTTGTGCACTCCGAAAGAGGACTGCGGAAGTTTCCTCATTGGTTAGATTCGGCCGCTAGATGACGCATCTCAGTGCCGGAACCAATTAGTGAGCATCCGTAGGCCTCTTTGGATGACTCATTGGAATGCGAAAGCAAGTCCAGTAGAATCACGATGGCCCCGGTAGGACTCAAGCGTAATGAGAATGCAGACACCTGCACTAAAGCAAATGCTTGTGAAGCCTCGTCTCTTTCAATGGCTCTTACTTATATGGAACTATCTTTCAAAATTAAATGCATATGCATAGTCATTTGGTTGGAGCATTCCAGCAGTAGGGCAGTCAGTTGTAGCATTTTGCAGATTTTTATCAATTTTTACATAACTTAATGCAAAAACTCAATGCAAATTGAAGATCGACATCACAGAACCCTTGCAAACGTTTGCAAAATTCCATTTTGGAATAACATCTCTCAAATAAGTAGACTTTTACTGTGTATACATTAGTCCAGGGATGGGCAAACTTCGGCCCGCGGGCCAAATTCAGCCCGCTGGAAGGTTTTATCCGGCCCGCGGGTGGAATTTTAATTAGCCGGTCCGACGGAAATTGAAGGAATATATATATTTATATATTATATACCCATATTAAGAATTATGAAGATGGCTTGAAAAAAGTGCATTTTGAGTTCGAACGCAGATTTCAAGATTTCAGTGCCATTAAAAAAAAATTGGATATTTTCCCATGCTTTTCAAAGTAAATGAAGCAGTGAGGTCAGATTTTCAGCTTGAATTAATTGAATTGCGGTCTAACAATCATCTCAAGCTGTTGTTTCTAAATATGCCAGAGTTTTACTAATCATTATCGAATTTATAACTTTTATATCTTGTTGTCGAATAGAACTTATTCTTGTAGCTGTTGCTCCAATTAATGAAATTCTAATAATTCAATAGTTAATTTTATTGATTGATTTTAAACAGATAGGCACGAACTCACTTCGGACCTCAATATCAGGAACTTTTAAAAGTCTCCCAAATTTAATACCTCACGCCCAGAAAATCAGTGCTATATTTGCTTCATCTTATATATGTGAAAAAGTGTTTTCAACTATGAACATTAGAGAGAATTCTTTCAGAAGTAGACATAAAGATCAGCATTTAGCCTCGTTCCTTAGAATCAGTGCATCTCACTTCGAACCTCAATATAAGGAACTTTTAAAAATGAAATAGCAATTTCATTCATCTCATTAGCATATTTAAATTGTAATACTTGTATATTGTTCTTAAAATTTCAGAAAAATTTATCTTGGCCCGCCAAACTTTTTTTTTTCGATTTTTGGCCCGCGGCCGAAAAAGTTTGCCCATCCCTGAATTAGTGTATAGTGCTACAGTTGTACCCAATATATAGTTGTTGCCTGCATTTATTACTTTACCCTTTTGTAATTAACGTAAAACTAAAAGTGTTCGCGCAGATACTAAAATAAATATTTTTCATGTATTTTATTGATCCATATGAGGCGAATTTCAAAAATGCATGAAATGTTTCAGCTTAGCCGAACAATTTAAATGAAAATGATACCCTTTGCAATGATACACACAAAAAAATGATCCTGTGACGTAACATAAAAATTCTGAGTTTTTTATTACAGCACTAGGTTGAATTCTACTTTAACTGCCTTATTCCGCCAAGTTGACGATAAATATTTAAATGTAATTACCCTGACGATTTTATAAAAGGGAAAACCGTTTATAATGAAACGGTCTTTGAAACTCCGATAAAAAATTAAAATGCTATGGGCCTAAATTGGGCTCGCAACCGAAATTCAAATTAATTTTGCAGGTGATCAGCCATCAGTCTAGTTTTCATTCACCGCAGGTGATGATTTCAACTCATTTATTTTACCATCGTATGGACAACTTTTGAAAAGTTACGGGTACAACTTTCAGATTTTATCGAGCTCATGGGCCTAACTTCAGGATGTTAGCGAAATCACGGGCCGTATAATTCGGATTTATATGGGAGTTTGAATGTTTTACATAGGCTTTATACAGAGTTTTGACTTGTTCTGCAGCCCGGTCCAAAAGCCATGGCGGGCCCTATCCGGCCACGCGGACTGGAGGTTGCTCATATGTGGAAGCAGTAAATTGAGAGGCTGAAATCTGGTTAAAGATTTTTTCTAATAAATTTTCAATTCTTATTTAGCCGTGGATTAGACTGTGTTGTTTTGTCTTGTGTACTATTATTAAACTAAAGGATAAAGTCCTTTGTGGAGACAATTACAAAGGGCGAAAGGGAACGATCAGGGAACGGGTGGATTTTCAGACTTTTTCTAAATTTATTTTTTTTTTTTTACATAATTATGAAAATTTTCAGGCCGATCGCACCAACGAACGGTGTGAATTTTACGTTATTAGACAATAACTTTTTGACCTGTTTATATTAATGATGGTAAAAGTTTTGTTTTTGAGTGGTTGAACTGGACCTGTGACTATAGCCAGGGATCAGTGTAACTATAGGTTACGATGTATTTTTAATTTATTCGAGGTTAGAAGTCCATTTTTTTCAGTCCATCCGTTTGTTCTATTAGTGTCAACGTTTAAGTAGTTGTTAAAGTTATAAAAGAATATTTTTGATCTATTCTGTTTTTGATTTCATTATTTCGGAGTTTGCTTTTGTACTAATAATTTAAATTGCGTTACACTTTTTCTTTTTTTAAGCGTGAGTTCATAAAAGAAAATTATGTTTAAAGCATATTTATGTAAGATTATACTTTTATAGCATCTATATTTATGTAAGAAGATTGAAATTACGTTTATAGAATTTATTTATGTAAGATGTATTTTCTTTGTATTAGAAAAAATAAGTATTTTATGTTTAAATTGAAGCACTATAGAGAAATTTACAATTTCAATCGTAAAGAATTATCATAGATGTATTACACGACAAAGACTCAAATGTATGAAAGTGTAGCTCAAGAACGAGCTGTGAAAACATCACCGGAAGCTGCACTTGGCCCAAATGCGTGAACGTGCAGCTCAAACACAAGCAGATGAAACAGATGATCAATATTTGGCAGCAGAGCGACATAGAATAGCTAGACGTCGACAAGTACTTCGGGTAAACAGTCTAAGTATCTACAAAGCTGCCACAAATGTGGATACTTACTATCATAGTTTACAACGTTTTAACATTGTTTGCATTCACTGTGGAGCTTTGCCATTTCCTGAAGAAAGAGTAAAAACTCAAATTAACAGAAATCATTTTGGGGACTGTAGGATAGATGTAGGACATTCCGAATTTCCTAATGAATTGGTGTGGTTGTTTCTTAGATGCTACCCACATTCCAAAGAATTTCATAAAAGAATTCGAAATTTGAACGACTTTTTGCATACTTTGCAATGGCTTTGTTCACAGTATATGACGAGTGAAACTATTAACGTTTGCGGTGTGTACAACTACGCTGCGAACAGTGTATAACAGACTTGATGATTTTTTTTTTTATAAACTCATTCATTTGACAGTTAAACCAACTCAAATTCTGATGCTGAATTTGAACATCCTACATATGGACTGATATATTTCTGAAGTTATCAACACACTGCATGAAGAATCCCCATTATATCAGCCAAGATCTTCTCTGACACCCTCGCTGATGCACTCTCTGGAATAGAAGGAAAGGAGGCACCTTACGTTAAACTTCTTTTTGCTCAACCCTGATGGCACCGACCATCGAATATTTAGCATCCCTCTTCTAAACAAAGTATATGCCATTGAAACATTGAATGCCGACCAAAGCTTACCTGATAAAGAATGAGTGATCCGACAGCGATGTAAATCTTTGACAATCATGAAGCCTCACCATGGCACAGTGGTTATATCACTGAAAATGGTAGACGGCCGAAGTGTGAAGGTTGCGGGTTCGGGTCCCATCGCACGGTCGTCTATCTAACGGTCTGCAGTTTTGGTAGGTTTTCTCCAGATGTAACGTGAATACGCGATAGAACCCCTAAGAAAGTCCTCCTACCAAGGCATCCCTCAACTTAGGCAGATACCCCACGCGCAGGTTTGCCTTAATCACACACAATCATTTGACAATCTGGAAGATTATTGATAAGTGACAAGGCATTTTCGTACCCATTATTTTACACTTAAGGAATTTTTAGATACTGAGCATCGCACGGTAGCCAGGTACTCATTCTTTCAACATGAAATGTTATAATTGACGCGTGTTTTGGCCTCAGTCTCCCCCACATCATAGGAAACCTCAGTTTTTGGCCACGAGCTTCTTTGACACAATACTTTAGAAAGCAGGGCCTAACCGCTTTGGCAATCAAAAATTTCTCTGTAAGGGCTTTGATGCACTCTGATAATTCTAAGTGTCTTGCAGGCTGCACATAGGGTTCAAGCAGTCAGGCCTCACCTAATTATATTCTTGAGTGACTCGGAATTTCCAAAAAGAATCTTATAACTAATCCCCTATCGGTTCTATATTTATGAAGGGTGCAAAATGTCTCAATCGAGTTTTGCTTGTATCTGGAGACATGCAACAGCAACAAATTAGTGTGGAACAGCATGCACAAATTTCGGTTGCAGTAATAATATAAAACTTCCCCCGTTAACCCTTTGAGGCGCAACCCTTTCCCAATGCTGTCCGCTATCATGCTGGTAGTTACGTGGAGTGATGGCAACGACTGCCCTTTTTTCAGCATTGGGCAATCTATCCAGCTGTTCTCGCATTCTTCCATTTTTCAGGAGACATCAGTGCTGTTAAAAATAATCATGATAATTTTTTTACGGGAAATGACGTGCTAAAAAGTAAAGGATTCTCGCGGAGCTATGTCACCCGCAACTGTTTAGAAATCAAATCTATTCTTCGTGACTGGCAACAGTCAAAAGATCAGAGTTTGGTGTTCCCAGAGCGGGAACACTGCGCCTCAAAGGGTTAACGATACCGTCTTATCTGCAAATAATAGACTAATACACAAAAGTTAGGAAAACGTTCTTAAAAGAGCCTTACTCTTAAATCAGCCGACTTCACCTTGTCTGCAAACTTCGGTACACTTCCACCCGTAATATACGCTAAGCATTGATCATCTCCAGCGATGTGTTCCGTAAAAACAAGCAGTACACTCAATGTTAAAAAGGTAAAGAACGACATTTTCTAATCCTTTTAGTTGTACTTGTCCGGTAAAGTTCCAGGTCTACAAATGATCCGTTTTTTATATTGAGTACGAAATGTTAATGCAGCTATTTCTGAAATATTTAATTTTTGAGCATCCTGTCACTTATCATGTACTGTGAGTACTCAGGTGAACCAGATCATAAATCATACGCTTTTTTTTTCAATACCTGAATCACGAATGATTTAATACGTTTTTCACGCTACTATTCCAAACCAATTTGGAGTTATAGAGACGAGGCGCGGAAGGTATACTCACGAGAAAATAGAATAAAATCTGATAAAAGAAGTTCCAGAGATTACTAAAAAAAATCGAAACCCACGATTTTTAGGTGAATGATGTAATAAGATTCAATGGTTTTTTGAATTACTCAATGCTAGTGCTAGTTTTCACGGGGATAATCTGCTGAAGAATAACAAGTAAGATAAATCGCGTCGGAAACATCGACTGCAAAGTCTTTTCCAACACAATCTTAAGTATGCATTTACTGTTGTTTAACGTATTTTTATTCTGATGCTACAACGGCAATTTTTTTTCTTCTGTTAGCACCACTTGCTTCCCGGCATAAGCATTTCGAAGCCTTCTTCTGCATCCATAGCGTAGCATTGCAGGCAGTAATGATTAAAGTGCATTTTAAAGAGATTCATCAATTCTAAAGCTGATGATATATTATTGAGGTTTATAGAAGATTCTGTTTTCTCAAAAATAATGACAGTAGGATTTGCGTTAACGAACAAAATAGCTCTCATGCATTAAACTCTAAGGTTAGTAGCTAAAAAAATACTTTCCTGTCTTATTTATTTTAACGCTATGGACTGACGTCACTTAGAAGTACTGTAAAAAAAATAATAATTCAATTATTGATTGTAACCATTTCTTTGAAAAATCACTACCAAATACTTCATTTAACCAGATTACATAATGACTTATTTTCTATTAAAGTAAGATTGTGTCAAATGGATAGCTATAGCTTTCCATTCACTTTCTAATTATATTCATGCACCGAAAAATAGCATGAGCATTAATGAATTTTCAGACGTTGGTTATATGATTAAAGCATTAGATTTCCCAAAAGTGTGTCATTCAAAGTATTGCTCGGCTTCTTTCATTTTGTTTGTGCTGCACTCTTTCGAAAAAGACTGATTAATTGCTTATGAAACAGTCACAAGACGTATAGCTAGTGTTTATTGATTTTTACTTATTTTTACTTTCCGAACATGTACCATGTAAGGAAAGTATTGTAATCATGAAAAAATTCGACTTCGAGATTTTGGTGTATTTTCAGGTTTTTTCTGAATTCATTTACGCTATTTTTACGAGATGTATGTATGTGTGTGTGTGTGTGTGTGCATGTGTGTGTGTGTTTGTGTGTATGTGAGTGAACACGATAGCTCGTAAACGGGGCATTCGATTGATCTCGAATTGGGTATATAAGTTATAAACCACCGCCGTAAGACCGGCGTTGATTTTGATGTGTATAGGACTTATAGTTTTTCTACAGGGCTACGACAAAGATTTCTTTTACATTATGGCCTATGGGAGGCAATTCTTGAAAGTGCGCCAGCGTTTAAACGGTATATTCGATTGAGCTAAAATTGGGTATATATGTTATAAACCACCATCGTAAGACCGGTATTGATTTTGGTGTGTATAGAACTTATATTTTTTCTACAGGGCTACGACAAAGATTTCTTTTACATTATGGCATATGGGGAGAAATTCTTGAACGTTTAAACGGCGCATTCGATTGAGCTTCAGTTTGGTATACATGTTTGAATTATTCATCGATTAAAATGTATTTAAATGCTTGGTAATGATCTTAATCGTAAGTGTTCGGACAGTCGAGTGGAGTCACTCCAGATTTTTCTTTTACATTATAATCACCATTCATTGTCTAACTAAAACAAGAGAAAATAAGCAGTTTCAAGTTGGTATTCCTGGATACTCTGTCAACCTGTTCGCTCCTTTCAATGCAAAAACTTGATGGCAGTGCTGCCCTCTTTGTGGAGCAACGATGCGGAGCAAGTGGGGTCAACTGCCACTGTAATCTCTCTCTGACTAATGGGAGTGAACCTGTTTAGTTACGCAGTATATGTGCTAATAATATTGTGTTGGAAAGTACTTTGTAATCGATGGCATCATTTTGCATGATTCATCCTTTTTTTTTTTTTTTAAACGGATTTCATTTCAAATTTTTAACCCTTCACGATGTTTCAGTTGTTATAATTTTTACTTTACCGAAAACTTACCTGGCTCGAATGTCGTCACCTTCGCGAACTTGAATCCAGGGCCGTCGCGGATGTGTCAGGCGCCTTTGTGCAAACACCGATTGAGCGCCCTTACAGAAAGAAAATTTCAATCTTCGAAAATAAAGTATCATTTTACTATTCCATGTACTTATTCAGTTGGAAAAAACATAATTAAATCGAGTCTCGGGGGGTGAAACCCCTATAAATATTCAGTTTTTGAAACAAAAATATGATTTTACAGTGCCATATTAGTATTCAGTAGAGAATATACGGCATTTCTCCATACTGTAGGGTTGCCCGATGGATATCCGGCATCGCCGAAAACTCATCCAGTACATACGGTATACGTGCTCGTAAAGTAGTGGAACCAAAATCACTGTGGTAGGTAGCTAACAATTACCATAGGTGTGGAGATCAGATTTGCTTCCATCTAGACTAGAGTTCCAGTGATATGGAATTCATTAAGTTCAAGCGCTGACTTAGGAGGTATCCTTCAAACGGTTGCCTGTTCTTTACACCCCCCAGTGGCGGATCCAGAAATTTTTTTTGGGAGGGGCTAAAATTTTAAAAAGCTTATTTCACCCAATTAAAATGTACTATAAATTAAAATTTTAGTCTAAACCAATATATTAGGCTTTTGGGAGGGGCTAAGTAATAAAATAGGATCATTTTAGCTATTTAAAGTGTATAATAAAGCAGAATGTTACCCTGGAGCAATTTCTTTTGGGGGGGGGCTGAAGCCCCCTAGCCCCTCCCCTGTATCCGCTACTGACACCCCCCCAAAAAAAAGGACGAAAGATGAGGGAGGGGAGAATAAAGTTTTTTTTTTTTTTTTTTTTAACAATAATTATAGAACACTGACATAATGTTTAACGAGTGAATGCGCTTCACACCTAGAATAAGGCTCACTTAGGTATAATGTTTACGATTTACACAGAGACACCAGGACATTGAGTCAAAAGTAATGAGAAATCCTTAAGTCTGAATAAAAAGCATGAAAATGTTTTAATTTTATATGTACACTGTTTGTTTATAAATAAAGCAATATAACACAAGGAAAACTACAAACGACAAGTTTTAACATAGTTAATTATTCCAAAAATGTCCATATTGTTTGGAAGCATGGATTATTGAAGCTTTTTGTTTATCCAGATTTACATAAGATAGGTTTGAAATTCAAGTAACCGATTTCAGCGTAGAAGATAATGGCAGATGGTTATTACATATTTAATTTCAGGAAGAGTAGATGTTTTAATAAAAAGTCAAACATTTCAAAGGGCTGATTAATTAAACTTTCACATTGAGAACTCAAATGGAAAGTGCAGTATCTCTTATTGCAACAATATGGGAAAATGGAACAAAAAAAGTAAAAAGAACATGGCTTATGTATTTTATTAAATTAAATTGAGTTTTGTTTTGAATGTAAAATACTTGGAAAAAGGAAAAAAAAAACACTTTTCTAGTACAGAATTTAAAAATTTGCGCACTGTTCAAAATGTTTTTAAAGGCATGACAATGCATTAATAAAATGTTTAAAAGCATGGTACAAAATAAAAATGCGTATGATTAAGAGTTATAGCTCTATCTTATAAATAAAAATGAAATTATGTTTGTTTGTTTGTTTGTTTGTTTGTGGATTTGAGTTGTATACAAATCCACAAAAATGGACCTATCAGCCTGAAATTTTGCACAGATATGTAAAATAATATAGAATAAATCATAGTCCACTTTAAAACTTTGAAAGTCCACCCGTTCCCGGAATTTAAGAGATTTTTTATGTTCTCCACGCAAAAAGCTTTCCGTAATTGTAACCCCTGTAGTGAAAAAAGTGTGAAATAAGGATCGTGGTTGCCATGTGTGGCGATTTTGCCGAATAAGATGTTTTAAATTCTCAAAGTAAAAATAAAAGAATAATAATGATTTTTTTTGTTAGTTTATATTCGTAAGGTTATATTTTTTTTAATTATAATATCGTGTGCATGGGAAATCGGAGCAGGAATGAAATGTTTTATACGCAAAACAATAAGAATTGAAGATTTCAGAGACTAATATGTTAAAATTTTTTAGTTTGGCGAAAAAATAAAATGGCTCAAATGCCGAGAAAGTGAGTTCTAGCGGTTTGCACAGTTTCCAGCTTGGCGCAATTTACTGAGAGCTTAAGGAAACGGATTTTTGAAAACAAGTGCAAAGGTTTTATTAGAATACAGCGTTAAATTTTAATGATCCGTGCGAAAATAATGCAGTTATTAAGGGATTTCAAGCCATCTATCTTCAGCATTCTCGCGATTTTGAGGAGGATTCTAACGCTTGGCGCCATTTATCGTAATTTAATCGTCTGCTATTTGGGTTATGAATACACCTGCGTATAAGTTTTTGAAATTTTCATTCAGTTGGAATTGTGCATTTTTCTGAGCAGCTTTTCTGCATCTAATGTATTACATCCAGAAAAAAGGATGTTAGAAATATCAATTTTAATTTTGTTTAATCACACTCATGAATAATGATACACTTTCCAACTTAATGAAAGAAGGAACGAAAATAGGGAAGACCCATGGATTATAACTCTTTTTATATATAGCACTTTAGTGCGTATTTAAAAATCTGAAAGTGTGTCAGATTTTCTATGATTCTAGAGCTTGGCGCAATTTAATGAGAGGGTATTTTTAAAAACAAGCGTAGGTTATCTTATAAATAAAAATGAAATTCTGTTTGTCAATTTGTTGATTTGGGTAGTATACAATTCCACAAAAATGGACCTGTCAGCCTGAAATTTTACACAGATATGTAAAATAATATAGAATAAATGATAGTCCACTTTAAAACTTTGAAATTCCACTTAAAAACGTTTTCCTCCTGAATGGTTCTCTTAATTTCCGTTCCCGGAATTTAAGAAATTTTTTATGTTCTCCACGCAGAAAGCTTTACGTAATATTAACCCCTGTAGTGAAAAAAGTGTGTGAAATAAGCATCTTGGTTGCCATGTGTGGCGATTTTGCCGAATAAAATGTTTTAAATTCTTAAAGTAAAAATAAAAGAATAATAATGATTTTTTTAGTTTATTTTTTTAGGTTATTTTTTTAATTATAATATCGTGTGCGCATAAGAAATGAGAGCAGGAATGAAATGTTTTATACGCAAAACAATGAGGATCGAAGATATTCGAGACTAATATGTAATTTTTTTTAGTTTGGCGAAAAAAAAAATGGCTGATAGGCCGATTTTTAGAGAGTGAGTTCTAGCGGTTTGCACAGTTTTAGGCTTTTTGGCGCAATTTACTGAGAGCTTAAGGGAATAGCATTTTTGAAAACAAGTGTATAGGTTTTCTTAGAATACAGCATTAAATTTTAACTATCCGTGCAGAAATAATGCAGTTATTAGGGCATTTCAAGCGATGTAGCTTCAGAATTCTCGCCAATTGAGTACATTGATTTAACTTGGGGGAAATCCGCCAAATTTCAGAAAATTGAAATCTTCGCATTTAGTACATCGAGGTAACGATGAATAAAACATGTTATAGTTGATAATTTAAAAAATGCGGCTGTATTAAGGGATTCCACTTTTCAAATAAATGCCTGGCGGTCGAACCATTTCCCATTTTGATTGCTGCTAAGTCAATGCTTCGAATGATTCCCTGAAAAAACTCTTGCAAAATGGCGTATGCTGGCACTTTGGCGAGGCTTAGATTTGAAACTGGATTTTACTTGAGACTGGTATATACGTATAATAAGACTGGTTATAGATAAAAATGAATGTTGGTATGTGTGTAGGAGGTTGAAAAACTCCAGCACCGTTTCACCCATCACCATGAAATTTGGTTCACCTAAGTCTTTTATCATGGAGAAGGTTTTTATGCTATCCGTTTTCCTCTAACTTTTCACTAGGTGGCGCAGCAGAACGTCGAATTCTATTCCGTTTAGCCGTTTGCTATGCCAATATCGTCCAACCAATTTCGATGAAATTTGGTACACGCGAATATTAGAACACGGAGAATATTTTTCACTATCCATTTGCTGTAACTTACCGCTAAATAGCGCTGCAACGCATCAACTTCTATACCGTTCGACCGATCGGCATAAAATTTTTTATACTTACACATTTGAGAACGAAGAATATATTCTAACTGCGTTACTTTTGATGTTACTCACCACTAGATGGCACTGCAATGCATTATTATTTTAACTCGCCACTAGATGACGCTGCAGCAGGCCAAATTTTTGACCATTCAAACGGTGGCTATGAAAATCAGTATACATAGCTATTTGAACAATGAGAATATTTTGGCGTTATCCATTTTGCTATAACTCGCCACATGACGGCGCTGTAGCAAATCATTACTTTAATTAACCACTAGATGGCCCTGCAGTGTATCACTTCTTGACTATGCGAATGATCGCTATGAAAATAGGTATACATAGATATTTGAACACGGGGAAGAGTTTGGCACGATCCATTTTCCTATAACTTGACACTAGATGTCGCGTCAACACATGAACTTCAAGACTATTCAGCCAATCGTCATGAAAATTCGTATACATCGATATCTGAATGCGAAGAATATCCGTTTTGCTAAAACTCGCCACTAGATTGTGCTACGCCGCATCGCCTTCTGCACCGTAAAAACGATTGCCTTGAAATTCAGTATGCATGATTATTGAACACAATATAACGCGATATCCATTTTGCTATATATCTTTATTACAATAAATAGTAATCACAACAAATATTAATATCAAAAAGTCCATTCATTCCCGTGCGAAGAACGGGTACTTCAGCTAGTCTATCAATAAAAACGAAATAGAATTCGTTTAATGTTGACGAAAAAAACGTTGTAGGTCAACTGTTGAATTAGATGTTTCTAAAGTTATAAAACAGTTTGACAAAGAAAACCACGAAAGTCACATTATAATGTCTAAAATTCTTTTAAAAAATTAATATCCTTAAAAGATTACTGAAATTTTGCCTGCATATCTAAAATTTGTTAACATGTCAGAAAAATATATTCGCAGTAAAAATATTTCTTCGTATGAGTAAAAAACTTAAAATTACAATAACAAATTTAATTATTTGATAATTATGGCTGGTATTGCTTGGAATAAGCTGGTTTAGTTAGAGATTTTTTTAAAAGGAATCACTAGTATTATTTATAGTGAAACTTTTCTAGCTTTTGCACAAGCAAACCATTCAATTATATTACTTATGTTTACCTTAACTAATTCTTGATATTCTATTGAAATGATTGATAAATTTGGCACCCGTTCTTGGCTCATTTATGATAGTAAATAATTTTTTTAATTTTTAATTGAAAAACTTCTTTTTTCGGAAGCGATTGTAACTGGAAGTAATAAATTATTCATAAAGAGATTGCGATATTCGAAAAACATTTTAACGATATTAGTTCCTCGAAAAGAAAAAAAATCACCATTTATATCATCAGTTAATTTTAAACGCAAGTCTTTGAAATGTTTTTAGATTTCTTTTTCATACCAGTCAGACAACATGTTTATTTGTGATGTAAGTATAAACATATCATTATATTTCTCTAAAATTTCGAATGAAATTATTGAATTAATAAGATTGTTTATGGCGAATATATATAATAATAATCCTTCGAATTATCTTGCTCAATCACCTATTGTAACAATTCCTTTGTTTAATGCGACAGAAACTGTCAGTTTAACCCTTTCTTTGCCATAGTTCACACAAGAGAAGGCGTAATTAGTGGTGAATACATAGGTTTGTTTCAAAAATATAAAAAGTGTATTTAAAATGAATTATTCAAATGTGAATAAAATTAATTATTATTTTATTTTACAACTGTATCCACCTATGCTACTCCTTATTTCTTTATAAAAAGTGTAGTTGTAAAAAGGACGAAAATAATTTACTACTCTAGTTACGATTGGAGAAAAGTAAATTAAAGTTAATAGTAATTACATTAATTTTGAGTGCAGTCACGAATATAAAAAAAAATTGTGTGGAAGCGGCTAATTTTAATGAAAAAGCTTATTTGACCTTAACAAGTTGTACATTAAAGCAAACTTTTACCCTAAAGCAATGTAATCAGTTTTAGTTTGGTCTAATTTTAAAAAAGCTTATTTTACCTATACAAAATGCATAATAAAACAAAATGTTACCCTTTAGGATTTATTTATTTTTTATTTTGGGTCGTGGGGGGGAGGGGGGGAGTGCAGCACTGTTTGAATATGTAATGTAAAATACTACCTGAATCAAAAGTTATTTAAATATGGCTCGACTTGTTAAATTGCTGATCAGTAGTGAATCAGAAATGCTTGAAGGAGGGGAGAGATAAGTATCACAAAGAATTTTTCCACTGTTGGGTCATCCCGCCCAATTCATTTTCAATCTTGAATCCAGGTTTATTCTGTCTGCTCTCATCATTGAAAAGATGCAATGGAGAAGTCTCTCCTTCTGTGACCAGTGTTGCTTCCTAGCATGAGTCTTTGAATGCTGTCAACGATTTCGCAACTGCTGGGTCTGGGTTCCGGCGGAGCATTTAATGACCCATGTCGGGAAGCAACACTGGTTACAGAAGGAGAGCTTTCTCCATTGCATCTCTTCAATGATGAGAGCAGACAGAATAAAACTAGATTCAAAAGTGGGTTAAACTCCCCAGCAACTCCGCAAATTTTTAAACGTGCTCAGAGGAAGAGAGATCGCCCTCCCTTGGACCCCATATTTCGGATTTCAATTAATGTGTAATACAAATAAAGCAAATTGCATTTATGTATTTTAGAAGATAATTAACATTTAAACGCCAATTCATGTTAATTTTCTGTTAGGTTGGTAAAGCATTTTAAATTTTGAGACCCACGCAAGAATGCCTATACTAGTGTTTCTATGAGGGAAATGCTCTTATCAGGCTGTAAAATACTACAGACTGCCCTTGTACTAAAACAATACAAACTTCAGTATAGAACAAAAAAAAATTAACTTCAGAAATACCTAAGGTAGGGGCACGATCTACCTTTCTATATGAGCACTCATTTACGTACCAGGCAACTTCGATTAGAAACAAATATAAAATGTATTTCTCTTTGCGCCCCTTTTGGGTCCATGTCCATTCCCAGATTTGTATTTGTCATCATGGACTCCCGGATCGCTTCTCCCCAAGCCGTTGGTATAGTGAATTAGTGTACTGAACTTTTTTGTATTATTTTACTACTGAAGTGCGGGAAAGCCCAAGATGAGCCCCCTCACATCAACAAATGCAACAGTGCTTCTCTCTGCAACATCTCACCCCTCGTTTACACTCAGCCCACTTTCACGGCAGCGAGCGGGAGAAATGGCAGTAACAGGAGTGTAAACACCTCTCTCGTCCTGCTCATGCCATGACCTTTCTTGCTGACCTCTTTGCCCGGCACGATACCCCTTCAGGGGATTTTTAAGGGAGGAGGAGGGAAGTACAGTAGAAAACTACATACAGGAGAAGGCGAGTACAGCTGAAAGTAAACGCTCACTGCTTTTGGAGCTGACGCAGAAGTATTTCCTGGAAAAAAAAGCTGCAGCGAGAGAAGAAGTGGGAAGGGCTGAATGTAAATGGGGCATTAGGACCTCAGGCAGACGCCCATGAATGGGAAGGAATCTGAAAACGATCATCCATATCATCACCATAGTAAGTATGATATCACATATCAGTAAATTTCACCTGTGGATTGCACTGAAAGACAAGTTTGGGGAAACTCGGAGAAGGTTTTTGCTTAAGAGATGGGGGGGGGGGGAGGATGCTAACAAAGCAGTGCTGTATACAAGAACTTGTAAGATGAAACCTTGCAAAAACATTGTAGAAGGGCATTTCAACGGGGAAAGCCCTTTCCTAGGTGTCTGCAATATAAACTTAAACAAAAATATTTATTTTTTCGATTTTTTTTTTCGAAAAATGTTAATTTTTCGCTAAACTCTTCTTCAGTCGTTTCGGCGCCCCCTTTACCTTGGCGCCTTTGTGCGGTGCACAACCTGCACACCCACTAGCGACGGGCCTGCTTGAATCTCTTGCAAGTTTAACTGGGGGAAAAAACTGAACTTTGAAATAGAATATTATACATTACTGAATATTGACTATGATTGTTTAATCCTTTCGCTACCACCAGGGCATACTATATTACCTACATGTATAGGTTGATCGGTTTATATGAGTACCCGCTGGTCTTTCTTTTTGCCTATAGTATTGCTTAATCCTGTGATAATTTTATTTTTAGACAACACAATTTAATTCAAATCTTTTACATGATTATTCCTTACAGCAAATTCTGAAAATGTTCGTCACTATTTTGAATTCAAATGTGAACACGTCGAACCAAGTTTTATTACACACTTTGCAACATTGTTGGTGTTATTGACGAGATTTCTTCAGTTATGGATTGTTTTTATTAATCGACGTTTGCAGGACGTCTCTGGAAATTCTATCTTTAAGATAAAACCACACAGAAAAAAAAAATGTAGCAGGATGAATAATAATTAATAATGGAATGATTATGTAACAATGCATATTGATGTCTCATTGGACCTCTTCTTAATCGTATGAAACGATTAAGAAGAGGTCCAATGAGTGTCAATGAGAATCAACAAGGGTTTAATTGTTTTCCAAAGCGTCTTTATGAATTGTTTAATTTGGGATCTTATTTACGTTAATTTTTGATTGCATGTTACTGTAAAAATTTAATCTCTAAGGCGATTTGTATGGAATTTTGAAAGACTGTAAATGATGTTTTATATTGCTTATATTACTCTTAGAATGTCACTATGCTTTGTCTACCAGTTTTGGAAGTTTTATATGCCACCGGTGAGCTTTGAAATACGGTACAGTACCATCTATCGGGTGAAAACGGCGATTTTTTTTTTTTTTTTTTTTTTTTTTTTTTGCATATTTGACTTGCGCATGTTCTAAAACGTGTAGATACCAAATTTCACTGGAATATTCTCCGTAGTTTTCTCTCCAGCACCCCTTGAACACTTGCTGTTTAATTATGGCCACCCTGTATATATATACCAAAATTTAGTGAATCTACGTAAAATGAATATATCTGTCATAAAAGGTACGAACATCAAAGCAAGGTTAATTTTTTTTCTAGCTTTATTTTGTCGGTATGAAACTTTTTATGACTTTTAATGCTTTTTAGTCCCTATTGCTTACTAGCTATTGTCTACTCTAACTAAATTAATTGCATTATAAAAGTATAATTAATGGAATCTACTCAGTAACCTTATACCATATTTATATGTACTATATACTGTGACTTTAATACTGTGAGCTTTGGAATATCGGCAAATATATTTTTTTCTACATTCCGCACCTAGATTTAAAAAATAGAAAATCCATATTTCCCTTTTATGTTTTTTAATTCTACTTGTCTCTAATACCAGGACGGCGTTGTAGATTTCCAAACAATCGCAAGATTTATGACAGAAATCCGTTTACAACATCGGAAAGTTCATATAAACAATCAGAAGTAACAGAGATTGGGAACCGGTCGCTGACAGATTAAGGGCCTCACCGCCTCTCCTATAATTTGCCAAACAATGGCCGAGTGCATAAAACACTGAACAATGGTAAATGGCTGAAGTGTGCTGGTAAAGGTTTCTGACCAACTACGCTGCGGTCGATCTACGGCCTAGAGTTTTAGGTGGCTTTCTCCAAATATAAAGTGAATACTCGTTAGAACATCTTGAATAGTCCTCCACCCAAGACAGTCGCCCCTTAAGCAGTTATCCCTCGTATAGCGTTCCCTTAACTACGAACCACAATTTCTCCGCTAATCTCTTAAGTGTTCGATCGTAAGTTCGATTCCCACTCATTCCCTTGATGTTTGTGTTCGGCTCCTATCGGCTGTAAATTTTCCTTTCTCTCTGCTAGTAAAAACTGTCACTGTGATGCCCACTTTATTGGACGAGTATTTATAAGCAGATTCTTGAAACCAAGCAAACAAATCTGAAAGTAAATGTTCCAAAAAACATCAGCAAGCAACAGCTAACAGGACAGCTTTGAATGTTTCCCAACAAAACAATTGTTTGGAACTCGACGTAACATTTATGACGGAGCATCGGAAAGTTTATATGTTCAGACACAAACAACAGGGGCGTAACCGCTGTGGTCTGCTGGCTACGTTAACAGTAGAGAAATGCTGTGTTGTACCGTAGGCCGGTTGTCTAGGGCCTAAGTTCTGCTCGAAATGATACTCACTCGAAGCCTCCATTACCGGAACTGACTCATTTGAATGGAGGAAGAGGCCTGGTTGTGGGATAAGCTTATCCTCACAAGCGTGAAGTTCACTCCGTGTTTAGACCTCTATTACCAGAACCGACCCCTTAAGTGGGGGAGGAGACCTGGTTATAGATTAAATTTTTCTATTATAATTCTCTGAGCCGCTATAGAATATCCACATTTTTGTTAATTGAATCAAATCCATTTCACTCCGTTTTTTTTAGCTGTAAACCTAAACATAGACTCTTTAATAAAAAGAAATAAAACTATTTTCTTAAATATTGTTGTTTTTATATGATTTCATTGCACAAGGTGGTTATAATTAAACTTCCCCTATGAATAGTATTTTGTAGCTGAAACGGGTCCGCCGATTGCCACCCAATTTGGCGCATCATGGACTGTACAGGAGATGTACTCAAGGAAGTTTTTTGAAAAGATTAGTTCAAAAAATGCCAGTGATATCTTTAAAAGGTGAACTTCAGTTAACCACTAAAATATGCATGGTTCCCTCAGGGTTTCATACAAAGAAAAAAAGTCTTGTTAAGCACTTTTTGTATTCTCTATCAAAATTAGATGAAGACTAGGAAAACGAGTGGCTCTTTACGTTGTCTTTTTCACATTCTTCTTTTTTAGCAACTACGAAATAACAGAATATTATTATGAATATCATGACAGAATTTTCATACTTATGTAAGGTATTGTATTAATTATCAAATAAGATAAGGTATTATTGTTAAGTGAAACCTCATACAGTTTACAATCTTAACTTTTTCTACTTTTCTCTATCGAAATTAATATTTAGTTGAATGAAATATTAATCCCGCGGGATTGCGGGATCCCGCGGAATCATCAAATCTCAATCCCGCAATCCCACGAAGCGAAAAACCGTGCGGGATTGCATTCCCTAGCAAAAACTATTGAATAAATGCTGAAATTGTCGGTACATTTCGAATTAGCCGTTCCATTGTTAACTTTGTTGTTTTTTATGCAAAGCGCCACCTGGTGGACATGTTTTGAACTTTATTTTCGAAATTCCTGGAGTGCATCTTATGTATAATCTATAGACCAAGTTTGGTTACGTTTCGTGCACCCGTTTCAGCTGTAGAACCCTGTGTATAGAGAAGTTTAATTATAACCATCCTGTATTTTGCTGTTTTAGAACTGCCTGACCTCAATAGAACGTGCAAATTTTTCACAAGGAGTAGATATTTTCATTTAATAAGCTCACAATAAATTTAAATTTGCTTCCATTGCTGAAAAAAATCCAACTTAACATATTGTTTCTCTTATATGATGAGAACTAATTGCATACCTGAAGGAAACTCCCACTGCTTAGTGAATTTTTGGCTATTTCACTGTCGATGCCCTGGCTCATTTTCATGGGTGCCAGGGCATCGACAAAATATGAAACTAATTTTAACAAAAATGCAATGAATAACGTCTACAAAAAGTACATCGAACTGGTATTCTTTTCTTGGAACGAATTTTGTTGCGTATTTTTTTTTCAAATGGCGGGCCTTAACAATGCCTTGGAGGTATTGGCCACCACTAAGGCCGGAGTTGTTGGTCACTTTATTATGGGGCACCTAGTAGGTGGACCAGCGTTGCCCCCTATGAAGAGACGGACACAATGACATCCAATTCCAGTTGGGGATCAAACTTCGACCGCCTTTAGTTGAATCCGAAACCGTAGTCTTTATCCACCATACATACAAGCTGTTCAGCTTATTCCGTAAATAATTTCTGAACCTTTTTTTATAACAGGAACGTTATAGAAGTATTGTGTGGCCTAGTTTTGTGCTGTTCCGAAAATATTCCTGATATTTTATTAAACTGTATATTGCCAATTCAACCTTCATATTCATACACTTCGGATTTTTCTTTTCATATTTTTCATGCTATTTTTTAATCTGCAAACTTAGGCATGGTTTCCGAGAATTAAATCATATCTCGTGTGAAACATTCTCTACAGAATTCTGCAGATAAAACTCTGTATTCTTTACCCCTTCTCTTTAACGATCAAATGACGCGAAAATCGTGATATACGTTTTTGGTCATCCTTCCAGTGAAAGGTAGTTTTATAGCTCACATAAAATGGCGTAAGTTGTATGTTTCTTTTTAGGTGTCTGACTCTTTGAAACTTCTCTATTTAGAATTCCGAAAAAGTTTCAAAATATTGCAGAAAGCATAACAGCGGAATATTGTTTGAGTGACGATTTTTTAAATTAAAAAAAAATGTTTTTATTCCTAATTCACAGTTATGCTTCATGTACTCATATGCCATAGATTTTCTTTCCCGTGCATGTACATATTTTTCATTCTTAAGACATGCATTTTGAACAACATGCTCAACTTTGCATGTAGAATATTTCAGAATTTCCTAATATTGGTATGCTTGTTGCGAAAGCTTGTAAAAGGCTGTTGCAGCAAGTTCAAAATTAGTTACAAATGTTGCGAAATTGTGGAGTATCCTATAGCCCTAATACAGAGCAGTAGTGATTTGAAAACCAGCAATTTTACTGTTGAAACAAAAAAGGAGATTGTGAAGCAGTTAAATATGTCTGGGCTTCTATAAATACTCTTTATAAAGACTCTGTAACAAGAAGTTTGCACCGCCGCCGGGAATTAATTCAGAAAAGTCTGTATCAAAGTTTTGCATCTTTAAAAATAAACATATCTTGGTTTTTGTTCTTTGTATGATAGTTATTTAATTTTAAAATTGTCCAGGGTTGTCCTCCTTTGTCACATTTTAACATCTGCATTAGAATAGCCAAAAGTATGCAATACTTACAACAAATTATTGAAATATTCCATCTTATAACTTATTTTCAAAATTTGTATTTTATACAAGCTCTAGTAACAGTTTTAAAGTCTCTGTAATTTTAAACTTTTTTCTATGCGTATACAGTGTGGGCTCATAATTTTCTGAAGCCATTAGATATTTAAAATTGAATTAGCGTACCACGACCAACCACCCAAGATGCATGCCTACACCCCAAGATAAAATACTTGAGAATGCTTGGATGAACTTTTGGCTGCTCTTTCATAAAGTTCACTAATGTTGCTAATGTCTCAATAATTTCAACTCCTTCATTTGGCGTGAATTAGTGACAGTATTTAGAGAGTGTTACTCACGTGTTTTTAACAGAAAAAATAAGAATATCGAATGCATTGTGTACAGAGTAATTTCTTTTGAATTTGTATATTCTTACATCAATCTATAAATTAGTTTTAATCGGTATGTAGATTTTGAAGCTGCGATACATTAAGCGTAGTAACTTTTAGCAATTTAACCCTTTAAATGCCGCACAATGATCCAAGAATAAAAGATAATTAATTCATCGAAATTACAGTAGAATACACCCATAATAACTATAAAACAAAAAAAAAAACCTTCCTGATTTCTTGGATGTTCTATTTTTGAATATTGGCATGTAATGCTATCTTTCCTCCTCTTTATTTGCTTTATGTAAACCACAAAACGCAGTACGATAAATCTAAAATTTTATGCAGTAATAAAGGTTTACTTGATAATTTGGTGTGAAATGACTAAAATATAAGCAAAACTGAATTTTTAAAAAATTTAATTTTAAAATTAGTATAATGTTTAATAAGAAATGCAAGGCTGAAATGCATAAAAGAACAATAAAAACAATTTTATGCTTGCATACTCTTGACTTATAATACAGATAATATAAATAAATGCAATTCTGAAAATGTAAAATACCTTATCAAGAAAGAATAAAATATTTTATTCTTTAGAAGGTGCTTAGGATTTCAACCAGTAATACAAAAAAGTTTTAATTTTCTGAAACACTAATTTCTTTTTATCAATTAATAGCAGTATATCTCGATGTCTATGATATAGGGGAAATTGTACATGGAGCCTTTTGTTGTGTTCAAAACGCAAGTTTATAGTATTTTTTTTTTCAGTACTACAAAATGCGTCTACCATGTAATTGCATAATGTGCAAATGAATTTTTGGCAGACTTTTACTGATGGGACGAGTTGCAGGTATAATGCGAATTTTAGGCTTCGTCTGAAAAAAATTTAAATTAATTTCACCTCAAAAATTCTATTACCCACAGATGTCTCACGGTGTAAGCAGCTCAGAGCTAATATTATTTATTCTTTCTTCATCAGTAATGCACCAGTTTTCATCAAGGGGGAATTGAGAAATATCTGTGATTGACTTATTTCAATCGTCCAATAAAGAATTTTGAAAAAATCAACATAGTTAGAAATTTCTTGGATGGTATCTTCTACATTATTGCTACATAAATTTTTACTGAAATGGTTTCTAAAAATTGTAGAGCGTAGAAAGAAAATCAAGAATATAACTTGATATCACTCCCTCCCACATGTTCCCTCTACGTAAAAGAGACTTAAAATAAATAAAAAAAACCCTTCTGAAACACTCATGTCCATTGCTAACAGAAGAAACAAACAACTATCTGAGCTCAAATCGAAGGAATGCAGCACTAACTAACCAGCTAAAGGGGTGAGAGATAAGACAACTTCCCCTTACCACCCCCTCCCTCCAGTTCTTCACCCTTCAGAAATAAGTAACGTACCGTAAATGCCTTTGACATGTTTAGCAGATATAAGCAATGAAAGCATTAAAATCTAATAAAGCAACAGAAGCAGCACATACATGTGATATCCCTAATTTCGTATATCGTTACATGCCAATGTTCCTTTTTTGGAACATTGCAATTTTATGCAAGATTGAGAAAAGATATGTTGCTATTATTTGATTTCCTTTTATTATCTCTTTGGATTTATCCTTTGGTAATACAGTAGATGAATTTTGGGGAGAATTTGGATTTTGGGGAATTTGATAGAATTTTTTTTCTTGTGTATTGTGAAAATTGTTTAGAACATCGATCTTTAGAAATTTTTCTGGGCTGAAATTTTTACGTTTAAAAAATAAATAATGTATCAAAAAATCAATCATACTTTCATTAATAAGCAGTTTTTTTTTTTTTTTCAAACTGATAGATACAAATAGGAACATTGGCATGTAAAAGGTTAAACGTACTAACTTTTAAATAACTCGTGGTTGAAAACCTCAGAAATCTAGTATTAGATATGCCCGTAGATATGAGTGTTTATCTACGTGTATTTTTTATATTTTTTTAGGTTTCTTTATGAAATAAAGTATTTTGTTAATGGAGAATTTTTTGGAACAATGAAAGAATGCATATTTGGTAATCCTTCGCTGTTGTTGTCGTGTCTATGGATAGACGATTGCACTATACATGGAAATAGGTGTCATTGCCCACGAGTGGGTTGGACTTCTGCTTGCTGGTCCCTAATTTTGTACCAATTCTAGAAGAGGGACTAAAAAACCACGTGAAAACTGTACACCCGCAGAGATATCGTTTGAACATGGAGGATGGAGGATTTTGGAGCCAAGACGCATTTTCCGTGCACCAGCTCCCATTAGCGTACACGGTCCCACAGCAGTCCGGCCGAGAGAGGAGCTCACCCTCCCAAGCACTGGCCAAGCCGAAGGCTGCTTCACTTTCCGTGTTCTTACGATAACAGCGACTAGACTACTGCGGGAAATCCTTTACAATTTTATAACGTGCCGCACTGATGTGGCGTTCGACCACCAGTATTTTACCTCTACCTCTAGTGTTTTAACCCCCTATTTTACCTCTGGTTTCTGATTTTTACATACTTTGTCAAGTTATTAGAACCCACTCGCTTTACGTATCGCCAATTAAAAATTACAATCCTCCTCCCTCCCTGTAGTTTTCATGTTCATTTCAGTTGCATTTATTGTTTCTAAAACCGTGTCTTTCTGACCACAGTTGTCCTGGATTGTCCGGGGTGGAAAGAAACCGCCGAAAAAAATAGTGGTAAAAACCGTCCCGGGCAAAAAAAAATTTTTTTCATTTGTATCTTCTTAATTTTTGTTTAAGATTTTTGGTTATTGTTCTAGTTTCCAAACGGGGTTTTAAGTTCATATTCAAGCTTGGAACAATACAATGGTGTTACAGCATGTACCATGAGATAGGTTTTTAAATGAATGAGAAATATACTGTAGTAAGTTTTAAGTTCAGTTTTCTTAGTCTTCACTTAGAATCAAAGTGGAAGCAAAAGAAATTTAGTTTGAGGACTGATTTTCAAATGAAGGTGAAATGAAAGGAATTTTCAAGTCTTATAAAAATACTTTCAAGAATAGGATTAATTTTAAAAGTATATATGAAATGTGAAAGAAATGGTTTTTTCTTTTTGCATTCATGTACAATGTAATAACATAATCAATATTGGACAAATGATTTATTGATAATTTTCAATCTATCTGTGACCACCCAACCAAAATTTGAAGATTTTCTTTTCAAAAATACGGTCCACTAGACGTAGTGACCCTTTCTTACCATTTTACATAATAACATATAAATTCTTACATATAAATTACGCTAATAAAAATACAAAAATGTCAAACTCAATATAACTCAAAAGTACTCAAACAGTACTCCGTTTTTAACCAAAAGAAAACAATTTTTTGGTCCAACAAATCGTAGTACAGCCAGTCGAAAATCCTCAACTCTTAAACTTTTAGCTTAAAAGAACTTTTGGTGTGTGGAGAAACTATCTTTATCACTTAAAGTTCCTCAACCAGAAAGAGACCATTTTAAGCCTAAAATGCTTCCATGGGTCAGGAAACTCAGTGTATAGCCACTGAAAAATGTTCTGCCAGTGGCCTATTCACAAGATTAAACAACCAAAAAAAAAAAAGCATTTAAATAAACAGAAGCACTTACCTCAACTTTTCCGTTTCATCCTTTAATTTGAGTTGGATTTCGATGACATACTTCTTTACTTATCATCGTGTTTCACCACCCTTACAACATTCTCAAGAATGTCAACGTTAAAATTTTACTCTCCGGCGAATAAAAACTTACGATATCACACTCTTTGTCCACAGAACAAAACTGACATTACCAATCATTTTCAACCAATAAAATGAGATAATAATTCACTTGTTTTTGTAAAAATACACGTGGTAAATTAAAAACACTAAATTATCAATCCACTCACTTTGAACATATTATACAATACCAATTCATTCATTTTCTAGCACCTCGGATCCCTTTAATACGAACATGTCACTCGACAATATGTGTTAGGTGGACGAACTAATGCTTATACTACACAGTTCAAATGCATTTAGAAACTATAGATGCAAATTCACGAATGTGCGCCAGCGTCGATGTGGTACAATCGATTCAGGTCAAATTAGGTATGCATAGTATAGGCTCCTGTCTTGCATACTGTATAGATTTTGTTGCGTGTAGGGCTTACAGCTTTTTACAGGGCTGCAAAATGTATTTTAATACATTGCGGTCTACGAAGTTAAATTATTTGAAGAGCACTACATCCGATTGAATTCAATGAAATTTATTTAATCCTTAGTAAATATCAAGTCTTCCGAAAGTCGAGTGGAGTCACTCCAGATTTTTTTCAATTGTTTTAGGAAAACCTATGTTCAGTAAAGTATACTCGTACCTAAATAGTTTCTCCTGTATTTATTTAATTTTAAAAAATAGGCCAATTAATCATGCATTTTAAGTGGACGGCAGCTGTAGGATTGACAGAAATGGGAAGTGTTTTTGAAATCAAACAGTACACGATTTGTAGGATTGATTGTTCCATCAAAGTATTAATAAATCTATGCATGATCTTTAAGTAAATTAAAAAGTTAAATCCAGTTTAAAACACTAATGCAATTACATCCTGAAAAAAAATTCGTTCTCAATTACTTAGAACTTCCTTATATCATTGGCTTAGGCAGTTTCTAAGGCTTTATAAAATGCGAGTCGCTTTAAAACATAAAGTAATCTTTATGAATTTTTATCCTTAAAGTAATTTCCTTTTTTATAAAAAACATCATATATATGTTTATATACCTACTTTTCTGCAACAACGTCATAACTTAAAAATCATGATTTTTGAATTGATACCATAGGGGCAATTACAATGATGTGAACTTTTAACTAACAGAGTGTCAGTTCTGAAGTTTCAAAATTTATCCGCAGGATAAATATTGTGTCCCTTTGGCGAGAGAGAATTTACGTTTCATCACTTTCACGGAATTTCAAAAGCATTTCCTAAAAAATCATGATTTTTGAGTTGTGACGTTATTGCAGCAAATAAGCGATACATAGCATAGCTACCCCCAGATCATGGTAATTAAAAATTAGCAAATTCGTATGTACGATTTACTATTTAATTCATAGCATTTAAAGACGAGAGCATCTAATTCACAGAGTTTCTAAAAAATGCAACACTTATGCTGGGAAGCTTTCACCATAATTCCAAATGCCTTTATTATAACTGTATCTTTTATTTTTATAGAAAATGGTAAATGTTTTCTTGACAAAACTTCTTTTACCAGCAATGATATTCAGATATATTAAAGATTTGCATGCTTTTATACAGGTAATTTAAAACTTGGGACCCGGTGAAAAACCTGGACCTTGCACTGCCGTTGTAAACATGTAATATGCAGCTATTGGATTTCCAAGATTGTGGTTTTTCGCATACTCCTTTACATCAAATTTACCTCTACCGACAGTAGTAGGAGGGATAACAGTCTTGTCACTGACATATCCGCATTGGCAGTAAAGAAAAATCACAGTAGTCTTTTTGTTAACTGAAAGAAAGAAAAAAACATAGATTTGTATTTTATCAAACTATCTACTTAAGCTTTTTTTTATACAAAGGAATTTCGCCTTTACTCATGAATTGCAAAGAAAAAAGAAAGGAAGGCTTCATGTTTTAAATTTAGAGTTGAAGAGGACGGCTGAAGCCACATTCAATTTGGCAAAATCCTCCAGCAGTTTTCTAGACAAGATCGCATGCTCTTAACAATAAATTACTACATAAACTATAATATTCCTGAAATAATTCATGTCGTAAATTTAGGGTTGAAGAGGACTGCGGAAGCCCCATTCGTTTTGGTGAAATCCTCCAGCTATTTTCTGGACTAGATCTCATGATCTTAACAATAAATTAGCACATAAGCTATAATATTCCTGCAATAAATCATATTGTAAATTTAGGGTTGAAGAGGACTGCAGAAGCCACATTTGTTTCGGCAAAATCCTTTGACGATTATCTGGACTTGATCGCATGCTATTGGCAATAAGTTACCACATAAGCAAGTGAACAAAAAACATGTTTGGCATACCAGATTGGCTATCGGAGAAGCTTCAAGCTGTTTCTGGGATCCGTCAATATGGCAACTCTTAGGGTACGATAAACATAAAAATAAGATTAGGTGGTATTTTCAGGATTTTCAACTCTTCTTTTATAACTCTTAAATGAATTGTCTTCGATTCATCTACTTGTGAATATGTTAAGAATTTATTGGAAAATTTTAAGGGATTCCTCATCGCTTATTAGCTTGTAGATTTAAAAATATGTTTCTAAAATTAGAAAAAACAGTAATTGCATCAGAGACACGGAAAATTTCAGACTGCCCAAAAACGAAGGCAATAAAGCAGTTATTGTAAAACTTTACAAGAACTGGTAATGTTGCGGATATATTGACGAGGAACGTTGGACGACATCGTCGTCAAGAACAGCAGCAAATGTTGAGGCTGTTCAGAATGTCATTGCACGCACTCCATAAACCTCAGTCGGCGTAACTACTACTGCCTGTAGTATAAACAAAACAACTACTCACAGAATACTGCGAATATCCCTTGAAATGTTACCGCACAAAATGCAAACACAGCAGTCACTACAGGGTACTTCGATTCATGGAAGAAACTATTTTGCGAACGAAATGCTGAAAATGATTGATTGTTTGTGTAGTTACGGCAACGCTACTCTTGGGCGATCTTCCAAGTACGGGAGATTTCTTGGTCGGGGGACTTTTTAAGGTGCTCTAACAAGTATTCACGTAACATCTGGAGAAATTTGACGAAAACTCCAGACCGTTAGGTCGACAGCCGCACGATGGAACCCGAACCCGGGACCTCCACACTTCAGTCAAATGATTGATATTAGCAACATTGATGCAATCGAATTTATAGTTTTCTGATGAAGGACCTTTTTACCTGGATGGCTTCATCTGTAAACAGAATTGGCGAATCTAGGGTTCAGAGAATTCTCGTGTGTGTTCAACAAACATTGTATGAAAAGAAAATTACTCTATGGGCAGTTTTATCCAGAAGAGACATTTTCCTACAGGACACAGTGAATTCCAGTCGTTACGCTGAAATACTACAGGAATTTTCAGCTATTCATAATGCCTTGGAAGCTGTACCCGAAGCATTTTGGTTTATGCAAGATAATGTAAATCCTCATGGAAAGCTTGAGATTCTCGCTTTCCCCGAGGAAAACTTTCATAGCCGCTATATTGTTTTAAATTTCCCTAGCGCAACCGGCATAGGTATGAATTGTCCACTTTACCGGCCAGATTTAAATTCGTGTGATTGTTTTGCAGTATCCGCAGCGTCTTTCAATCAGATTTTGTACCAACACTCAATAAAACGTTCCAAAAAAGATTCCAGATATCTCATATTCGTTTCCTGGAAGAATTTTTTAATTACTCTATTCGTCAGTTTCTTATCCATTTTTAGAAACATACACTCCTTTTTGGGACACACTGCAAATTTCCTTTACTTTAAAATGATACTTACTGTTAAAACTAGCGGGAACTTGTGGGACATCATAAGTGGCTGCATAATAACCGTTGTTTTTTGTGTTTGGATTCCTTGGAGGGATTGTAAAGCCATTTCTAAGATTTTCGGGAGGTACATTGAGAACGAGCCATACCAAGTAAGGTGGGTCTATGGTAAAATCAGGAACTGCAAAGAAACAGCCGTAATGAACACATAAATCTTATTTACAAGCACTACTACGTTTATTTCAAATAAAAGATTTATCCCATCAGATTCGCAAATTTTTTACTTTTAAGAATATACTTATCTTTGCACATTTTAAAATAAGAGCTTTTAAATAGACTTCTATGAGTGGGGCGTTTTTGTGATGGCTCATTGAATTGTATTATGCTTTAACATATTTTGTATGTATTCTGATTCTTTTACGATTTACCGTAGGAAAAATCAATGTAGTGTACCTAACAATTATTTAATGTCTTTCATTCTCGAGCTATTAATTGTCACAGAACTTTTTCTATATTTAGAATCTCCTGATCACTAAATCAATTGATGAATGTTCAGATTTTGTTTATTTACTTAAACGTTCAAAGTTACAAAAACAACTAGAACATTTCAAGAAAAAGGAATTAAAAATTGCATTTTGTTTCGGTAATGGATGTACCGTTAATGGTAACTTAAGTACCTTTCTCAAATTTGAAATTAAAGTTTAGGTCTTTTTCATCATTCTGTGAAGAATATCAGTAACTATCACATAAAATTGATTTCGCAGAGTGTGACTATTTTGTCATATTGAAAATAAAAGTTCATGTGATTTTGATTTAAATGCTAAAATCTTATTAGCCAAAGTTAAAGTTAGAGCATCCGTAAAAAATGCAGTGATTTTTTTTCTTCTTTTTCTTAAAAAACATTTCTTGGTATAATTTTTGCAAATACACTTTTTTCCCTTGTACCATCATAATTTAATCACGATTAATTAGCAGGCTTTCTCTCCAGTAACCTCTCAGGATACTACGAGGAAAAAAGAATCAGTTACTGCTATTTCTCAGGCAGCAGATTTTTTTAGCAAGGTTTTAAGCTCAAAAGCGCTATTTTCTACAACTGAGATTGTACCAACTAAGATTGCAGTTGCACTTATAACAAAATTCTGCTTTTGTGGTAATTTTGGTAAGCTTTTTAACATTTTTTTAATTGCCTTACCAAAAGCTTGAACAGCTAAATTTTCCATCATTTAGGTCTCTGTTAGTCTTAGTTATTTTTCTTTTGTTTTCAACTTGCATAAGTTGATGATTACACTTTTAATTTTTCGGTCGTTTACCATTGTCTTTTAGAACATTCCAATTTCATATCATTCCTTACTTTGATTTTCGCAATTTTTTCTCTGTGTCACCCAAATTTTCCATCCTTATCCATTTTCTGTCGTTTTTTTTACATCCAAATACTTGCTTCTCTTTGGTTTCCTTTTTCTGTTGGAGGTATGTTTATTTTTGCTTCTAAACCAAAACATTCAGCTAAAGATGCTTTTCTTTCCAGAACAAAGATTACTTAAACACATTTGATGATTGTAATAAGAGTTTTACGAACAGTCTATACATACCTACCAAATTCTAAAACCGTGATGTTTTTACAGCAACTTGGAGCGTCATAATACAGAGTTGGAGGACTCAAAGTTTGAACAATGTCAGTAGAAGATCCGCAGGGTACATTTTTGCCCGCATACTTCACCTAAGAGAAAATTACCATAAGAGTTAAATTATAATTTGCACTTAAAAATAAATCTAATTTCGAGATTGACGTTTTAAACCTTTAAAAATCTCCGTTTATTAAAATAAAAGCTGCTTGCCATGCAAAAGACAAACACCACGATTGGAGATTCGATTTCTTTAACAGAAAATGCGCATTTAAGTATATATTGATAAAATTACATCCGTTTGGTTTCTGGAGTAAGTTCAATGAATCTGGTTCAAAGACTGTATATTTGACATAAAGCCTACAAATTTTACTTCCTATCAGTAATGTTTTTATGACTCTCTGTGAAAATAGAACATTTATATTTATCTTCATTAATATTTAAGCATTACTTTGAGTACAATTTCACATCCAGATTTTATACCAATTCTTAATGAGTCTCGCACAAAGAAAATATTCATTTGAAAAAAAAAAATTAATTTAAAATACTGAGTACGCAATGAAACACAAGCTTTTGAATAAATGTAAACCTTTTAGTAGTTTGTAAATTTTATAAATTTGCTGCAAAAAGTATAAGGTTACATACGGAAACTGAGCAAAGTATTAGGAACATTCAGAAATTATCTATTGGCTATTTAGTGAGAGTCATTTCTGTTTCTCTTCAAAAAGAGCTGAATAATATTGTTTTTTTCCACAAACATCATTTTAAGTCTACTTCATAAGATAGAAACACAAGCTTTTGAATAAATGTAAACCTTATAGTATTTTGTTAATTTTATAAATTTGCTGCAAAAAGTATAAGGTTACATACGGAAACTGAGCTAAGTATTTGGAACATTCAGAAATTATCTATTGTCATTTCTGTTTCTCTTCAAAAAGAGCTGAATAATATTATTTTTTTCCACAAACATCATTTTAAGTCTACTTCATAAGATAGTTAATCTGGATTGCGTGATGCACTCCGTAAAAAAAATTTTCCAATGTGAAAATATTTTCTTTCAAACATTTGGTAAAATAGAGTTTTTTTTTTTCAAAAAAACGATCATATTGCCATGCGTAATAAAAATTTATTTGTTTTAGTACTCGTACATCCAAGCATATTCAAAGAATATTCCAAACTTTATTGTCAGATTTGAATACAATTTTTTGTTTTACACATTTACAATTCTCTGTGAGATTTGTGAAGTTGGTATGAAACTCAAATAGGTCACGAACCGTCACTGCCTATCACTAGTAGTAGCAACGATGTAAAAATTCCTCCGTTAACAATGCAGTCGTATTTGTGAAAATTATTCTAATGCACAAAAACGCTCTTAAGTGTACCTTACTCTTAAGTATACCTACGTTTAAGTATGCCTTACTTGTAATTTTGCCGACTTCACCTTGCCTGCAAATTGTGGTACGTATCCAGCCGTCGTGAAATACGATAAGCAGTCATCGTCTCCCGAGATGTATTCAGTAAAAACAAGCAGTATAGCAAATGTTAAAATGGTACAGAAAAACATTTTCATCTTCCTTTAGTAGAATACGTCCACTAGATTTACAAGGCTGCAAATGATCCTTTTATTTTATTGAGAGCGAAAAGTTAATGCAGAGATTTTAAGAATATTTTAATAGAAAGCATCCCGTCTCTTATCATATGTTGTAAGTACTCAGATGAACCAGATCATAAATCAGACGTAAACGTTAAGTCCACAAAGCTTTATGTTTCAATACTTGAATCACGAAAGATTTGATCCGTTTTTCTCGTTATTATTCCAAATTAAGGTGACCTTGTTGAGAGAGTCACCTGCCGATTGGATACTCACATAAAAAAGGAGAATATAATTTTGGAACGTTTTCTAACACGATCGTAATTGCTTATGTACTGTCGTTTAACGCATTTATAACCTGATGCTGGAACAGCCTTTTGGGACACCATTTCTTCCAGGCATAAGTATTTTGAATGCTTACGCTGAGGCCACAATGAAAAACTGCAGGCAGTAGTCATCAAAGTGCATTTATAAGAGTTCGAGAAATTCAAATAAATGATGGCAAAACAGAAATGCTGCTTTTCTCTAAAAATTTCAGAATGTCTCTTCAAGCACTATAATAGGAAAACCAGTTATGAAAAAACTGTAATAACAAATCACTGTAATAGGAAAACCAGTTATGAAATTTTAAAAAGTAAATTCTTTGCAAAATATCGTTTTTGATGTCCGCCCCCCCCCTAAAAGTCACATAACTGAAACGGATGTATCATATCTGACAGCGTGTACTGTTAAAAATAGTAAATAACATTTCACCATGAAATGGGGTAAATCAGCTAATTGAGATCTGTAGTGTGGTGAAATGTTGAACTATTTCTATTAACGGTAAATATTTTCTCTATTCTTTTATAATCATCATAAGTATAATAGTATATCAGTAACCTGTTAAAAAATTGATCTAAATATAAGGAATATTCAAAAGGTACCAACAACAATTTTTCTTGAAGATTGACGATATGTCAGATTTTTACGATGAATGAAGTATTAATTTTCCTCTCAAAATAAACGTTTACATTTCTCATTTAACATTTTTGTCTCTTTTGCAAATATAAGAGGCAGACTATATAACAAGCATGGCGCGGAAGTTGGTAACACAGGTAGGTGTGTGTTTAGAAGTGGCTTCTATTGAGAATGAGGAAGGAACACTACGGACGTTCACCACTGTGCCACATTTGTCTGTTAGAAGTGTTCGAAGTGAGGTCAACACTCACGTGTGCGTTTCACATGACTATGGATGCCGTAAAAGAGAAACAATAATGTGCATTTTCTTGGGGTGCGCCACTCGTAACGCATTGTGGTACGTTACAAGTTAAACATTGGCGCAACAGGCCACTTGCGGGCCAAGGCCTGTGCTGCCCAACCACGCCTTCGCGACCATAGGCTCTGGGATGCGAATGCATATGCCTCGGCCAGGTGGTCAGCCTGACGCGAAGACCCAAGTGTTTAACACCCAAGCAAGCTTGGTCCTCATTTGAATTGACACACTAAAAGAATGAAAGGCTGAGTGAACCTTCCCAGCCTGGGAATTGAACCCCGGACCTGTGTCACGCCAGCGCAATGCGCTAAAAGTTGCACCACTGGGCTTCACTATAGAATGTAGAAACTGGAAAAAAATGAACTAACTACACTGCTCAAAATAATTAGGGGATCACATTGTTTTAACGAAATTACTCAAATACTTACTCCAATAAGTAACATAAAATAAATCATCCATAATTTAAATCCTAGCAATAAACAGAAGAAGAAAACTCCATATGCAAATCAAAGTTCATGATGTAAAAAACAACAAAAAGAATATAAGGGCAGAAATCGGGATGTTGCAGAAACATCTGTTTCACTGCCTTAACTGTGAAATTCGATTGCTCAGTGTGCAAGGCTGTGGAATCGATTCCAAGAAACTGGGAATGTTAGACGTCGACCAGGACAAGGTCTGCCACGCGCCACTACAGAAACTGATGACCGGTATATACTGTTAACATCTCGTCTAAACAGAACAGACAATGCTACTCAGCTGCAAAGACAGTTGCTCTTGGCAACAGGGCGAAGAGTGTCCAGCCAAACAGTACGTAATAGGCTTTATCAAGGAGGTGATAAATGGTCGGCATTCCGTTGACCTCACGCCACGCCCTCTTTCGTTCGTGAAAGGTCACAAGATAGACGAGCTGGTTGGATGCTATGGGGTGGAATCAGCACAGGGGGACGTACGGACCTGCATATCATTCGGAATGGTACTTTGACCGCCCGAAGGTATGCAGACGAAATACTGAGACCTCATGTCATACCTTACGCTGCAGTCAGTCGTGAGATTCCTTTGTTTTCCAGCATGATAATGCCAGACCGCATGCAGCTCGTCTTGCGGAGAGCATGCTTGAAGCTGAAATAATACAGAGTATGGAATGGCCAGCGTGATCTCCTGGCCTGAATCCAATGGAGCATGTTTGGGGCATGCTCGGACGAGAAGTGCTGCGAGACCGAGGCCTCCTTTTACTTACTGTCCTAGACTAAGATATTGCAATTTTTGAGGAGGGGAACAGTATTCCCCAAAGTCTTGTCGATAACATCGTCGCACCAATGGAAAAACAGGTGTGCAGCAGTGCTAGCTCTTTGAGGAGGCCACATGCCATATTAAAAATCTTGCATCATTTCTAAACAATACTTTTTTTTATCGTTTACATGTGATCAAATTGTTGCCCTAAATCCTCTTTTCATGCTTTTTCCATATTTTCAAAGAATTAAAGCTTAATAACAAATTTTTTTTTACATCTTTTTTTTCTGTATTGCGCAATGATTCGCGTGTGCTATCCATTTCATGCCAATACGTGGCTGTCTCGCAAGCTTTTCTTAACTTCTTTGCTTGCTCTCCTAATTGTTTTAGCAGTGTAGAAGGAATGGTACCAGCGAGGAACGTTTCCCGTGCGCTGTGCTAAGTGGGGGCCCTCCAAACTCAGTTATTTTTCCACGGGCGGGTTCACCCTAGTTTAGATTTGCCCCGGGTGAATTAAATTCTAGATGCGGCACTGAGTAGAGGTTTAACGGTTCTGGCCTACTGGTTATGGACTCGGCTTTCACACCGCAGACTTTCGGCTTTCTCACTCGAGACCTCCATTACCAAATTTTTCTTTCTTGTTTTTTGTTTATAACTAATAATTACATCTAATAATTATACCTGCTAACAGGGCAGCTTTGAATGTCTCCTAGCAAAACAAATGTTTGGAGCGTGACATAAAATTTATAATGGAACATCATTTACAACAATGGAAAGTTTATATGATCAAACACAAGTAACAGGGATGTAGCCGTTCTGGCCTGTTGGCTATGAACTTCGCGTTCACAGCTCAAAAAATACTGCGTTGTACCTTAGGCACGGTGTCTAGGGACCAAGTTCATGACTGACCTACTTTCAGACGGAGCTTCCATTGTCAGAACCAACTCCTTGAGTGGAGGAGGAGACCTGGTTACGGGTAAGGACATCCTCACACGGGTGAAGAGTTTGGTCCGGCTTAAGGTCTCCATAACAGGAACCGACCCCTTAATTTGGGGAGGAGACCTGGTTTCCACTACTATGTATCTTTTTTTTTGTTTCAGTTTTTCCATCTGTTCATATGTTTCTTCTATGCCCTAACTGCCGTAAATATTTAGCGATTGTTACGAATGTTATTGTTATGTAGTACGCCAATTGGTCTTTCAAAAATACTTTATGCAGCATGACTACGTCTCTTTCAAGTAAACACAAAAGAATCCCTGCACATTAAGCTTTAATGGATGGTCATTTAAAATTTAGTTTAGACTTCCATCATTTAAAAAACAATTAAACTATTATTCAAGGTTATAAGAAAGCTGTATCTGAAAAATAGTGTATGTTGTAGTAATACCTCTTTTGCAGTCAAACAAAATAATTGCACTCATTAGCCGTGAAGGGTTATGCAAATTAACTAGTTCTGAATCGAAGTTCGTGGTTATCAGAAAAGAAACAGAAAATTATAATTAATATGCAATTTTCTTTCTTTTTTTACACAAGTGCTCGATATGGATTCCTTTCAAAATCCGTATAATATCATAGCGATATACCATTTCTTCCCAAAACGTAGCAAAGATCGAACAAAGGTTTTGTGAGGACATGATGTTTCAGATATTCCTGAAGGAATAAGTCACCGGAGATAAGTCAGGTGAACTAGAAGAAAAGATTTGTAGAACCAAATCACCAGCTGCACTTCAACTGAACCTATGTTTTATTAGTTCTCTGTTTAGGTCTTGCGTTCATACTAAGTTTGCCTATAAGTTTTCTCGATCTGCAAGGTTTCTTTACTTTACTCAACCAGCCCACCAGCCAGGCGGTACAGAAGACTTGTGTTCATTATGTTTCTAGAATCTGAGAAGTTTATGTTTTTCTTTTTGTTAAATGCACATCTGTTCTGCGTTAAATGTTTATTTTTCTTTCGTTGACAAGAGGACTTTCTTCTAGGTGAAGCTGCCGGCCGCTTTGCGAGCAGTTTGGTCTCAGGATCTAATCCCGTCATTCCTTGGATGCATGTTTTTCTAAATATCGTGATATAAAATCGTAATTTGAAAATTATTATGATTTTGTACATATGAACAATTGAGATGAAGTTCTATAAGAGGCATATATCTCGATACTCTCCAAACTCCAAAAAACTCTAGGTGAAAGGATAACGTCGGCAACTTCGTTGTTTATTTTCAAATTTTTTTACAATTTCAGTTTTTGGTGTTTTCAGTATTTTTTCCGTGAAGACTACCATCTCCCAGACTAGTCCTCATAGTCTGCTTCCTAGCCTTCCCCCTCCATTTGAGCAAGGGATTGATTGTGGATTCATGCAACCGAGTTTGTTGTTTCTTAGACAAGTGACACAGTTAATTATTTTGCATGATGAACGGGTTTGTTGTAAAATATATTTGATCTATTACGATACGGTCTGTGTTGGAGAAATTATTAAATGATAGTAGTTGTAAGGTACCTAAATATTAAATGATACCTAGTTGTCATGAATACGATGTTTCCGAGTCCACAGTAGTATGGGATTCTGAAACCTTATGACAGCCCTACTTCCCCCAGAGGTTTACTGCAATACTTATGGTACAGCTGCGGAAGAAAAAGGCCCACTTTATTCAGCCGTTTTTCATCGTACAAAAAAGTTACATATACCAATCGTTTACTATTGACGTACACTTTAATTTGCTATACGTAAAAGTTGCATTAGGTTGCATGCTCCATATTAAAATTCGCACCAACATTTTTTTCCCAATAGCAACCCCTAGATTTCACTTCATATTTCAAAAATTTAGCTCATTTTAACTCCGGATACTAATTTTCAATAAATTCATTAAATTATTATTAAATTAAAATTAAAAAAATATTAATACAACCTAGCCATATTTTGATGGAAATAGATGCAAAAAGTGATTTTGCATGGCTGTGCAAAATTTGAAATTTTTACGTTCAGTAGTTTAATTTATATTAAATAAAATGAGTTATTTTCCTGAATTAAGAGACCATATATAAATTTATTAAGTGACATTTTTTTAAATTGCATAAAATAAACGTAAATTCGATTCCTTTTGTGCTAAAAAGTAAAAGATAGATCCTGTTTATACATATTTAAATATTAAAAACCATTTAAAGACAGAGCTATTTGTGCAATGATGAAACATCAAACCTTTATAGTTTATTTTATCTGCTGTACATGGACGAGCATATAATAATCGCACAGTCAAAAATGAATTTCTTTTTGTAAACTGCGCTCATAAAAAGTCTAAACTCATTTGATATCATGATTTCAAATTTTCTGGAACACGTTATTCTGAGGGTATAATATAAAATACATTCTCACCTTTGCAGTATGACAGTAGAGATAGTATAAGACGAGTAGTAATTTAGAGTTAATTAGTATGATTTGGAATTCCTGATCAGCAGTTTAGGAAAATAAATACTAATTTAAATAACTAGAAAAAATATTTTTAGCTGTTAGTGAAGAAGTATTACATTAACATTTTTTTAATAATATACAATCTTTATATCGCGACCATATACTCGAATCCTTCTTGCTTAACTAAATCTGCAATTTTGCTACATATACATGAAATAGCTTTATTTTCAACTATGTTAATATAAGAGTACACAGAAAATGTCATTGTATATTTTAATACAGATAATTCTTCTTGTTGTAATTACACTTTGGAGACAAATCTTTTCTGCTTGTTCAGTTGCATCAAACCGTTCTAAATTTGTGATAGAATCCCGCCATTGGATTTCCAAGACGCTTCTGTTTTGCGTAACCTTTTACGTCCCATGGGCCTCTCGTAACTTGACTATACTTCGTCTTGTCGCTGATGTAACCACACTGGCAGTACACAAACATTATGATTGTGTTCATTTTAACTGAAAGACAAAAACAAAATAACATAAGTTTATAAATTGTTATGCTGTATTTGCACTTAAGCGATCTTTTTACAAAAAAACAAGAGCAACAAAGAACTTCTTTTTGCTCAGGCTTGAAAAAGGAAATGAATCTTACTAGTGGTATATTTTTACTTTCCGAACATGTACCATGTAAGGAAAGTATAGAAATCATGAAAAAATTCGACTTCGAAATTTTTGTGTATTGACACGTTTTGAGGTCTTCTGAATTCATTTACGCTTTTTTTACGAGATGTATGTATGTGTGTGTGTGTGTGTGTGTGTGTGTGTGTGTGTGTGTGTGTGTGTGTGTGTGTGTGAGTGAACACGATAGCTCCTAAACGGAGCATTCGATTGAGCTCAAATTGGGTATATATGTTATAAATTATCATCGTAAGACCGGTGTTGATTTTGATGTGTATAGGACTTACAGTTTTTCTACAGGGCTACGACAAAGCTTTCTTTTATATTACGGCCTTTGGGGAGAAATTCTTGAAAGTGCGCTAGCGTTTAAACGGCGCATTCAATTGAGCTTCGGTTTGGTATATATGTTTGAATCATTCATCGATTAAAATTTATTTAAATGCTTGGTAATGATCTTAATCGTAAGTGTTAGGAAAGTCGAGTGAAGTCACTCAAGATTTTTTTTTTCAAATGTTAGATAGGAAGCTGTCGCTGAGTTCAAGTGACCTACAGCCTTTTGGATTTCTTTCCGAAAGTGCAAGATAATCGTTCCAGTCCCAATATGGTAAAACTTTAGATCGTAAGACTTTATAAACTTACACACTTAAAAAAATACACATAATAATACGATCGTTGGAAATGGTACAAAAGGTCCTCGATTGCCTTCCTCGATTGCAAAACCCACAGCGGCAGGAAAATTTGAAATGGAAGTATTATTAATAGAAGTATTTTTGTAGGAATATGAGGTTAGGACATTCAGTCACTCCCTATCAGTAACTATCAATATTTAACTAAACACTACACTGACTAAATGATTCAGTATTAATTAACAATTAAACCAACACTCAATTTTTGTTATTGTTGTTTCTGATGCCCCTGACAACAGCAAGCGGCGGTGCCAGATCCTCCCCGAAGGGAGGCGATGGGCAGAGGGGGTGCGCCTTCCATTTTCAGGGCCCCAGTGGGGGGAAGTACGATGTAGCCCGTGGTCCCCTAATTTTGAACCAAATCCAGAGGAGGGACCAACCCCTGAAATTGGCACCCCCAGAGGTATCGTTTAACAACGTGGAGGACATTGGAACCACGACAGATTTTACGTGCACCAGCTCCCATTAGCGTACATGGTCCCACAGTAGTCGATCGGAGAGGAAGTTGACCCTCCCAAGCACTGGTCAAGCCGGATGCTGCTTCACTTGCCGTCTTATAATGGGGACGGAGTTTAGCGCCCAGACCACTGTTGCACTCACTCACTTTTTAGTTAAGCTTACTATCTCAAAAAAAAACTCATGCTAAATAAACAATAAACTAACACTGACTTACTGCAGCACAACGTACGGTTCAGAGTAACTCTTTTCAGAATATTTTACATCAATGCCTGTATTCAAATTAAATCACTTTTTAAATGAAATATATTCTGAATTTTCCGGTTATGTATTCATAAAGCATGAATGTTTTTATGTATTCATAAAACATGTTTGTTGTTTCCCTATTTCTAGTGTAAATTAAAACAGTTTTCAATATTCTTTATAATGCTAGATTTTGATTATTATTGAATTTCTGCGTGACTGATGCATTTCGCTGATATTTTCATTGGAACAATGCGGATAGCAAAAGTTAAAAACAGCACAAGTCTTGAGTCTCAAAAGTAGCATGCAAAGTTCGAAACTGGCACAAATTCCGCGTCTCCGAAAATTTGATGTATTTACCTGCAAAATAAGAAAGCTGTTTTTATGGAATCTTCACAGGTTGAACTTACCCTCACTGGTAGGACCCAAGGGAATGACGCAATCAGCAGCGGAATATCCGTTGTTCTCTTTGTTACCTACAAAGGGAGTCGTGAAACCTTTTCTAAAGTTATCGGGAGGTATATTGAGTACTAGCCAAGACACGTAAGGCGGTGTTACTTTGGAATCAGGAGCTGTAGAGAAACACACACAATGAAAGTTAAAGGTACTTACTATTTAATTAGATACACCACTATCAATTTATTCTATAATTACTTTCATATTAAATGTAATTCCCTTTTTATATAACTTTCTTCCGATTCCATTAGATATTATAAATAAATGTAAAATGACACACATAGCAAGATACTTATCTGTCAGTACGATTGTTTTGGAAAAAAAAAAAAATCTTCAGCCTTCATCAGCTATCATTACACAGTTTCACAGAATCGTGGGGGACTTCCTTGACAAAATTTCACTATGCACACGCTGATAGGAATGGAGTACCATAAAAGACAAAGGTTGAAAAACACTTCTGAAACACTTTTAGGTTCTGAGCTGCCTTTTCCCTGTTCATAATCCTCCAATTATGCTTTCTCATTTTTAGTGAATATCGTGGAGAAATCTACATTTCGTGGTTCAGTTGTTTTTTCGCAATTGATAGTTTTTAAAACACAGTTAGTCCATGAGTGTAGCTTTACTATTACAAATGTTCCGTGTATTAACCCTAATACATCATTCTTCAACTTCTAATATAAAACAGGCGTTACATTCTGTTGGAAAAGCTTTATTTTTATGTATTTATTTATTTTGAGAGGCGATAATATTTAATATTCAATAGTAAAAGTAGTGCTGTTACAACAGATAAATTAGAACAAATAGCTCTAGTAGTAAATTCTTCCTCAAGTATACAAGTTTTTCCTCATTGCTGGAGTCGGCTGAATATCTTATGGGAAATTTGAAATGTAAAATAAGTATTCAGGTTGTAAAAGAAATTTTCGAACTCAAAATACAAAAAAAAAACTTATCTTAGACAATTCACCCTGTATCTCATCATAAGTGGAAATTACGTAGATACAGAAAATATTTTCAAATTAAAAACATATAGAGACAATCACATGTGTAATATGACGTTTAAAGGTTGGATTGAGTACAATACAATATCTTTTTTTTAAGTTTAACAAAAGCGTACAGACGAAATGTAAAGATGCTTCTATCTAAGCTTTATGTACACTGCTCAAAACAATTAAAGGATATTGCAGTTTTAGGTGGATCTTGAGGCTCGGAAACTTTTTAGCTGATTGATACCTGGTCGACAGACGCAGTAGGTTATATGAGAATAAATTACACATGTTTGACAGAAAAAAAATGCATTTTATTGCGCATTTGTGTAGAAATGGAAAAAAAACACAATTTGTGCATATGAGGAAAAAAGAATAAGAAAAGGTGTTTTCTTCAAAGGAAATCATTTTCAGTAGGGGGTATGGTTTCCGCGGACGGCCCGCAACGTTGAACACCTTTGAGGCATGGAGTCAATGAGGCTATTAATCACGAGTTGGGGTATTCTGTCCCACTCTTCCAGAAGAGCTCTTTCCAGTTCTTGGAGAGTTTGTGGGGGTGGTTAGTGGCCAGCAACTCGTCTTCCTAGAGCGTCCCAAACGTGCTCTATTGGATTCATGTCTGGAGAACACGCTGGCCATTCCATTCGTACGATTCCTTCCACGAAAAAGAAATCCTCCACCAGGTTAGCACGATGTGGCCTGCAGTTATCGTCCATTTAAATGAAGTCATCTCCGATTGCTGCAGCGTAAGGCACTACAATAGGTTTGAGGATCTCACCCCTATATCGGCGACCAGTCAGAGGTCCATCTCGAATGATGTAGAGGTCTGTGCGCCCGTCAATGGAGATGCCACCATACACCAACACTCCCCCACCGCCAAAGCTGACACTTTCGTGCACGAACGCAGGATTATTCCTACTGCCACGGTCCCTCCAGATGAAAATACGCCTATTATCAGGATGAACTGAAAAACGGGACTCGTCAGAATAAAAGAACATTGCTCCATTCATTTCTCCTCCAGTTCATATGCTCTGTTGCCCACTCCCTGCGGTCGTGACGATGCCTTGATGTTAGTCTAACACATACCATCGGTCGGCGTGCATACAGACCTACACCATGGAGCCGGTTTCGGACAGTCTGAGTTGAAACCGTGGTGCCAGTAGCCGAGCGAAGGTGTTGTTGGAGAAGAATAGCGTTCATATTCCGGTGTCTCCGAGCCGTTAACACTAAATAATGATCTTCATTGGGCGTTGTTGCCCGTCTACGACCTTGCCCTGGTCTTCGGCCTGCACTTCCAGTCGCCAAAAACCGGTTCCAGATGCTGGAAATCACACTTTGTGACACTCCAATGGCTTGCGCTACTTCGGCTTGCGTTTGGCCCCCTTCTAATCTACCGACAATTCTCCAAGCTTCTGAATCGGTTAAATGACTTCGCTGAGACATCGTACTCATCGAAACAAAGCAGTCACTGAATCCCGATCATCCTTGTCTTCATTGTCTTTTATTCAGTTGAAAGTCCAATTTCATTTACTGCCGCTGAAGCAGCGTTTTTGACGTCGAACTCAAAATTAGCATACTCCACAGTTTGAAAATCAGAAAAATTTGCATTTGTGATTCTCTTCTTCCATTTTCGGCAAAAAAAATTTCGCTTATATCTTTATTTTATATAGAACTTACAATATCCTTTAATTGTTTTGAGCAGTGTATTTCCTGAATGAGAACGTTTCTAAGTGTTAATATTTTAAAGCTGCATTTTTTAAATTCCTTTCTTATATAGCTACTTAGAATCTTAAATGTTTTATATAAGGTTTGTTACAATATTCATTCTAAATGTACGATCATATTTATTTATCATATAGTATATTTAGTATGTTTTCTGAATTATCAATATGGTTGAAATATTTAGACAACCAAACAAATCATCTTTTTTTTTAATATTTATTTACCGCAAGCCGCAAACTTTCATCTGTAAAACATTGGTACTTCCCTAAATCTGTTTTTGATAAGTACTCTACTGCTGCAAAAAGTTATCTAGAAATACTTTGTCGTGGCATTCAGTAAATAAATTTTCAAGAAAAATCATGAAAATCCTTATTAGAGAACGTAAAAACGTTCTCTTGCAAAGATGCATATATAAAATTAAAATAAAGTACTTATGTCTATGTCGTATCACGTTTGTGAATAAACTGTCTTTAAAATTCATAAGACGTACCCCATATCAAGATTTTTTGTATTTTTGTCGTACTTGGATACTTTTAAACTTAAAAATGACAAATAAAATTTTAAAATATAGTGAATTAAATATATATTTAAATTGTCATTCATTGCCACAATAGATTCAAAATGTTGAATTGTTATTCAACCACGCTATGTTACATTTTCAGAACACGCAGTCTAATCGTGTTTCCCATTTCTTCAAGAGCTACAGACAAAAAATTAAATATGGTTTCCAGATTTTGAAGGCGTCAGTGAATTTTAAATCAGTCTTATTTTTCTTCCAAATCCATTCTAAAATTCCATTGAAATTTCAGTTTCGTTTTCACGCCGACTTAAATGATGCTCATTTCGTCAATCTAACGTAAGTGAAACTTGAGCTAAAGAATATCGGTATCCTAAAATGGAATGTCTTTACTTTTAAGATTATGGAACTGATATTGATTTGACTCTAAATAGGAAATACATTTTATAACTTTTTATAATAGTCTAAATACGTTTTATAATATGTAAGAAGACCAATTGGGTAGGTCTTGTATCGGAGACCTTTTAACTTTGAATTGTGAAGTTTGTACAATTTGTGGCATGATGCAGGGAAGTGGAAAGCTTAGCACACACACTAAGGGGTGCGATGGTGATATGCCAAATTTGTGTAGATATTGATTATATGAGACGTTATTTATGGAGAATAAAAATAAATTACGATCAGATAAATAAATTAAAATTTATACTTTGAAGGAAAATGTGTATGCATATCAGCTGTTTCCCCAACATTCCAATCGTGCTGCCATTTTTGGAGGATATATCTGTCAGTGAAAATGGACAAAATAATTTGTTAAGTGGGCTGAAAAAGAAAACTGACTGTTTTACCAGAGAATCGGCAGACTCGTTGCCTAAATTACGTTCATGTGACCTTATCTATGACAGACTTGCTTTTATTTATAATGCTGTGTGCATATAATACATCTTGTACTATTGGGTATTTTGAATGCGTGTTTTGTAAAATGTGAAATGCGGACTGGCTATCGCTTAAAAAGATATCTAAAGTAAATTTCGTTAACGATATGGAAGAACAACTGCATATACTGCCAAAGCTGAAAAAATACAGTAGTTACCATCCCACGATTAACCTACCAGCTACATGGCGACTGGTCGAATCCCTTATCACGTGCCATAGAGCTAGGGAACTTCTTGACACGGCTGGCTGTGCACCACATGACTGGCGATTCGATCATTGCGTGTTGCTGGTAGCTTAATCGGGAGATGGCAACGGTGGCACTTTTCCTGCTTTGGAGTCACTTAAAATTTTTCTTTCCGACCAGCACTAAAATCCCTAGAATCAGGAGGTCTTAAAGAGTTAACTGCTTCCAGGATCTTATAAAAGTGTAATCGATGATAATCACGACTTAATCCCTATAAAATTACTTAAAAAGCTGTAAATATACGCTTTTAGCCGCTAAAATTACAAATATCTGTATACATACAAAATGCTAAGAGAGTGATGTTTTTACAACATCCTGGAGGATTATAATACAGCGTAGGAGCATTCGTAGCTTGAGTTAAAGTGTAGGGATGGACGCGAGACGAAAAATTGGAGTCTCGCGTCTCGCAAAACAGCCGTAAAGCTTGTCTCGTCTCGCAAAAATCAATATATCATAATGTTAAAAATGCTTGTCTCGTCTCGCAAAAAAGCTGTAAATCTCCGTCTCGCAAAAAGTCGACTCGCGTCCATCCCTATTAAAGTGACAGTATCACCGCAAGATATATTTTTGCCATTGTACTCCACCTAGGCAGAAATAAAAAACATTGTGTAAGGTAAATTTCATAGTGCACAAAAAATATCTTTATATAGCGGAAAGGTAAAAATATAGCGAAAATAGGTAAAATAAAGAGGAACTGCTATATCCGTTCTACCTTGACAATTTTTTTGGCGCGGTGTCCGACGAGTTTACTATCAGAAACAATAAAAATGCATGAACTAAATAAAGGATTAAACATTAAAAAATTACATTTTACTCCATACAATTTTAATTCTAAGAATCGTTAGATCCATTGGAAATAATTGATGAACTTTGCTTGTAAATTTTCTAATGGCTTTTACATATTTTTTTAATCGATTGTATTTTTCAAAGAAAGATTAAGCTTATACGTGCATTTAAACTTCGATTTGATGGATTTTAGTTAATATTAACGTCGTGAAAAGGAAGTTAGGCCCAACCACTGGTTTTATTATATATATATATACATATATATATATATATATATATATATATATATATATATATATATATATATATATATGTATATATATATATATATATATATATATATATATATATATATATATATGCTATATGCTATTTAGTTACGTAAACGACAAATACCGATCAAAAGAAGTAATACCTTAAAAAATTAAGAATAAAATAAAAACAAAAAATCTTTGACTCTAAGCATTCCAGAAAAAAAAATTTAAACGGCCAAAGTATGCCTTAAATTTGTATACTTTCTGAACATGAAATATACATTTCAAAATTCTCAAATTTAAATATTAGAAATACTAAACGACATCATAAACCAAGTTCAAGAAATTATTCTAGTTACTTGGTCAACAATGTATATTATAGTTCTTCTGAGATTCATATTTTAAAATCTTCTTTTGCAGCGCTAATAATTTTTGTCAAACAAAAATCGCTCATCCCTCTGTATAGCGGCAGGCTTGCAGAATTTCACTTACATTATATAGCCTGAGCAGTAATTTACAAATATAGCTAAAACACTGCTACAAGCCGCATGGTTGTGAACTTGTATCGAATAGTTAGTGTCAATGAAAACAAGTTGTTTTAAAGATGTAAAGTATAACGCATTGAAAGGAAGATTTGCAATTGCAATTTGATTGCATTTTGGATGATTTTTTCAAGTTTCTTTTGAAAAATTCTCTTTCGAGACTTTACAAAGACTTTTGTGATAGGAAAAGTAACGAATTTCAGGTGCCTAAAAATATGGATATATAAAAATTCAAAATTACTAAATACTCAAAGTAAAGAATTCATAATGCATATTTTAAGGACTGCAATGAGGATAAGACGAGAAAATTATTTTTGAAAACCTTTTGTGATAGGAAAAGTAATTTATTTGAGAGGCCAAAAAGTAAGGATATATAAAAACTCAGAATTTGAAGCTACTAAATATTCAAAATAAGGAATTTATAATGCATATTTCAAGGGCTGAAATGGGGATAAGACTAGAAAATTATTTTTGAAAACCTTGTGTGATCTTAAAAGTGACGAATTTGAAGTGCCTAAAAATATGGATATATAAAACGAAAAATATACTAATCAGTTTTTACTCTTCTTTGAGACAAAAAAACATTCCTAGTTGTAGAACATAATCACGTGATTAATTAATGTTTGAAAAGCTACAATACTGCAGAACTGTCATTACTCTTGTGGAAGTTGAACACACCACCAGGACACAAGGATAATAAAGAGTGCCCAAACTCAAAAAAGTGCACTATAACGTCGAAAAATGACCAAACCTTAATATAAATAAACTTAGTAAAACTAAGCATAAATAAAATTGTTGTTCAATGCATCGATCATAAGGAGGAGGCAAAGAGAAAATTAAAAATGTCGGTGATTCTTCCAGAAGCGGTCTCGATGCTTTCAAGAAAATTCCTGTGAGAAAACCGTAAGTTTTTCTCACGCTTCGTAGTTTTCCGTAGATGGTGAGTGAGAGGATGGGGGGGGGGGTCGCTAATTGCGAGGACTGACTATATATCATGTCAGATTTGAAAGGATATCGCCTAAAAGGAAGTTCACGGAATACTGGACACTGAATGATTGGCAATCATCCTGGCAAGTGGACACTACACTGTATTTATGGGTGCAATAAAAAAAAAGATCAAAGAAAATTAATGATGTTACAAAAGCATACAATTTACAGATATGTAAAATTCCTTTTCGAAAGCAAAAAATACTCATTTTTATGTTGATTTATGTTGCAAACACGCAATAGCAGTCAAAAATATGCAGACCCTGATCAGACATAGAAGGGGCCCCGGGGCAAAAAAAAAAGGTTGTTTTGGGCCCCTATACTATTACAGACATTTTAACTTATTTGTGATTGTTTTCTATTTTCCCAGCATAAAAATGAAACATTTCAAAATAATTCTAAAATTAAATTAAAAATTACCCATGTATTTATACTCATTTAGAACAAGACTATGCATTTAAAATTGATTTTAATATTTTTTTAATCCATTTGTATTATTAGCGTATGTGTGCGCTGAGTTCCACCTGCCAGAAAATTTTCTTTTCTTCATCATAATATTTAAAAAAATGCTAACTAATGGATATTTTGTGATAAGTACATATGGCCATAAATTTTCAATAACGCCTTTAATTTCTATTTTATTGATCTAGTCTTAGAAACCATTATCATTGTGTTAGAAAGAAGAACAGAAAATAAGTCTCGAAGCCTTTTTATTGTTACCCAATTATGATATAGATAAAGGAAATTTAGCTTAATAAAAATTATTATTGCAGCATATATAAATTTAATATACAATAAATGGAGAGATTTGCGAGGCCTTTATTTTTCAGGGGCTCACGGGCCCACACGCCCGTGTGATAATGAGACTCTCGAGGCCCCATCAAAATAACCTCTGTTCAACTTTGGACCTCTCTTTCCTTCCTTTTTTGTCCTCTTTATGGCAGATTAGTGATTCTACAAATAATACTGAGAACGATAAAAAGAAAAAAGATGCACAATGTCAGGCTTCCGCTTCAGGCAAAGCAAACCCCCTCCCCCCCCCTCGTGTGCGTGTGTCCCCTGCATGAGGGGGGGGCGGGGGAGAGATTGGGTGTCTTTCAAGCATCAGTTTCAGTTATGCTTGGAGTCAGAAGAGAGAGAAATTGCACCACGGGATCAATCGCCGGAAATGATGACACGGCAAAAGTAGCTTCCAAAATTCGCTACAAACTACTGTTTTTTTGTAGCGCGCTACACGCTACACTACTTTTTTAAAAAAGTAGCGCGCTACACTACAAACTACAAAAAAAAGTAGCGGCTACTGTAGTTTCGCTACAAGTAGCGCGCTACTCCCCAGCCCTGGTTGTGAACTTGTATCGAATTGTTAGTGTCAATGAAAACAAGTTGTTTTAAAGATGTAAAGTATAACGCATTGAAAGGAAGATTTGCAATTGCAATTTGATTGCATTTTGGATGATTTTTTCAAGTTTCTTTTGAAAAATTCTCTTTCGAGACTTTACAAAGACTTTTGTGATATGAAAAGTAACGAATTTCAGGTGCCTAAAAATATGGATATATAAAAATTCAAAATTACTAAATACTCAAAGTAAAGAATTCATAATGCATATTTTAAGGACTGCAATGAGGATAAGACGAGAAAATTATTTTTGAAAACCTTTTGTGATAGGAAAGGTAATTTATTTGAGAGGCCAAAAAGTAAGGATATATAAAAACTCAGAATTTGAAGCTACTAAATATTCAAAATAAGGAATTTATAATGCATATTTCAAGGGCTGAAATGGGGATAAGACTAGAAAATTATTTTTGAAAACCTTGTGTGATCTTAAAAGTGACGAATTTGAAGTGCCTAAAAATATGGATATATAAAAACTCAAAATTTAAAATTACTAAATATTCAAAGTAAAAAATTCATCATGCATATTTCAAGGACAAAAATGAGGATAAGACTAGAAAATTCTTTTATTCATGAACAGTGCTCAATTATTTCTAACCTGAAGAAAATTAAACAAAAGCTATAAAGAGTTTATTATTAACTGTCGGAACGTCTTACTTGTAAGTTAGTGGACTTCAGAATATCCGCAAACTTTGGTATGTAACCTTTCGTCTGAAAATCCTGTGAGCATTTAGCATCTCCATTGGTTCGTTCAGTAATAACAAGCAGTATAAAACATGAAGCCAAGGACAAAAGAGGCATTTCTTAAGTTTCCTACCTGAATATCTCATGTAAACCTACTATGTATGTGCGTAATTAAGAGGTTTTATGTGGAACATACCAGATCTAAACGGAAATGCAGTGGTTTGTAGTGTACTTTGCTTTCGTATCTTCCGGTTTCCCCTTATCATTTAAAGTGCGTACTCAGGTGATCTAGCTTATGTAACTTAAAAGTGAATACGCTTAAAAACCAATACTTCTATCACGAATTGCTGTCAGTATGTTTCAATGCTACTGGGCTTGTTCAACCTGGCTTAGCGGAAATTGTCGATCTTTGGAAATGAATAATTATTAGTTCAAACAGTGATGCAATTCCAATTTTCCGAGAATATGTCAGCGGCAGGTGTGAACACCAACTAAAAGAAAATTTCTTTTGAAAAATTCTCTTTCTATACTTTACGGCAATTGTAGAGCTAATGTGTATAGAAAAACCAAGAGTATTTTCTAAACCAAAGACTAAGACAAATAGTAATGATTTACAATAAAGAATGAAAATCTGCCGTAATACAGATGTATGAAAATGTATTTTTCAGTTATGCTGTAGTGGCATGTTTCACCAGGTATTCGAAAAACTTCGTAGCCCTAAAGGGAAAAGTGACATTTAGAGGCAGGTTTCAATAATCTTGTGGGGATGGGTAACTTTGCTGCTGTTGGTGTCGCTGCCACACTCCATGTAAGTGTGTGTTTCAATAATTCTCAGTTGACGCAATGGAACTTGTGTGTGTGTATTTAGGTACTGCAGGAAAAAAAAAATCGGAAGTATGAAATTTTAACTATGAGATGATAACTTGAGATTTATTTGCCACAGAAATAAACAGTTTACATTTGGGCTTAAGGTTTAATTTTTCTATTTTTCTATATAAATATTTTTACTCAATCAGTCGTAGCCTCCGCTACACCAGTTGTGAAATTTCACAGCTCTTTGGTGAAAATTGATTCGAGATTTTGTATGGGTGTTGTATCAATATTGAGCTCTTTACTACTATAAAAAGCTAGTTATGACAATGAACAGAATGGTAGAATCCAATATACAGTCGCTGAAGTTTCGATTTTAACTAACTTCACTTTTTCCATTCCTTTAAGGTACGGAAACTATATAATATGATGTTTTCAAAGCTGTTGTCCCAAAGAGAAGCAGAATTTATTTTTCGAAATTTTTAATGCATGATAATACCAATGAAAAATAAAGTTATATATGTTCCTATTTATGATTTTTAATGAGATTTGGTAATTCATAATGAACATTAAAAGAATGTATGTTTAAAAATGTCCTTATCGTTAACGTTCTGCTTTTATAAATTAAATTTCAAATAAGAAGCATTTAGAAATGTATTCAATACCTTAAAGATTAAAAACTCGCTTTAATATTCCAGAACTCCTTTCTCGGCGCTTTGTATTTCATTCACTATTCAAAGAAAATTAATAAAAAAATTGTTTATTTATTTGTTTAATATGCTGAACCTTATTTTCAAATATATTTTTCTTCTGTCTGTGCAGTAATTAGAACTCAAAATTAGCGCTGCTTTATGTATTTATTACGTTAAAAAAATAATTTCTTTCAGTGGATTATATTTAACCTGTGTTCAACTTCATTGAGTATCATGACTAAAGAAATCTTTTTTTGATTACAGCATAGGATTTTGGATTTGTTGATCATTAAAATATTAACTAGTATAATACTGCAGTATGAGTTAGTGTAAAGCAAGCTATTTTAGTGATGCGTGTATAATACTCCCTTTAACAATTTTTCACCCTAGAGAATAAGGACTACGTAAGTTATATAAAATGTCAGGGAATTTTATTTTCAAACGTCTCAAAAGTTTGCTTAATGAGAAAATTCAAAAGATGGCCGTCCTGGTTCCAGGCTGAACTCATCTTGAAATCAAGTCGGCCATCTTGAAGAAGCATAGAAGAGAAGCAATGAAGAAACATATTTTTTTTCTCTCAATTTCAAACTACATAAAAAGTTTCATCTTTTGCTACATCATTTAAAATTTTATCACCTGCACTTTTTTTTATCATCTGCATAGTTTATGCAATATCTGCATTTGGAGATGCGCCGAAATAAAATCCAAAAGAAACATTTTTGAATGATTCATTGGATTCATTCAGGAAAAATGCATTTGTGCAGGAATTTTTAAAATTGTATTTTTGAATATTTATCTACTCGAAGTTTTAGCATCGTATTCATGCTGATATAATAATTGAGGCGTTGACAATGAAAATGATGTAAGTGCCAAAAATTAAATTTTACAGGAGAGGCAAAAAAGGTTTTGACGGTCCAATATCAAAATGAGTACTCACGTTCTTTGCTACAAACTGTTTATTGAAGCAAAAGACTTAACATGAGACATAACAGATGGGTGTGAAAAGAAAAAGAAATTATTTGTAAACCTCCTTATAGAATCTAAACCGCGAATTCAAAAATGTTAGAACCCAATATCTCGAAAATGAAATATAATTGAAATTCAGATTATTTTAAAGCCGGTTCGGTCCAGCTGGAGTATTTGCTACCAGTAGAAATATTTGGTTGCGTTCACTGTGCCATTATAGCAGTTATAGTACACTTTAGATATTTGCTAGCGCGGCGAGATGGTATAATTCGTGGTGCTAAATACGCCAATCTGCAATGGATTATGTAATATATCGATAACGGTTTTCCGGGAACCTTAAATGAGCAGTAATTATAGGTTGTGAGCATGTATAAATCTCCAAATAATGAAAAGTCGCCATTAATGGCAAGCTATCCTAGCTGTTCCGTAGTTTTTATCAAAGAAAACATACGACGTATGTATTCTTACAGTTAAATATTAACTATACATATACGCAAGTCGCCAAATTATGAAAATTCGCCAATAATTGACTAATACACAAGGTGTTCCATGGGTTTCACATAATTAAAAATAGTGCGAAGTTCAAAGCAACATGCAAGAACCAAGCAATGTAACAAGTAATTAATTGGATAATGAACGGGGAATAATTATTTGGATAATGAACCAAGTAATTATTTGGATAATGAACGGGGTTGTTGTAAAATATATTTGATCTAATACGATACGGTCTGTGTTGGAGAAATTATGAAATGATACCTAGTTGTAAGGTACCTAAATATTAAATGATACCCAGTTGTAAGGTACTTAAATATTAAATGATACCTAGTTGTCATGAATACAGTGTTTCCGAGTCCACAGTAGCATGGGATTCTGAAACCTTATGACAGCCCTACTTCCCCTAGAGGTTTGCTGCAATACTTATGGTACAGCTGCGGAAAAAAAAGGCCCACTTGTACTTTATTCAGCCGTCTTTCGTCGTACAGAAAAGTTACATGTACCAATCGTTTACTATTGACGTACACTTTAATTTGCTATATATAAAAGTTGCATAAGGGGGCGTCTCCATATTAAAATTCGCACCAACTTTTTTTTCCTATAGCAACCCCTAGATTTTACTTCATATTTCAAATATTTAGCTCATTTTTACTCCGGATACCAATTTTCAATAAATTAATTAAATTATTATTAAATTAAAATTTAAAAAAATTTTGAGTATAACCTAGCCAAATTTTGATGGAAATAGATTTTACATGGCTGTGCAAAATTTCAAATTTTTAAGTTCAGTAGTTTAATTTATATTAAATAAAATGCGTTATTTTCCTTAATTAAGGGACCATATATAAATTTATTAAGTGACATTTTTTGGAAAATAGCATAAAATAAAAGTAAATTCGATTCCTTTTGTGCTAAAACAGTAAAAGATAGGGGTATTAAAATATATCAACTTTTGAAGCAAATAAATAAGAGGTTTTTACAGTTTGATGGTGATTCTATAAAGCGTCTATTGTTACGTCCGCTACCATATCCGACCAAATAAAATGTTTTCAATGTATCGAATTAGATGCAGTAGATGTATGTCTTCCAATACAACGTCCTATTTCTGAAAAACTAACATCCTTAACATCCCAGGCATGAACTTGACCTTTTTTAATATTGGAAACATCAGGTCTTTGCACTTCCCATACTTTATCAAACATTCAACAAACCTTCAAAATCACGTTTTTCTGTCTAAATTTTCATCTGACTATAAATTAAAATACCGCCAAAAGTCTTAAAGAATATTGCACATTGCAGACGATAATATTAAATGAAGAATGTGAAATAACAAACACAGTGATAATATTGGGTAGACAAAAAAGTAAAAGTAAAATTGGGTATACAAAAAAGTAAAGTTATTGCCACTGTTACATGAAATTCAGACAAATAAATTTTCAATCATAAAACCATTCTTCAAGTTCCACCGTAGCTGAGTAACATTCATGATTGTAGTCAGAAGAGCGGAGAACAGCCTCTCACTCCTGGCAACATTTCACCTGTCTAAGAGAAATACTAAATAACAATTTCAAAATCAGAAAGATTTTCAAAATCGTTAGCAGTCGTTTTGCATTTTCCTTTAAATCATGTGTACGAACCAAGGAAATTATGGACTCACGAGTCATTTGGACCACTGACTAAATATTCTAAATTCTACACCTGATTTTCTTAGTACAAAAACTTTAAGACTAGAAACAGTAGTTTTCTTGAAAATAATATTTATTTCTTTTAACTCTCGCAAGCAAAATTAATGAAAGGCGAAAAGTTCGGAACCTACAAATAGCGTTTCTCAATTTGCAGAAAGTCCTTTAAAATCGTGCAAAAAAATAATTCGCAAAATCTCCGGAAATTATCGTAGAAATTTTTGAAAATTGAAATTTAGGGTAAATTGAAGGTTTTTTTTCGTTAAATAAAGCAGTATGTTGCCATTGAAAAAAATGAAGTTAATGCAGAATTAAATATGAAGACGGCCCCTTGTGCAAATTATATTACTAGAAAATTAAAGTATACGTTATTTGCAAACGAATGGTATATATAACTTTGCAGTACGATGAATTATGGGCAAATAAAGAGCAAGTGGGCCTTTTTTCCCGCAGCTGTACATCCTGTTTATATATTTAAATATTAAAAACCATTTGAAGACAGAGCTATTTGTGCAATGATGAAACATCAAACCTTTATAGTTTATTTTATCTGCTGTACATGGACAAGCATATAATAATCGCACAGTCAAAAATGAATTTCTTTTTGTAAACTGCGCTCATAAAAAGTCTAAACTCATTTGATATCATGATTTCAAATTTTCTGGAACACGTTATTCTGAGGATATAATATAAAATACATTCTCTCCTTTGCAGTATGACAGTAGAGATAGTATGAGACGAGTAGTAATTTAGAGTTAATTAGTATGATTTGGAATTCCTGATCAGCAGTTTAGGAAAATAAATACTAATTTAAATAACTAGAAAAAATATTTTTAGCTGTTAGTAACTTGAAGAAGTATTACATTAACAATTTTTAAAATCTTTATATCGCGATGATATACTCGTATCCTTCTTGTCTATAACTAATTCTGCAATTTTTCTACATATACATGAAATAGCTTTATTTTCAACTATGTTAATATAAGAGTACACAGAAAATGGCATTGAATATTTTAATACAAATAATTCTTCTTGTTATAATTACACTTTGGAGACAAATCTTTTCTGCTTGTTCAGTTGCATCAAACCGTTCTAAATTCGTGATAGAATCCCGCCATTGGATTTCCAAGACGCTTCTGTTTCGCGTAACCTTTTACGTCCCATGGGCCTCTCGTAACTTTAGTATACTTCGTCTTGTCGCTGATGTAACCACACTGGCAGTACAGAAACATTATGATTGTGTTTTCCTTAACTGAAAGACAAAAACAAAGTAACATAAGTTCATAAATTGTTCTGCTGTATTTACGCTTAAGCGATCTTTTTACAAAAACAACAAGAACAACAAAGAACTTCTTGAAATCTTCAGACTTGAAAAAGGAAATGACTCTTAGTAGAGCATTCTTTTTTTCAAATTTCAGATAAGAAGTTGTCCCTGAGTTCAAGCGACCTACAGCCTCTTGTGTCTCTTATCCGTAAGTGCAAGGTAATCGTTCCACGTTCCAATATGGTAAAACCTTAGATCGTAAGACTTTGTAAAATTGCACACTTAAAAAATATACCGCTTAATAATACGATCGTTACCAATGGTAGAAAAGGTCCGTCGTTCCTCGATTTCAAAACCCACAGAGGCAGGAAATTTTGAAATATAAGTATTATTAATATAAGTATTTTTTGTAGGAATATGAGGTTAGAGCATTCAGTCTTACTCACTATGAGTAACTCACAATAGTTAACTATGCACTACAGTGACTAAATGGTTCAGCATTATAATTAACAATTTTACCAACTACACTCACTTTTTGTTGTTGTTGTTTCTGATTCCCCTGACAACCGCACACGGTGGTGCCAGATCCCCCCCCCCGAAGGGAGGCGATGGCAGAGGGGGTGTGCCTTCCATTTTTAGGACCCCGCACTCTAAAAAAAAATTCAGTGGATACTAAAAAATATCTTGGAAACAAAAATGCCATAACTTAGTATTACTGCTAAATAAAGCCATGTAAATCAATTGGCATACATGGCTTCATTTAGTAGTTATACTAAGAAAAGTTATGACATCATACTAAAAAAAGTGATGGTATCCTTGTTTCCTAGGTATTTCTAAATAATCAACTGATTTTTAAAAAATTTTTTTAGAGTGCAGTGGGAGGAAGTACGGTTTAGCCCGTGGTCCCCTGATTTTGAACCAATTCCAGAGGAGGGACCAACCCCCTGAAATCGGCACCCCCAGAGGTATCGTTTAACAACTTGGAGGACATTGGACCCACGACAGACTATACGTGCAGCAGCTCCCATTAGCGTACACGGACCCACAGTAGTCGAGCCGAGAGGAAGTTAACCCTCCAAGCACTGGCCAAGCCGGATGCTGCTTCACTTGCCGTCTTCTAACGGGGACGGAGTTTAGCACCCAGACCACTGCTGGACTCACTCACTTTTTAGTTAAGCTTACTAACACTAGCAAAAAAATTATGCTAACTAAACAACACACTAACACTGACTTACTGTAGCACAACATACGGTTCAGAACAACTATTTTTTGAATATTTGATATCAATGCTTGTTTTGAAATAAAAATCACTTTTGAACCGCAATATATACTGAATTTTCCGGTTATGAATATTATTTCCCTATTTCTAGTGTCAATTAAAACAGCTTTCAATATTCTTTATAATGCAAGATTTTTCATTATTATTGAATTTCTGCGTGACTGATGCATTTCGCTGATATTTTCATTGGAAAAATGCAGATAGCAAAAGTTAAAAACAGCACAAGTCTTGAATCTCAAAAGTAGCATGCAGAGTACGTAACTGGCGCAAATTCCGCGTCTCCGAAAATTTGATGTATTTACCTCCAAAATAAGAAAGCTGTTTTTATGGAATCTTCACAGGTTGAACTTACCCTCACTGGTGGGACCCAAAGGAATGACGTAATCACCAGCGGAATATCCGTTGTTCTCTTTGTTACCTAGAAAGGGAGCCGTGAAACCTTTTCTAAAGTTATCGGGAGGTATATTGAGTATTAGCCAAGTCACGAAAGGTGGTGTTATTTTGGCATCAGGAGCTGTAGAGAAACAAACACAATGAAAGTTAAAGGTACTTACTATTTAATTAGATACACCACTATTAATTTATTCTACTAATTACTTTTATATTAAACATAATTCCCTCTTTTTATAACTGTCTTCGGATTCCATTAGATATCGTAAATAAAACTTTATAAAATAACACATATAGCAAGGTGCTTATATGTCAGTACAATTTTGGCCGAGTAAATCTTCAGCCTTCATCAGCTATCATTACACAGTTTCACAGAATCGTGGGGGACTTCCTTGACAAAATTTTCACTATGCACACGCTGATAGGATTAGAGTAGCATAAACGACAGAAGTTGAAAAAAAAATTCTGAAAGACTTTTAGGTTCTGTGCTGCCCTTTTCCTTTTTCATAATCCTACAATTATGATTTCTCAATTTTAGTGAATATCGCGGGGAAATGCACATTTCGTGGTTCAGTTGTTTTTTTTTGGCAACTGATATTTTTTGAAACACAGTTAGTCCGTGAGTGTAGCTTTACTATTATAAATGTTCTGTGTATTAACCCTATTACATCATTCTTGAACTTCTAATATAAAACAGGCTTTACATTTTGCTGGAAAATCTTCATTTTTAAGTATTTATTTGTTTTGAGAGGAGAGGACATTTAATATTCAACAGAAAAAGTAGTGCTGTTACAACAGGTAAGTTGCAACAAATAGCTTTAGTAGTAAATTCTCCCTAAAATTTACAAGTTTTTCCTCATTGCTGGATTCGGCTGACTTGTAAATAAGAGCTTATGCGAAATTTGAAATGTAAAATAGGTATTCAGGCTTTAAAAGAAATTTTCGAACTCAAAATACAGAAAAAACTCATCTTAGAGAATTTACCCTGTATCAGATCATAAGTGGAGATTATTTAGATACAGAAAATATTTCCAAATTAGAAACATATAGAGACAAATACTACGTGTGTAATATGACGTTTAAAGGTTGGATTGAGTACAATACAATATCATTTTTTAAAGTTTAACGAAAGCGTACAGACGAAATGTGAAAGATACTTCTATCTAAGCTTTATGTATTTCCCGAATGAGAACGTTTCTAAGTGTTAATATTTTATAGCTACAATTTTTATACTCCTTTCTTATGTAGCTGTTAAACTTACTTATCGAATCTTAAAATCGTTTTATATATAATATTCATTCTTAATGTACGATCATATTTATTTATCATATAGTATTTTTAGTATGTTTTCCGAATAATCTATATGGTTTAAATATTAGACACTTAATCAAACAAATCATCTTTTTTTCAATATTTATTTACCTCAAACAGCAAACATTCATTTGTAAAACATTGGTACTACCCTAAATCTGTTTTTGATAAATACTTTACTGTTGCAAAAAGTTATCTAGAAATACTTTGTCCTGGCATTCAGTAAATAAATTTTCAAGAAAAATCATGAAAATCCTTATTAGAGAACGTAAAAACGTTCTCTTGCAATGATGCATATTAGGGTGGTCACAAGTTATATGGGGGAAATTTTTTTAATGTTACTTTTTGGGGGCACCCCCCCCTAAAAATTTGTCAATTGACTAAAAAATGAGATTGGCAAAATTTTAGCTCAATTTCATAATATTAACCCGTGCCTCATCAAGGTTGAATTCTTGAAAAATTACGATTTTTTCCAAAAATATCTAGTTTTTCCTTCATTTAGTATAAACTATTTGCTCTACAGACCTGGTTCTTGTTTTATTTCATAAAAAATGTTGTTGCTTTGAACTTTTACTCTCAACAAAACCAATATTTAATGGCATTCAGTAATTAAGACAGTTTGTGAATCCTACCACCAAAATCTGCATTTTTGTAAAATTAGTGAAAAAAAGACAAATTAAGAATTTTAAGTAATTTTGATCGTCTTTTGTATTATTTGCATGAAAAAACAAAAAATAAATCAAGAATTTTCACAACTTAAACTACAATTCGTGAAACATTTTAATTTCACTTTGAACAACTGAAATGATATTTGATATGCATTTCTGTGCTTCAGAAGAATGATCTTGATTCTTATTTCAGTTGAAGCACATCTAAGACAAACCTCTCAAATTTTCTTTATTACAATACTTTTTTTGTTGTCTGTTATTATTTACTTTTAGAATGGACACGGGTGCCCAAACGTATGGGCAAGGACGGGCTATGCTTCCCCTAGCTCCCATATTATCGTTATGAGTTACATATTGGTATAACGTGAAAGTGAACCAATACCAACACATTATATCTTTCCGGTGCAGGACCCTTGACGTGCAGTAAGACTCTGAAGACAATAATTTCGAAAACAAAGATATGATCTCATCAAAAGCAGTTTTTAAAATTCTGATTTAGAGGGTGTTGTTCACTGGGATGGAAAATGCTTCCTCTTATTTTGAATAAAGAAAATGTAGAGAGAATAGCGATTTTAATTAGCTGTAGCAATGAAGAACAGTTAATAGGAGTTCCTCAGCTTGAAAATAATATAACACTTAGGCAATAGTTGCATTTACAGCAGTTGAAGAATGGGGGCGGTAAAATTCAGGCAATGTGTTTTGATACCACTTGTTGCCTTAGGGGTACCTGCATTTTTTGCTACAGCAATTACTCGATCGAAATCTTCTATATTTACCTTGTCGCTATCATATTTTAGAAATCATCCTAAAATCTATTTTGATTGCAAAGTGGGCGAAGGTACTAATCTTCATCCAGATATTTTTTTTTTTTTTTTTCAGATTGGGTGGTCTAAGTTAGACAAGACAAAGTACAAAACTGCTATTGAAGATGAAACTAATACATAAAGAACGCAAAATTTGGAAGAAATTTAAAATTTTATTGCAGAACATTTAATAAATCAACAGCTTAGGGATAACTATAAAGAATTGACTCAACATTGTTTAATTTTTATAGGAGTCTCCCCAAATAGACATTTATTTCAGAGTAACTGGTGCTGTTCATTATGCCAGGTGGATGTCTAAGGCAATTTATTGTCTCAAAATACTTCTTTTCAGTCATCAGGTCGCATTAACAGATTTAGAAAAAGGAGGTATTACAGACATTTGCTTCTTTATAATAAATATTTATGTAAAGGCATGGTTCAACACTCCCACTTAGACTTTAGCCCTAATCAAGACTGAAAATTATTGCAATACTGAAAATTTGATAAAGAGGCTGCAAACAAAGATCTGTTAAATGATAAGCCATTTTTGGTATCTTAACTTGGAGCAAGTTGCATTTCATTTTTTGGTGACACTTGGGCAAAAAAAGTCAAATTAAGCATGGCTGTAAAATTAATTGCATTTGGAAAAAAAAATGATGATGATGATGTAAGAGCAACAATGTTTCAACGAAGTGAATCATTTATTGAACAAAGTAGTTGATTTTTTTATTTCATCTCGAACAGTAATTTTTTAAGAGATTTAATTTTAATATACAATTTTTGAATACTGATACCGATGTATGGTGTGAAAATTAGTGTTATTTGAAAGAAAAAAAAACTGAAAGCTTTTAAGGTGTTTAATGACTCAGATGAAAGGGGATAAAATTAATCACAGGATACAATTACTGTTTAACTGCGTATGAAGAACAAAAGCAAATTTTAATATAGGTAGTATCCGAATGTAGAAAAACTTTTCCAGACTCATCGAAAGAAACATTATCTAAGCCTTGAAACTTTAACAAAAAATTATAAACAATAATAATTTATTTTCTTTATAATGTGCTTCCTATTAGATACATAACTTTAATAATCAAATATATCTAAACGTTAGTCGTTCTCAATTTTATGCCTTCTTTGACCTTACTTTCTGTTAATTCTCTTACTTAAATTTCATTTTTTTTATTTCAGATTTTTTAAAATTACAACTTTTAGGATTCGGATCGTATCTAGTCCTGAAAAAGCATAGATATATGCTTTTTTAGGACTAGATATTATCCGAATGTTACCCACTGAGTGTTTCGGAAATGGGCAAATAATCTAAAGTTGTTTTCACGATAAAATTTTCATGCCATTTTTAAATTATAAAAAAATAAGTTTTTTAACAGGAAGGTTTGCAATTATTTTAAAAAAAAGTCTTCTAAATTACATACAAGCTTTAATATCAAACATATTTTATGATATCTCAGAGTTACAAAGGATTATTATTATAGATGTATTGCAGTGAAAACTGGAATAAAGTGGACGGGATTTGACATCACAAACGCTTGGAGGGTTAAATCTGTAAGTTTATACATAAAAGTGATGCGTGACTGATCAAGGCGGGAAGTTTTCTTCTGAAACGAGAACAACATCATGTTTCTAGACTGAATTTTATCCATTTTATGATGGAAAGACTGCTTTTTCTGCAAAAAACCGCGATTTTTCTAAACTTTAACCTCAATGCGGCACGGTTTAATATTACGCAAATGAGCTGAAACTTTACCAATTTCATTTTTGAGCCTATTGGCAACTTTTTGGGAGGTGCCGCCCCAAAAATTCAAAAGTTGATTTCTTGTGACCACCCTAATGCATATATAAAATTAAAATAAAAGTACTTATGTCTATGTCGTATGACGTTTGCGAATAAACTCTCTTTAAAATTCATAAGGTGTTCCCCATAGCTCGGTTTTTTTTTTCGTACGCTCGCTCGTTTTTGTCGTACTTGGATGCTTTTAAACTTAAAAGAGACAAATAAAAATTTTAAAAATTGTGAATTAAATTATGATTCATTGCCACAATAGATTCAAAATGTGGAATTGTTATTCTACTACGTTATGTTACATTTTCAGAAAACGCAGTCTAATCGTGTTTCCCATTTCTTCAAGAGCTACAGACAAAAAACTAAATATGGTTTCCAGATTTTGAAGGCGTCAGTGAATTTTAAATCAGTCTTATTTTTCTTCCAAATCCATTCCAAAATTCCATTGAAATTTCAGTTTCGTTTTCACGCCGACTTAAATGATGCTCATTTCGTCAATCTAACGTAAGTGAAACTTGAGCTAAAGAGTATCGGTATTCTAAAACGAAATGTCTTTATTTTTAAGATTCTGGAACTGATATTGATTTGGCTCTAAATAGGAAGTGCATTTTCATATTTTTTTAATATGTTGGTTTGATTAATATCTAAGAAGACCAACTGGCTAGATCTTGAATCGGAGATCTTTTAACTTTGAATTGGAAAGCTAGTGGACAATTTGTGCATGATGCAGGGAAGTGGAAAGATTAACACACACACTAGGGGAGGATGGTGATATACCAAATTTACGTAGATATTGATAATACGGGTCGTGATCTGTAAATAATGCAAATAAATTTCGATGAGATAAATAAATTTAAATTGATACTGTGGAAGAAAATTTGTATGTATATCCGCCTGTTTCTCAAACATTCCATTCGTCCTGCCATTATTGTAGGATAAATCTATTTTATGTCTGTCAGTGACATCTGAAAAAATAATTTGTTAATGGTCTGAACGATAAACCTGACTGTTTGGCGGGAGAAGCGGCAGACTCGTTGCCTAAATTACCCTCATGTGACCTTATCTATGACATACGTGCTTTTATTTGTAATGCTGTATCTATATAATATATCTTGCATATTGGGTGTTTTGACTTCGTGTTTTGTAGAATGTGAAATGCGGATTGGCAATCGCTAAAGAAGATATCTAAAGTACATTTCGTAAACGCGATATGGAAGAACAACTGGATATGCTGCCAAAGCTGAAAAAATGCAGTAGTTGTCATCGCTCAATTAACCTACCAGGGACATGGCGACTGATCGAACCGCTTGTCACGTGCCATAGAGCTAGGGAACTTCTTGACACGGCTCGCTGTGCACCACACGACTGGCGATTCTATCATCGCGTATTGCTGGTAGCTTAATCGGGAGATGGCAACGGTGGCACTTTTTGCTCCTTGGGAGTCACTTAAATTTTTCTTTCCGACCAGCACTAAAATCCCTAGAATCAGGACACCTTAAATAGTTGACTCCTTCCAGGAGCTTATAAAAGTGTAGTTGATGATAATCACGAAAAATCCCTGTAAAATTACTTAAAAAGCTGTAAATATACTATTTTAGCCGCTAAAATTATAAATGTGTGTATACATACAAAATGCTAAGAGAGTGATGTTTTTACAGCATCCTGGAGGATTATAATACAGCGTAGGAGCATTCGTAGCTTGAATTAAAGTGACAGTATCACCGCAAGATATATTTTTGCCATTGTACTCCACCTAGGCAGAAAAAGAAAACATTGTGTAAGGTAAATTTCATAGTGCACAAAAAATGTCTTTATATAGTGGAAAGTTAAAATTTAACGATAATAGGTAAAATAAAGAGGAACTGCTATATCGGTTCTACCTTGGCGATTTTTTGGCGCGGTTTCCGACGAGTTTGACTAACAATTTTTAACTCTAGGAATCGTGTGGTCCATTGCAAATAATTGATGAACTTTGCTTGTAAATTTTTTAATGGTTTTTACATATTTTTTTAATTGACTGTATTTCTTAAAAGAAAGATTAAGCTTATACGTGCATTTAAACTTCGATTTAATAGAATTTTAGTTAATATTAACGTCGTGAAAAGGAAGTTAGGCCCAACCACTGGATATATATATATATATGCTATAATGCTATTTAGTTACGTAAACGACAAATACCGATCAATAGAAGTAATACCTTAAAAAATTAAGAATAAAATAAAAACAAAAAATCTTTGACTCTCCAAGCATTCCAGAAAAAAAAATTTAAACGGCCAAAGTATGCCTTAAATTTGTATACTTGCATTTCAAAATTCTCAAATTTAAATATTAGAAGTACTAAACGACATCATAAAGAAAGTTCAAGAAATTATTATAGTTATTTGGTCAACACTGTATGTTATATTTCTCTCAGATTTTAAAATCTACTTTTACAGCGTAAATAATTTTTGTCGAACGAATCTGCTTCACTCATCCTTCTGTATAGCGGCACGCTCGCAGAATTTCTCTTACATTATATAGTCTGAACAGTGATTTACAATTATAGATAAAACACTTCTACAAGCCACATGTTTGTGAACATGTATCGAATAGTTAGTGTCAATCAGAACAAGGTGTTTTAAAGAAGTAAAGTGCAACGCATTGAAAGAAAGATTTGTAATTGCAATTTGACTGGAGACTTTACAAAACTTTTCGTGATAAGAAAAATAACGAATTTGAGGTGCCTAAAAATATGGATAAATAAAAACTCAAAATTACGAAATGCTCAAAGTAAAGAATTCATCAGTGCATCTTTTAACGGCTCAAATGAGGATAAGACCAGAAAATTATTTTTGAAAATCTTTTGTGAAAGTAAAAGTAACGAATTTGAGGTGCCTAAAAATATGGATAAATAAAAATTCAAAATATAAAATTACTAAATGGTCAGAGTAAAGAATTCATCATGCGTATATTTCAAGGACTCCATTGGGGATAAGACTAGAAAATTCTTTTATTCATGAACAGTGTTCAATTAGTTCTAATCTGAAGAAAATTAAACAAAAACTATTAGACCCTGTTTATTATTAAATGTCGGAACGTCTTACTTGTAAGTTAGTGGACTTCAGAATATCCGCAAACTTTGGTATATATCCTTTCGTCTGAAAATCATGTGAGCATTTAGCATCTCCAGAAATTCGTTCAGTAATAACAAGCAGTATGAAAAATGAAGTAAAGGACAAAAGTGGCATTTCTTAAGTTTCCTACCTGAATATGTCATGTAAAACTACTATGTAGGAGCGTAATTTCGAGGTTTTATGTAGGACATACCAGATGTACACGGAAATGCAGTAGTTTGTAGTGTACTTTGCTTTCGCATCTTCCGGGTTCCCCTTATCATTTAAAGTGCGTACTCAGGTGACCTAGCTTACGTCACTTAAAAATGAATACGCTTAAAGTACTTAAAACCAATACTGTTATCACGAGTTGCTGTCAATATATTTCAATGCTACTGTGCTTGTTCAACCTGACTTTGCGGAAATTGTCGATGTTTAGAAATGAATAAATATTAGTTCAAACAGTGATGCAATTCCAATTTCCTGAAAAATTTCAATGACAGGTGTGAACATCAACTAAAAAAAATATCTTTTAAAAAATTCTCTTTTAATATTTTACGGCAGTTGTAGGGCTTATGTGTATAGAAAAACCCAAGAGTATTTTCTATATCAAAGACAAATAGCAATGATCTATACTATTAAAATCTGTGCGCGTCTGTCTGTGTGTCTGTGTGTAACATCATCTCCTCCTAAACGGCTGGGAATTGAGGTTTTCGATCGAGGTGTCCACAGATTCGGAAAATTCCCAGGAAGGTCTTCCGCTAATTTAAATTTCGAAATTCGAATTATTTTAGAAGATATTGATAAAAAACCCGTTAAAAACGCTAATTTTTGATCTCCGTAACTCCGCAATTGTAACCCCTGTAGTCAAAAAAGTAAGAAATAAGCATCGAGGTTGCCATGTTTGGCTATTTTATTAAATTACTAGCTGAAGTTTCCCGTCCTCGACGGGTTAGTGAATGCAAATTTCCAAAAAGCAAGAACTTTCGTCAGCATTATAGGAGTACACAGAATGGATGTAGTATGTTGCCAAAGTAAAGAAAGCGAAGTTATAATTTTTATGTATTGTTAAAATATTACAGGTTAGAGAGTCACTAAGTAATATCATTTCATTCGCTTTAGTCGTAATTATGGGATGCGCGAACGAATTTTTATGCATATTGAAATAATTTTCGCAAAATCTCAAAATCTAATCAACATTTTTGAAAAATTTGAAGCCTAGAATTTAAGTTGAGTGACAACCTATCATGTTACCCAATTTCGTTTCATTCCCTGCAGTCTTTATTTCGTGAGGCTTAAACAAAATTTCAGCATTCTAAAATGATTTTTGCAGAATCTCAAAATGTAATCAAAATATTTTAAAAATTCAACGCCGTTAAATTAAGATTAGCAACTACCTATCCTATCACTAAATTTCGTATCATTCGTATTAGTCGTTATTACGTGATGTTTGAAGAAATATAAACGTATTTTGAGAGAATTTTCACAAAATCTCAAAATCAAATAAAAATGTTTAAAAATTGGACACCTATAGTTTATGTTGAGCAACCATCTATCATGTGACCCAATTTCATATCATTCGCTTTAGTCGTTATTACGTAATGCGGGAACAAAGATTCACTCAGTTTTAAACGATTTTCACAAAATCTCGAAATCGGATCGATATTTTATAATTAGATGCTTATATGTTTTAAGTTGAGTGAGCACGTATCATGACACCCAATTTCATATCATTCGCTTCAGTCGTTTTTACGTGATGCTTGAAGACAAATTTACGCAGATAGAAAGGATTTTCGCAAAATCTCAAAATCCAATCAAGATTTTTTAAAAATTGGACGCCTATGTTTTAAGTTGAGTGACCACCTATCATGACACCCAATTTCATATCATTCGCTTCAGTCGTTTTTACGTGATGCTTAAACACAAATTTACGCAGTTTGAAAGGATTTTCGCAAAATCTCAAAATCCAATCAAGATTTTTTAAAAATTCGACACCTATGTTTTAAGTTGAGTGACCACCTATCTTGACACCTAATTTCATATCATTCGCTTCTGTCGTTTTTACGTGATGCTTAAATAAAAAAAGCGTCACGGACAGAATGACAGAAGGACAGAATGACAGAATGACAGACAGACAAACTTTTTTTTGAGGGTCGCATCGGATTCCCGGGTGCTTGAACTGGATAGAAATCGCAAAATTTTTGAATTCCAAGAAATGTACAGACAAAAGTCTAATTTTATTTATATAGATTTAGACTCCTGCAGTAAAAATAAAAAAATAATGGTTTTTTTTCAGTTTAGATTATTTACAAAGTTATTTTTAATTAAAGTATTGCGTGCATGTGAAATCAGAGCAGGAAATCAATGTTTTTGTGTGTAAAAGAATAAGGGATTGGGAGATTTCCGAGACTAATATGTATATTTTTTAATTTGGAGAGAAAATAATGGCTGATTTGGCAATTTTGTGAAAGTAGTAGGTTCTACCGATTTGCACAGTTTTAAGCTTGGCACAATTTACTGAGAGCGTACCGAAATAGTATTTTTAAAAACAAGTGTAGGTTTTATTAGAGTTTAGCTTTAATTTTTTTAATTTAGCAGTGATTAGTGCAGAAATAATGCAGTTATTAAGGTGAATTTAAACGATCTAACTTGAGAATTTTCACCAAATTAAGTAAATTGATTAAAGTGAGGGGAAATTCCGCCAAATTTAAGGTCATTGAAATTCTCGCATTTTGTACATCATAGTTAACGATGAATAAAATACATTAACACTTAGTTAATAATTTAAAATACTGCTCCTTTTCAAGTAGATGCCTGTTGTAATTTGGCGATCAAACCATATGAGTGATAGATTACTATTTCCCATTTTGGTTGCCGTTATTTCAATGCTTCGAATGATTCCTTGAAAAAAATCTCGCAAAATGGTGCATGTTGGCACTTTGGCGATCGAATGTGTAAAAAATCATTGATTCTTATTCGTTAAAGCAGTGCTACGGAAATTTCTTTTTCTGGTAACTGTTAGAAGGCATATAACTAATACTGAATAATAAAGTTTTTGCTTTACAAATTAAAATGTATGTTGATTCCTACTTTACCTTTCTTAGCAAAGCTGGCGATAATTATTCAAGTATAGTGTAACGCTGTGTTTAATAGAGTGTGTTCTCGCGTTTGTGCTGCTAATTACATTCCACGATTGGAATGAGTCGATATTATGAGCGCACGCTTGGATATTTTTTTTTTAATCCCACCAAACAAGGTGTAATAAAATCGGAATTCTTTTCATTTTTCTTTGCTTTTGGAGGTGAATAAGAATGGTTTTTCAGCCCGGTAAAAATTGTGGGTATTGTAAGGATTGAAAGTAAATTTTTGAATTTGTTGTTAAGTTTAATTTGTGATTCATTTTAGCTATTTACCATCAATTTGTGGCGTTAATTACGCCAATATGGCAGTTCTAGCAAAGTAAACATGAATAATTCATTTCATGTTCTATTTTAAAGATTGCTACAGTTTCCGTAGTAACGGAATCCATTGTTGCCACTTAAGTATATAATTATAACAATAAGTGAAATCATTAATGTCTACATCTCTTAAAACTCGAAAAATGAAAAGGCATTAAATATGAAAAAAATAGAACATTAACATATCTGCGCTTCTTTAAAAATAATCGAAGTTTTCATGCAATCTATTATATAAATGTGAAAGTATGTTTATTTGTTTGTTCGTCCGGGTTCTCTAACTTTTTACGATTTTTCGCAATTTTGAGGGTAGAAACGGGGCCATCGCTAAGCAACGGGCCTGCTTATGAGTTGCCATCGCTAAAAATGAGTTTATCATTGAGGCCTGTTTTCCCCAGTTACAGTATTCTATTTTTTTATTCTAAGTATTATAAAAGTTATATTACTTTTATTATTTTAAAACAATTTTTTTATACTTTTGTCGTACTAAAGAACTTTAGATGTAGGTAATCATTTTGTGAATCTTGCATCATTTTCTTTCATGAAAATTTATCCTAAAATTCGAACATTTTGCTCTGAATGTAAAGGTAAGTGAACAATTATAATGTATTTAGAAATTCTAAAAATATGTATGTAAATCATGTTTAGTGAATAATTACTCATGTGTTATTTATAAATAAATTATTTTAATCAGAAATCGTATTACTTGAGTAGTTTTTATTCTTGTAAATAAGCATGACGTTGTGATACTATTTAGACAATTTAATTTTGCCAGTTGAAAATGTTATTTATCAGTTATATATGCCTTGATTATGTGATTAAGACTTACATCTGGTACAGTGCAGAAATACAGTAAATTATAAATTATTGATTTTTGCCCGTTTATACAGAAACTTCAAATGTAGTTAATATTTTGTACAAGCTTTCATTATGCTTGCTCAATTCCTAAGTTCGATTGAGAGAGCGACAAAAGAATAATATATACTACATGAAATGTCTTTATTAAAGAATAATTAATTCAGGGATCGCGCTATACAGCGTATTTTATCAATTTTCTCCAATATACGGGATATCCCGAAAACACTGAAATGCGCTTTACTACATCATTTGTTAAAGATTAATGTTGAATTGTTTAAAATAACGTAGGAAATACGACTACTTTCATGCAATATTCATTATAAAAATGTCTTGTGTATTTAGTTATTTTAAAGTATACTAAATATCCACTTGTGAAACTAAAATAAGCAATCGTGAATCACGAGAGTAAGCGCTACTTTGTTTTTCCTTCAAATTATATGCATCTATTTTCTTTATGTAAATATGTATCATAGCAAACAAATTAATCATGGGTTCGTACTTGAATTAGTAACACAATTACTACTTAATACTACATTAAATAACGTTTGAAAGCACTGGGAAGCTTAAGAAATTCTTGATGTATACGTGAAGACTCGAGCATCCGTAGGCCTCTTTGGATGGCTCATCAAAATACACGCGCAGGCCCGTTACTAATTGCGAAGGCCCCGGTAGAAAGCTACTCAAATAACCGATTTAAGTACATTCGTGAGCATAGTTAACAAAGTTAGATTTATTTATTTATTACTTTCAATAATTCAAGTGAGACTGACGTCATTTTTATGTCACTGTAAAAGTGCATTAAAAATTCTGGTTAACAAGTTTTGACAAAAAATTACACCACGAGCTAAATAATAAACTTCCATCCAGATTATCAGATGCTGTAGAAAATAAAATAACGTGTTTTTTCTTTCTTTCTCTTCTTTCACTAATTCATGTTAAATAGCGCAACTGAGAATGATGTCATTTTGACCTCATGAAAATGATTTAGAAATCTAATTACATTAAAAGGACGCAAAAATTACTATTATAAAAATTCAAAGTATTTTGTTTAATGCGCGTGTTACCCTTAGCGATTTTTGAGCATTGTGATTTTTCAGAAACCATAATAACGAAAGGAATCTTGCATTTTTTTAAATCGTGGGAAATTCAAATGTCGGCACAAGATGCAAAATACTAATTAAACAATTCATAGTATTCGCTATCGGTTTGACGACAGTCGTTGTATGTATTCCCAAAAATCGTGCAAAATGTCGCCAAATTTGGACGACTTTTGGCGGTATATTATCTATATTAGATATACTCTTTTTTTGTTAAATTATAGCAATTTAACAAGCTCTTGCAGAAAAGTTACAACATTAGCAATATGGATACGGAAAATATTTGAAATGCCGATTAGCTAGGAATAACCCCAATATCTCTCAAATTAACTTTAATAAAGTTCTGTTGCAAGCGAGAGATTCTCAACGTCGTATGTTTCAATATTACTCCGTTTGAAAACTACTGCGCAAAATGACTAAATTCAACTACCCTGGTCAGAACGTGACGTCATAAATTAAAAGTTGTCTGAAATTCGTGAACTCTGCAACAAAATTTAACGCCCTATTCGCAATTTGAGCGATTCCAAATAGCTCCTCGAGATTACACAGTTTGATTTTTTCACGAGTCTGAACTATGGTGGATTTAAATAATATTTAAATTGGTACAGCTTGGATGTTTTCCACCACTCCGAGATGAAATATTTTGCTGTGCTGAATACGCCAATCAGACAAGAATTATGCTTAAAAATATATGGAGATCTGTTTTAATGGCAATGCATAAATTTCACAGAATCACCAAAAAGTAGAAAGGCATCATTGGTTTAAAATATCTAATCTGTTTCTTTAAATTGAGCATTAAAGACTTGGAAACGAAGATAGATAATATTAATATAAGTAATAGATAGTATTCTCATTTTTATCTCTGTTAGTAATAGTAGATTTGTTTGGATTATACTGATTAAAGAACACTATACCACGTTAATAACTTTTCGTGAAATTAAAAGTGTTATATTCATTATTTTTCAAAGATCATCTTATAACTAACTAAACTATAATCATACGTTGCGTAATATATTTCACGGTAGTTTCAACAAAAGGACTACTTGAACTTTTTGACATTTTGCTTTTGCATAGATAGTTACGATTAGATTTTAGTAAAATATTCGTTTCCTACCGTGCGAAGAACGGGCACGCAGCTAGTTTACAATAAAGAATGAAAATCTGCCGTAGTACAGATGTATGAAAATGCATTTTTCAGTTATGATGTAGTGGCATGTTTCACCAGGTATTCGAAAAACTTCGTAGCCCTAGGGAGAAAAGTGACATTTAGAGGAATGTTTCAATAACCTTGTCGGGATGCGCAACTTTGTGGCTGTTGGTGTCGCTGCCACATTCCATATAAGAGTGTGTTTCAATAATTCTCAGTTGACTCAATGGAACTTGTGTGTGTGAATTTAAGTACTGCAGAAAAAAAATCGAAAGTATGAAGTTTTAACTGTGACATGATAACTTGAGATTTATTTGCCACAGAAATAAACTGTTTACATTTAGGTTTAAGGTTTAATTTTTCTGTCTTTCTATATAAATATTTTTACTCAGTCAGACGTAGCCTCAGCTACACCATATGTGAAATTTCACAGCTCTTTGGTGAAAATTGAGCGAGATTTTGTATGGGTGTGTTATCAATATTGAGCTCTTTACTACTATAAAAAGCTAATTATGACAATGACAATGAACAGAATTGTAGAATCCAATATACAGTCGCTTAAGGTTCGCTTTTAACTAACTCTTTTTTTCCTCAACTTTAAGGTATGGAAACTATATAATATGATGTTTTCAAAGCTGTTGTCCCAAAGATTAGCAGAATTTATTTTTCGAAATTTTTAATGCATGATATTACCAATGAAAAATAAAATTATATGTTCCTATTTATGATATTTAAAAAAACGCGTTGTGATTCACCCAGGGTTGTACTGTATCGAATAAATTAAAAAATTACTGTAAACAAAAATAAAAAAACAAGACTTACCCCAGTTTTTGGGTGTCGCAAAAAAACATCCATTGGTGGGAAGCACACACCAGTAACATCACGAGATAATCAAAGAATATAAACACAAATACTCAGTAAAAAGGAAACAGATAGGGAATCTAACATTTCTTTATTTTTTTCTGTATAATTATCACGAAACAATTACATGGGAATTTTGAATGAAAATTCTAGATATTTGACTAAAATATTAGCTAACACGAAGTTCTAAATTAGCCGGAGTATTAAATAAACTTTTACTGAGAAGTATTTTTAGAGTTGAAGAACAAACAATTAAATGGAAACATAATTTTCAATGAAATACTAATCAAACAGTTCTCTTTTAAAATAATATTTTCCTCTAATAAATATTAACCGGAATTATGCCTCGATATGAGACCACCTTAGTTTTTTCTTTTAAAATTGGGCGCTCCATCCCAGCCTGTCTAAAAAAAGGGGGGGAGAGAAAAAGAAAAATGCGTCCTACATCTTACGCAAGTAAAGGAACAAGTATATTTTTCTCTTTTAGAGAATACTGTAGTAAAAGGAAAAAGTAACCTTAAAATTTTGCGCCAAACGGGTGTGAATCAAAAATCTTCCAGAACGAATTGAATTACAGCAGAGGGGGAGCCCAACCACTGAAATTTAAGTGAGGGAGTAACACTGGGTAAAGAGCGCATTCCAATTTGTCAATTTTGAAGATGGATTTACCGTGAGAATCCATAGTACACAGACCTTGCAATATATCCCCTTTTTGTTTCAAAATAGCAGTGCCAACCAACCGTCTTTTGGCGGAGCGAGAACAGATTTATGAATTCTTTGAACTTATAATGCGTGTGGCAAGAGGGTGTACGAGGGTATCACGTTACCCCCCTCGCTGTTCATGTGTGGGCGATAGAAAAATAGAAACAAATCTCTCGGAGGGACTTCATTGCATGTTCAAAGAAAACAAACTTAGAGGTGTAACTACACAGGTTTAATTAACGAAGTTTAAATAACATATAGCGTGATTTTGACGCTATAGTATTCAATACCTTAAAGACTAAAAACTCGCTTTAATATTCCAGAACTCCTTCCTCGGCGCTTTGTATTTCATTCACTATTCAAAGAAAATTAATAAAAAAATTATTTATTTATTTATTTAATATGCTGAACCTTATTTTCAAATATACTTTTCTTCTGTCTGTGCAGTAATTAGAACTCAAAATTCCCGCTGCTTTGTTTATTTATTACGGTAAAAAAAAATAATTCTTTTCAGTGAATTATATTCAACCTGCGTTCAACTTCATTGAATATCATGACTAAAAAATATTTTTTTGATTACAGCTGAGGATTTTGGATTTGTTGATCATTAAAATATTAACTAATATAATACTGCAGTATGAGATAGTGTAAAGCAAGCTATTTTAGTGATGCGTGTATAGTACTCCCTTTAACAATTTTTCACTCTAGAGAGTAAGGACTACGTAAGTTATATAAAATGTCAGGGAATTTTATTTTCAAATGTCTCAAAAGTTTGCTTAATGAGAAAATTCAAAAGATAGCCGTCCTGGTTCTATGCTGAAATCATCTTGAAATCAAGTCGGCCATCTTGGAAGAACCGTCTTTTTTTTTTCTCTCAATTTCAAACTGCATAAAAAGTTTCATCGTTTAATACATCATTTAAAATTTTATCGGCTTGCACTTTTTTTATCATCTGCATAGTTTACGCAATATCTGCATTTGGAGATGCGCCGAAATAAAATGAAAAAGAAACATTTTTGAATCATACATTGGATTCATTCAGGAAAAAATGCATTTATGCACGGATTTTTAAAATTGTATTTTTTAATATTTATCTACTCGAAGTTTTAGCATCATATTCATGCTCATATAATAATTGAGGTGTTGACAATGAAAATGATGTAAGTGCCAAAAATTAAATTTTACAGGAGAGGCAAAAAAGGTTTTGACGGTCCAATACCGAAATGAGTACTCACGTTCTTTGCTACAAATTGTTTATTGAAGCAAAAGACATAACATGAGACATAACAGATGGGTGTGAAAAGGAAAAAAAAAATTATTGGCAAACCTCCTTATAGATTTTATGGTATTTTTCATCGAGATATTCAAGCACTGCTAGCAAGTCCTTCTTCTTTCGTTCTTTCAGCGTTGGTAGTTTGTCATTAGAAGAAAAGGTAGCCATTTGTTTGAATCCATTAAATTTTTGCTTCTTGAAGATTGTCTTCTGTTTCCACTCTTCTAATTCATTGAAAGTCTTTTTGGTGCTGATGAGAGGAAGTGTTGAGTTCGATACTCGAATCCAAGAAAGTTCAGAAATTTTAAGAGCAGTAGTGTTCAGGAACAAATCGCAAATAAGCCCAACATCGAATCACCGTCCAACATTGGGGAAGGTAAAAGTTATCCCGTACGGGTTTTTCTGTTACATCTTTTAAAATGACAAGCCTTCGGGAGTTACCCCCAACCCCCTCTTCCGGCAACGACTTAAACTAAATGAAGCTCGTTAGGCACTTGCCTCTTTTGCAGTGTTATTGGCGTTGGAACATAGATTATTGTCAGTGAAAAAACGCAGTTTCGTAAATTTTGGCACTTAACTCATTTTTATTGTAAACGCCTAAATTAAAGAAATATTCTTTTTTTTTTAAGATGAAATCAAAATACCACAATGACATGACTGTTGTCAAGAGATTGAATTTTTTGATAGTTCAGTGGTGGCGGCACCCACAATCTTTAATTGCAAATAACTGCAGTAGATACCTTTTTATTCAGGCTTTGATCATATGTTTTTCTTTTTAATTTTTACGCATAGGATTTAGACGAATGCTGCTCTCGTCAAAAAACTTACTATTTATCATTATCATCGATTTCCGAATTGAACAATTTTTAGGTAGCGGTGTCACAAACAGTGTTTGAAGAATTGCGCATGTGTGATGACTAATATTGTAAAATTCATACTTACTTTTGCGTTAGTGGCTATGAAAGTAAACCAAGGAGGTAGAAAGCGGGTATCAGCTGACAATTTTTTTCGTTACGTTAATCTCTAATATCTAATGCAATAAGACAACACCTGGCTACCTAGCCAGTTAAATACCTACTCTATACACAATCTAAATTACGAACACTTTATAAGGAATTTATTTCATATAATTTATCCTCCTTATCTGTTATAGTTGTAATTTTGTTACATAAGAGAAAAAATATTTTTATTTTTAAAGTTTTTTTTATACAAGAATACTCAGATAAAATACGAGTATTAATATTTTAATACAGATGATTCTTTTTTTTTATATTGACAATTTCGGGACAATCCCTTTTGTTAGTGATGTTATATCAAGACCAGTCGCTGAAAATTTGTGATAAAATCCTGCCATGGGATTTCCAAGACGCTTGCTTTTAGCGTATCCTTTCACGTCAAATGGTCCTCGGAGAACTTTTAGATATTGCGTCTTGTCACTGATGTAACCACACTGGCAGTATACAAAAAATATGAGTGTTTGGTCGGCAACTGCAAGACAAGAAACAAATTAACATGATTGTACTTTGTAATTTATTTCAGTATTAGAGCTATATTTTGTTTTCAAAAAGGCAGTGTTTGCTAGCAAAATTTGAAAGTAAAAGACAAGAAAAGAAATTATCTTCATGTTTTCATTTGTGGCTGTTTTTTTTTTCCTTTGGATCTCAAGAAGAAGAGTTTACCTGTCTCTGAATTTCAACCACCCGCAGCTTTCTGCAAATGAAAATTATTAAACTGAGAACACAGTGAGTTTGCATACTGGCATCCAACCTCTAAACAATTACTATACAGCTAGAAATTGAAATTTTGCACCTCGATGGAGTGAATCTTCCCAAAAGAATACTCTATGAAATCTACAGTAATTTTTTATTAATTTACTTTTATTTACAAAATTCATTAACAAACTCTTACATCTAAAATTAGTTCTGAAAGAGTAAAATAATATAACAGTAACCAAACTTTAACGATTGATTTAAGTGTTCCAAGTTTTGCCAGACAAATTTTAAAATTGCATATAAAATAGCATGGTATTTTATTTTTAAAAAGAACATTTGGGTTTTCTGTTTATATTTTTACGAAACAGAATACAACATTCTTACCTAATTTTTTCCAATTTGGTTTCAACTTTTTAACAGTAATTTTGTTTAAATTAAGTAGTTTCATACAGCATAAACACAATAAAATCTTTAATTCTATAAAAATAATCTTTTCACATCATGAATTATTATATTAATTTAAAATTAATTATTGTTTTTTAAGTAGATTTTACCTTATGTTTGTTATATTTATTTTTAAATGAAAACGATAAACGCTTTTAAATATCAACTTCTGTTTCAAAATTTATTTCCTAATTTCTAATTTCAGTGATAGATGTTTTCAATATTCCCTGTAAAACTAATAACCTAATACATGCACATATACATATATCTTCTAATAAATATTTAATGTCTCTTCAATGATTTCTTTTTTGTTGTCACTTTCATTGAAATAGTACTGATAACAAACGTTAAAACCTGTACAAGCCATTAGTCCTTGGCGTAACATAAAAATACCCTAGCTTGGTACGACCTTCTTAGCTACCGAAACCGAAAAAGTTGTTGCATTTGGATTCAGCATATCTGTTTTGGGAGGACGAATCTACAGTATAAATATATTTTTACAAGTGAAATTTACTTACCCGTTCCCCCAGTGGGATCTATTGGGATAACATAATCGCCAGCCGAAAAACCATTATTATCAGTGTTACCTATTAAAGGAGCCGTGAAGCCTTTCCTAAGGTTATCCGGAGGTATATTGAGTATTAGCCAAGTTATGAAAGGTGGGGTTACTGTGGCATCTGGACCTGTGAAGAAACAAACACGGTGAAATCTTGAGTTATATAGTTTATCATAATATACCATTATGAGGACTCAGATTTTTTTTAATTATTAACCCTTTTAGATCTTGTTTCTAGAATTGAGAACACAAAAATTGTCTATTCTATCGCACAGGAGGAGTGCCCTGATTTGTGCGCATCAAAAAAATAATCCTCTAAATTTTAATAATCTGGATTTATTTTTTTAATTTCAAATTTAATCTCTTATAAAGAGAAAAATCACTTAGTTTAAAGAGAAACCATTTGAAAGGATTTGTTATGTACGCTTTTATTAGGAAAATGTATAAAATTCACCATTTTAATAACTGAATGTACATGGAGTAATTGATCAAATTGTCAATGTTCTTACATTGATGCTTTTTTGTTTTAAATATTTCATATGACGACACTTATCCTTTGAAAAACTAATGTTACACATTTAGGTTATTTCGTCATAAAAAGTCTGCTTCTAGCCAATGCAATAATCTTCATTACTTAATAATTCGTTGAGTCAGTTTAAAGTATTGACGGACATTCGCCAAAGAATGAAACTCCCGTATAGTATCCTTTAGTAGGTTATTTCTGATAGTTACAAGATGTTCGCGTTGTTCGATTTGGTATGATTGGAGGACTCTATTCGTCAGAGTTTTGAAATGTAAAGTGATAAAACATACAACCAGATTTTGACAAGATTTTTCAAAGTCTAAACATCTTGGCGAGTGTAGCACATGTGTTGTGCATGGAATCGCTTTCATATTCAAAAATATGCATGAATATGCTACAATACCTTTTTAGGGTCACTTTAATACAATAAAACTTCGGGAAAACTGTACAAACATGCACACATGAAGTACAGAAAATGATCTTACATGCGCTTAGTTTATTTTCTAAATTTTATTAAAATATTTGCTATCATCTTTATGTTAATACTTAATCATTACTTCCTAAATATTTCTTTTTTCTGACTTAAAATCTTACATCTTATTTAGATTATTTATTTATGAAGCCATGATCATATTTATTTATCATATATCATCTTTATGACAGTTTGCCAAGAAGCCCTCTTGTTAAAATACTGAATATTTTTACAAAAGTAGTCTATTTAGAACATAAAGGTACTTTGAACCATACACCATGAGTTTTAAAACAATGGCTTTATAGTAACTTTGTTTTTGATTTTTTTTACTGCTAGAATATAACTACAAATATTTTTGGGAAATAAGAATAATCAATACATAAAATTGAAGAAAACAAAGGAAATCTCACTTATGAAATCACACAAATAAAAATATATGAAATAAAAATATGTAGGAGAATGCTTGGCATATCATGTGCATTAATAAATTCGTTTAAAAATTCATAAGATACCCCTTATGGCTCGACTTGTTTTAGTTTGAAGATGCATAGATGCTTTAAAATGTTATAAATACATATATCAAAATAAATACTTATATTTCAAGAAAAATTCATTAAAACAATTAATTCAAAACATTCAATTCCTTTTTTCAATTATTTTTACAATATTTTGTTACTAAAGTACGTTAAATTACAATTAAGCACGATCTACTCAAAATTTTCAGTTTTCTACGCACTACAGATGAGAAATTGGCTTCCCGTGTTTTGCATTTCTCAGAGATTCATAATCCAGCTTCAAATCCTTTTACTTTACATTACCTTATTTACCCTGAGCTAATATGTAATCTAAATATGAAACTCTCGGCGTAACTGCTAATTTTCAACGGGCATTAATCTCCGTTAGATGAGTGTCATTGGCATTTTAATCGCTTACATAAATTTACTTGCAATAATGCAACTAATAAAAATATTCTAGAAATGCACATATATTTTTAAAAGTACATATACTTCCAAGTATTTGAAACATCTCATTTATACATACTAACTGCTAAGACCGTGATGTTCCTGCAACAACTTGGAGCATTGTAGTACAAAGTAGGAGCATTCACAGCTTGAACTAAGTTGACAATATCTCCGCAAGATATATTTTTACCTGCATACTCCACCTAAATTTAAAAGAAAAGGTAGATATATTGTTATGTAAACTTTTGTGCAGCAGGAAAAAAAATAAACTAATTTTAGACTTGGTTCTCCATAACTCGCAAATCAGTTCGTTCTAAACTCTCGATTCTTAAGCAATTTAAATTAATATCAATCAGACTGCACATTAAACTGTTAGATGCAAGTAAAATGGGTATGAAAGCAGCCAATCTTTTTGTATTCATAGCTTATTTTCTATTACTAATAAAGTTAAACATGCAACTTTTTATGTTACTTTTACAAAAGATTCACCACTTTCATAACTGGAGAGGTTTTACTTAGCTGTATTAGCTTTCAATTCAAATATAATAAACTTCACTAGGAACTGTTTTTCATAAAGGTAGTACAGTGTCCAATATATTAAAATAAGCCCCCAAAAAACTTAATGCACTTTGTTATTTATATTTATAATACTGAATTATTTTTCATGGATCGTACTCAGTTCCATTTCAGAAAAAAAAAAACACTCAAGAGCTTTAGATAGTTTACTTTTAAATGTCGGAATACATCTCACTTGCAAATCAGTAGACTTCAGAATGTCCGCAAACTGTGGTATATATCCTTTCTGTGGTGGTTTTTTTACAGTATTGGTTAAAATTTGAGGAAAACTAAAGCCTAAGATGATCGTATAGTGGTATTATGCCGCGCATAACCTGCCTGGCAAGTACTCCTAGTATTACGCTGAAAAAATTGAAAAATGATTGACATACACCAAAACACTACAAAAAACTAAAGACTCTATGAATTGCAACTAAATACCATTTATTCTTAGTCATTCCACTAATATTAATTAACAGACGATATTGACATAATTTTAAACTTAAACATGTCTGGGGGAGATGTGGTTTTGGAGGATAAGGGGTATCCACAAAAGTTTTGAGACGCAAATAATAAATAGATTACTGTTAATATTCACCATTCTGATGAGGTAGCCGTCTTTACACAAGACACGATCGACGCGTGTCCTCTTGGAACCGCTGTCTTTTTCTTTAGCCCTCATCTGGCCTCTGATTCCATGTTTCTTTTGAGCACAACTTGATCATATTGATTCGAAGCACACACTGATTTTTTAAGTCCGTTCACACCTTTTTTCAAACTCTGCTCTCTTCTTTTCTCTAGCACACTCGTTCTGCCATCTCTTTTCTTTTTTTTCTCCCACGGGGTTGATTCCTCTTTTCTTACCCCCTCTTACATCATTGGCTGGAGTCTCTGATTTGTTCGTCTCGGGGAATTAATGCATCCTCTCGTCGAATCCCATCCATGTAGGTGGATCATTCGGGACTATACCCCGCCAAATTTGCATATCATTTTCGGCCATAAATATTTTCGGCCATAAATATTTTAACGTTGACAGTTCATTGTGCTATAGTGTCCAGACTGTCCATTGCCTGGCGCCTCTTCTAATTTACGGTCTACTTGTGTGGTCTTCCCATGGGAACCGTCTCAAAATTATATTTTACTGCTGTTTCACTTCACCACACTTTCGTTTTAAACTTCTGCGAGCACTCCTCATCTCCTGCGATTTCTTCAGCAATACTCGTGAGAAGCAATAAAAGAATCGGTATAAAGTGCATAAAAGACATTTCCTACTTCTCCTACTTAAACATAAAAAACCCCTTCTATGTGCAATTCCCAGGTATTATATAGGACATATAAAAGTTTTTAGTGTATTTGAGTCTTCTTCGATTTTCTAGATTTTTCATATAATTAATGTTAAGTACGCAGGTGACCTAGCTCATAAAACTTATACGTGAATTGAAGCATGGCAATTTCGCTTTCAATGCTGTTATCACGAACTATGTTTTTTATGTTGTCCGGCCTTTGTCCAAGCTGAGTTTGAGGAAGTGGAATTCGAAAATTATTTATCCATTCCAAATGCTTACTTGCTAGTTCAAACAGTGATGGAGCTCCGATTTTCGCAAAATATCCTGGCGGCATACAGGTGGCGATGTTAGAAGTGGTATTAAATGTCTCCAAATAATTCTCTTTCGAAATGTCTGTTCAGGAAGAACGTAAAATCTCGAATGTTTCTTAAGATAAATAACAGTTGAGGAAAACTGATATCAGTGCAGGATTATCCTTTGGGCTTCATAACGCTTTACCCAATTTTTTCGCCTATTTTCGGGTCCACACATTAGAAATCGAAAAGAAAAAATATATAAAGAATGTCCAACAAAGGTGGTAATATGCTGTAATTCTTTATCTATTGGAGATATGTGTGACAATGTAAATTGAAAAATTGTTTGGAATAAGATAGGGGGAAAAAACTATGTTAAGGAAAATATTCCTCTTGTTAAAGTTCAAAAAACTACACTTGTTAAATTTGTATGCAGCCCCCGTAAAAAAAAAAATACCAATTAGTAAAATGTGGCCCATACACTAAGGAGGTGAGGACGAAATTTCAGCCTTTCATCATAAAATGTCTCTGAGATATCTTTTTACAAAGATGATCGGAGGAGGGGGGCTATACATGATTTTGAAAGTAAGCACATAGTTTTGATTGATAGAGTGGGGGGGGGGGAAATCTTTTATTTCGTAAATTTCTTTACCACCCCTTAAATCTGATCATTCGACGTGATTTTTTCTCTTTGAGAGCCATTAAAAAGGGATTTAAGTCAGCATTTATTTATCTTCATGTATCTGACACATTTTAGAATATAATTCTCAAATTTTGTACGTTACCTTATCAATGTACGGGACACATATTACTAATGGGTAATGTTTTTGTACGATAGTCGTATACAAATTTAAAAAGTGCAACTTTTTGAAAGTTATTGAGAGGACATTTTTGTAGCGTGGTCTTTTTTCCTATATTATTTTGGATATTACTTCAATTTACATTGCTCGCTTATCTCTAATAGATAAAGATTTAAAGTGTGTTGCCACCTTTCTGGGCACCTTGCATAAACAAACATTAAAAGTTATTTTTATGAAGTTGTATGAGCCTTGTGTGAAAAATTTGTAGGTATTGTTAATAGTTTCTTAATCTGAATTGATATGCTCTAAGACCTTTGTCGATGGTTAATTATATGAAGCTTTTTGTGTACTTTTAGAAGTCCATTTATATGCATTTGACTGACTATATCGCATTTTTCAGAGTTAACCCTTTAACGCGCGGTGTCCTCGCCGTGAGGACACCAAACTCTTGACGTTTTGACTGTTGCCAGTCGCGAAGAATAGATTGGATTTCTATAAAAATAGTTGCGGGTGACAGAGCACCGAGAGAATCCTTTACTTTTTAGAACGTCCTTGCCCGTCAAAAAATTGTTAATTTTAACAGCACTGACATCTGCTGAAAAATGGAAGAACGCGAGAACATCTGGATAGATGGCCCCATGCTGAAAAAAGGGCAGCCATTGCCTTCGCTCGACTTAACTACCAGCAAGATGGCGGACAATCGAAACGTTCATCGCGTGCCATGGATCTAGAGACCCTTTTTTGACGCAGCTGGCTCTGAGCACAGCCAGCTGTCGTCTCTAGGGTCTCTAGATCTGTGGCAGGCGATGAACGTTTCGATCGTCCGCCATCTTGCTGGTAGTTAAGTCGAGCGATGGCAACGGCTGCCCTTTTTTCAGCATTGGGAAAGGGTTGCGCCTCAAAGGGTTAAATAGAGAGTAGTAAGAGAAGTACTCAGTATGCTTAGCACTACATCCACCTGAGGTCTAGGGTGACCAAGAATTCTTATAGACAAAAATTTCTTCTGGATGCTATCCTCTTAGCCTTTCAGCTTAGTTTTTTTTTTAATTAAAAAGACAAAATTTCGGTTGAAGAATTTTCATAAATTTCATTTCCTAAGGGCACTTAAAAGTTTTAATGCTGCCTTAACAGTGATCTTTATAATGCTAATGTCAGTGAAGACAAATAGAGTTAGAATAAGAAATTCGGAACTTTTTTTTTTTTTCAAATGCTAGTTCAAAGGCTCTTCTACAACCCAACGTACATATCTGAAAAGTAACAGAAAATGGCGTTAAGAAGTAAAATTAATTAAAAAATTTGTTAAAAAGCTCACGTAGAAAAGATACTTAGAAACACGACCGTTTCGAGTGGCAGAAAAGGTCCATCAGTTGCAAAAAAATTCCACCTTTCCACAGAGGCAGGAATGTTAGACCTGCTTGTTATATGCTTCTTGAACTTAGAAGGTTTGAGCTCTAATCTTAATGCTTATGTGTATGCTGAAATTTTTTGGAAAAAAAAGGGAGGTAAAGAAGGGTGGACCATTTTTACTAACCGCAACGGTCTTCGTCCAAAGTTTTTTCTTTTTGTTTGTGCTATTTCACAAATTTCATAGATGAAAAGTGTTCAGAATTTCAGTTTGTTTATTCGTCTGTTTGTTAATTTCTTCTCTATCCTCTGTAAATGTACATTGATTGTTGTGAAATTTGTTAATAAATGGTGTAAATGGAACGACTGGTGCTTTCACAGAAGCACAAACAAATTCAGTGAAACATTGCAGGTATGAAGTAATAATTTGAAGGACATTTTAGAACTGTTAATCAATTTCCAGCAGAAGAGATTAGTACCTATTATTGTGGTTTATGAGAGCAAAAAATCAGATATAGTCTTTTCAGCTCTTTAATCATGAGCAAATAATATATTTCTCACCGATTAAGCCTATGGGCAGTACCAAAAAATAGCGTCCAAGTCTTATTAGCTATTTATAGTGATTCATTTAATTACCGGTTAATACTCACATAGCATTGTGACGTCGCAACATGACTTCATGTGACAGTACGTGTGATTCGCAAAGAGGTTGGGACGATAGGCGAATAGCAACCAGGGGCAGTTTTTCTTGACGTCACATGGTGACCATTATGGACACCCTAGCGACAAACATGATTTTCTCAGCATTACACTGCATTGTCATATGTTGGTCATGAAGGGACGTCACAGAGGACATGCATTTACATCATGTTTGTGGTGTATTGTACCGAAACTAAAAGTCACTGCCAACATGATTTCCGTTTATAGAGGTTAGGAATAGATGTAAGTGATTTTCGATGACTGTGTCGATTTAAAATTTTGATTGTGATTGAAGAATTCAAAAAGCAGTATAGTAGCTTCGCTCAAGATGCATAAAGATAGCGGTTTCCTTTAGGTCATTTTTTATTATAGTACAAACTTCATTTTTCGAACTTAAAAACTAGAATTTTGACAAAAAATTTATCCATAACGAAAAAAGTTGTGTCAAATTACATAAACATGTTTATACAGTTACATCACATGCATCCGCATTATACAGTTATTTTAAAATATGTTCTGTTTTCAAAATATATGTATCGGATTCAAACATTATTCTACATACATTGTAAACAATGTGATATCTAAAAAGTGTCTTTAAAAAAAACTTTAGTTTCCTTTTAAAACTGAGAAAACTTTTACGAGATCTTTTATTTTTTTAAAGCTTGACTTATGCCTGTGAGGAAATGATGTTTATTCGGGCGGTAACAAAAGTTCTAAGACTTTAGGTAAAGTTGCTTGGAGATAAACGAACAAATATTTTTATGGCCTTATAAAAGTCTTTATTAACGCGATACCGATAAAGTAAATTGTGAAAGATGCATTGAAACTGTTAAGAGGAAAAGGCCCTACAGGACAATGCTACATGACACCTTACTAATATCTTGTTAATAAGTTATAACAGTCACTTTTTATTCTTAGAATTCAATTTATGCAAAACTTTTCGTACTTTAAGCCAATTTTAATATCAAACAATTAAATGAAAATTGCGAATAGAAATAAGTGATTTTTCAATGACTGTGTTGATTTAAAATTTGATTCAAGAATTCAAAAAGCAATATAGTAGTTTCACTCATCCATGATTGTCTAAGTACCTTAAGAATAAAATCGCTTTTATGACTTAACTTATTAAACGTAGGAGCTAGTTCTAACAGGATTTATTAAATTTAAATAGAAAAGAAAAGAAATCCTATTGAAAAATTCCACCAACAAAAAAGACAAGTGAAAAAACTATCAGTAGAAGATTTTTTATTGTGGAGCCCTAAAAGCATAAAATAAAAATTTATTCCTGCAGAGACATGCTACTATGTATAAATGAAAGTTTCAACACTAAGGAAATTCCAGTGAATTATATATATATATATATATCCCTTTTCAAAATATGAATATCATTAAACATTCAAAATATTTTAAAAGCATTCGAGACCTTTGAAATTTATGGCTTAGCTAATACTTATACAAGTCTAATGACTAAGAATATTGGTATATTCGGTATTATATTTTAGGCCAGTCCAAAAAAGGGGAAGGTATTTTTTTATAAAGGATTTAAAATTACTTGAAAAAGAAAAATGCAGTGGTTATATTTTACTGCATCATAACTCTTTATGCAGAAAAAGTAGTTTTACAGGTAATGAAAAGCTGCAGTTTTCTAAACATACAAACGAAAGCTGCAGTTTATTTTAGAAAAAAAGAAAGAAAACCAGGTACGAGTAATAGAAAATTCAAAATTTTTTTTTTAGTTTTAGTTCCTGGGTAGTGCAACGAAGGTACTACATTGAAGGTATTAATGTTCATGAGATCATAAGACAATTCCTTCATTTGTCGGAAATAAGTACTTTTTTTAACGTAATAAGGCAATATTAAATGGCTAATCGTTTTTTAGTTATCCACATACATGTGTTTAGTACGTACATATGTTCGTACATGTGTATACGTGCATATGTTCGTCCAGACGTCATCCAAAAACTAGTCCATACGGCTTCACTGACAGTGAAAATAGATCGTAACTGTATAAGAACGTATATAAATTCATATATACATCATGACGTTGAGCAGAAACTTATCAAAGTCAATTTAGAAATAGCTAAAATCTTACTACTGAAATTTTTTACGATTACAATAGTCCCTTTATGTTGTACGAGGAAGTAAAAAAAATTTAGCCATTACTTCATTTACTCTTTATAAATCCTCTGCCCAAGACGTTCCTCCCTTGGTGTAATTTGTCTTAACAAAGCAGCAACTTCCTTTACTTCTGACAGGAAAATAAAAACAGCTCGCTTTTTAATACCAGTGTTCGAAATTTTTCTACTATCACTGTTCAAGAGATATGTATATTGGCAAAATTCTCTAAAGCACCGTTGACCAAAAAAAAAAAATCTTGATTTATTCATTACACACAAACCAAACTTAAAGGCTTCTCCGTACCTCGTAACAAAAGCTACAGCACTTAAATTGATTTTATTTCAAAATTAGAAGCACACAAGCAAACTTTTGTGCTTATTAACATAACTCAATGCTAATAACGTAGCATAGGATGTTAGATCTTTTTTCACAGAAAATTTCCTCTTCTTACACATTTGTGTCCAGAATGTTTAGTCCTTTTTTTAGATTGGGGATATCCACAGCCGCGTCAGCAACCGTGTGAAAGAATTCTGCCACAGGATTTTCCTAAACGCTTGTCCTTTGCTGAATATTTTCACATCAAACGGACCTCTGAAAGGCATGCCAATCTTTTTCCTGTCGCCGATGTATCGATACGGGCGGTATATACACGTAGAATATGATGGTGCGAGTGTCTGTAATTCGAAAAAGGAAGATGTCGATTAAATACAATAAAGATTTGTGAACGCACCACGAACCACGGTCCAAAAATGAATTTTGAATAATGACGGTTTAAAAAATAAAAGAGCTGCGGGTAAAAAGGGTGCTGAAATCATGGACGATCATCGTCGTATTCTAAACGAGCAAAGCAAAATTTGCCTGTAAAATAGCGCAGTGAGTCCGAATTATTATGTTGTGCGCATGAGTGCATTAGAAGTACAAAAAAAAATAAACAAGTGCATTATGATTCGCTATGTACTAAGGATAATATGTGTCGCTAGAGGGCGCTCATGTAGCTGATCATTAAAGGGTAATTGAGTATTTACCTTTGAGAGGCTAATGCGATTTCGACCGACAGCCGATAGACGATGATCATCCTATATCCAAATCCGTGGCTGGAATATAGGGAGAGGGGGATCTCTTACGTACAATCGGAAACAGGCGTCCAAGTATTCTAAAAATTTAGTTTTGATTTGCAAAAATAAAAATCTGAACTGAGTTCACCGGCTTGTAGGGCTAGCGTTGAAATTTCTGTTTGAGTCGTGTAAATAAACAAGTCTGCTGCCATTTCAAAAAATATCGCTATATGTTCTGATAAAAGTATTGACATTTCGCCACTCAGAAACTAGTGGAAGTGATTTTAATTTATTCATCCCCTAATAAGGAACATCAAGGATACATGTTAACTTTAATTGATAGCCTATAAGTGCATTTTATGAACTGCTAATTTTTTTTAAGAAAAATAACGCAGCTTTCGAACAGATTTGGAATACATTTATTTTGGGTCATACAAAGAAACTGTTCAAAACTGTAAACCGTAAAACTATAAAAACTATTAAACATTCTGTGAAAGGACCTGCACACTACTTTTTTAGTATTTTAGATATCTCTGTCAATTTTTCCTTTTTTTTAACACTTTGCAACAAAGTTAAAAGTGTTTATGTTTTCAATTTTCTGTTTGTCCATCCACGCTCTAAATGCGGTAAGCGTAAATGCAAATTTTATGTAAAGCAAATTAAAGTGTACACTTTAATTTGCTTTACATAAAATTTGCATAAGGGCCCATCTTCATATTTAAATGAGCATCAACTTTATTTTTTCCAACGGCAACACATAGATTTCACGTCATATTCCGAAATTTAGCTCATTTTAACCCTGGATACCAATTTTCAACAGAATTGAACTGAAAATGAATGAGTGATGAGCTTACAAAAATTTGCCTATCCCCATGTTAAAATATTTTTTCATACTTGAATTAACATTTCATTTAATATTGATATTAAGGAGTTAATTTTTATTCGTACTATTAGAGCTGAAATTTATCTGTAAACGGTAATGTAATTGGTAAATGTAAATTTGATGTACGGCGAACAACTGCAGCATAAAGTGAAAGTGCGCCTTTTTTTTCTGAAGCTGTACAAAATTTGAAATCTATATCCTAAAATTTGACAGAGCTATGAAAATAAATATATGCTGACCTAAACCACTTTTCAATGGCTCTCAAAAGAAAACAATCACATCGGATGATCCCGTTTCAGCGGCCATATAAAAATTAAGAAAGAAAATGCTTTTTTGCTCTCTGGCAATGAATGTTTACTTACAAATTCATACATCTTTGTTATAAGATACCTCTAAGGCGTCTTATGATGAAAGGCAGAAAATTTGCACATCACGTAATAAGTGTGTGGGGCACTTTTCAGTAACTGGACATTTTCCTGTACGGGGATAGCATACAAATTTTAAAAATGTAACTTTCTGAAAATTAAAGAGAGGAATTTGTTCTTAACTTAGCCTTTTTTCTTACCTTATTTTGAACATTCTTTTTTTTTCAATTTTCACTGCACACTTATTTCTAATAGATAAAAAATTAAAGCGCGTTACCACCTTTTTGAGACATCCTGTATATAACTAAATATGCTTTCAGGATTCACATTTTCAATTAACTGCTTCAAAATTTTATGGAAAAGTTACAACTTCTGTTTTCAAACAAAGGATTTGTCTCGGTATCTAAAGTTAATAATACGCATTTGATACATCTCTCCTCATAGAGGGCAAAGCTATCAACCATTTTCAGGGACTATGAGACCTAGGCATTTTAATAGTCAATAAATGCGTTTTTTAAATCATGTGACTAACTTATAAATCTTGTGACGCTTGGTAATAAAAGTGTCAACGACATCCAGAGTGTGAATTTTTCGTGACCTTTGTAGCCAGGGAAATCTGTCTGAAAAGCTCTATAGATTTTAACAATGTATGCACTAACCAGAAGTTTTGGAAACACTGAAACACAGAGAAGAAAAAATTGATTGCATAAATTCATAATACTTCTGCTATTATTGGTATTTTATAAGACCTCACCAACTTTATTTATTATATTTCTGAGATAATTTATATAATGAAAGGCTGAAATTTTGTATATCACCTAATTAATGTACGAGGCATATTTTACTGATTGAGAGTTTTATTAGGGGGGCGTATAATGTATTGCGAAGGTCCAAATGATTATTTTATTCATTTATTTTATGTGCGCGAGAAAAAGTGCTGCATTTTATCACTGTGTACATGTATATTATATTTATATATTGATGATATATACGTAGATAGATATAGTACAAGCCTCTTCGCACACCCGCAAAATAAGTAAATTAATAAAATAATTACTAGAAAGTACTCAATAAATTAAATTAGATCGATGAGTGAATAAGATGAAGACCTATTACTGGGATATTGGAAAGAACATTTATATTTTTGAGCAATTAAATACTACAAAGTAAAATATATGGAACAAAGAACAAATCATTTGTTTTCTAATAAATAAGTATCAAAACACAAGGCATAAGAACATCAATGCAAAAATTAAAATAGCATGTCGGTTTCAGTACGTATGTCATGCCATCCTCAGTACTAGAATGAGAATTCCTTCTCTCTTGGTGCTCTTATACGTTGTTTTAGCTTATTTATTACCTTCTGCACCAAGGAACGTTTTCGCGCTTATCATTTGTTCTCAAATTTTTTTTTAAAACATCGACGTCGATAAACAAATCTCCCACACTGTTTCTGCCTTCAAGTTTCTACCTAGAGCTTATCTACACTGTATCCTACCTTAAATAATAGCTCTCTTCAACTTGTTCCGTATACTTTTAGGCATTTTGCAAAAGAACTTTAATCAAAACTTTCGAGTTTATCCGCCAATCCACTTTTTGCCTACTTTCTCTTATACTCATTTACCCGAAAACGTTAAATTTTCGGTTCTCTTGCTCTCGGACATGTTTTATGATACGCCACGAAAAAAATTCTAGAATCAAAATCCTCAAAAGGTAAGATGGATTTAAGATGAATTAAATAAATACCAGCCTTATACACCATTCTATTTTCCAGATTCACGGCATGATTTGTAAATATAACACGTATTGAAAGAAGAAGAGTTATGTCATTGTAAACTCTCTATACCAAAAATTTAACAAGCGAATTACTTCAAAGGTTCGCCGAGTTTTCACATGTGAAATTTACGAGTGTTTATCAATGTTGTCAGTTTCTCAATTGAGAGTTATTACTAACCCGTATTTTACGGAAAATTATTATTACATTAAAAAGCTTTCTACTGGATTCGTCCGCATCAACTACATTCGGCATTACTCCCTTTTCCTTACTCTGTTTCATGCAGTAATCTTCTACGCCGACATATTCTCTGAAATTAAAAACGGGATGACGAAGTTTTGCAACAATCCTATTTGGCATCAGCCTGATCAAATGTTTTCAACCTACATGCAGGAATTCTGAGCTATCTACTTCAGTATCCTCGTTCTTAAACAGCGCCATTTTGAAAATTTTCGTTCTGCGAATCTTCTCTGCCTGCTTCCTTCAACATGTATCTTATCATTTACGGTGAGTGTTCAGGTGCAAAAGGGAGGAATATTGAATTAATCTAGTGGGTGGTAACGTAGATTCTTAAATCCATCTCTCACGAATAATTTGGAAATGTGTTTTCAAAATGCGTAATGCAAGCATTCGACGCAATGATTTTTGTCGCCTGCATTCCCGTACTTTGAACATCGAAATTCAATATACTCAGAATTTTAAAGGCTATTGTTCATTTAAGATATCCTGTAACTTCAAACTGTCCTTTTTTCTATTAAATTGAGAGTTAAAAAAGAATTCCAAATTTCTGTCCACAGATGGTTCCGCTTTTTCCGTGCACTTTACTGTTCACAAACACATAAAATTCATGCATTTCCAGTCAAAAATATGAAACACGAGTGCTTTCAATTATTTTTCTAAATAGTATTATTATCATCCAGTTTTATGATGCGAAGCTTTTATTTAGAATTTAGGCAATTCAACTCTTCTGTCGTAAGATACACTTTTGGTAACTTGCATTCATGCAAAACATCAGTACATTATTTTTTCGTGACTCCGTTTATTTTAATTTCCATTTTTACTACAATACTCCTAAATGTTTTGGAATATGAAATACGATTACTATGTTTTTTTAACCTTTTTGAAAACAGCATTTGCAACTAATTTTCTCACACATGTTGTTGACTTTATCCAATTATCCAAATTCATTTTCCGCACAATTTAAATTATCTAATCTGGGTAGCGGGCTCAGAATTTTCTGAAATGTCCGATAATTATTTTTTTAATCTTTAACCCAGATTTAACCTGCTCGTTCTCATTATTGCAGCAGTCAAGAATCTCATTTATTCACAGATCAAACTATCCCAAATTAAGCTAATTACTACGCTAAACATTGAAGGCAGCAAAATACGCTAAGCATTACATTACTGGGTTTCAATTTGGCTAATAATATTCTTCTAAATGCAAATTTAACTTCCATATTATTTTGCTGTATAAACCATAAAAGCAAGCAATTAATCCATCAAAACTCCAATTCAGTATTTTCTTCTTCCTTAGACCATTTTTTCATAACATTAATTATTTTTTATTTCTCCCTTTCTGTTTTTCTTTACTTTTTTACATAAACTATATTTAACTTTTTTATTCGTTTTACTTTTCATTTAATTTCATTGTAACCATCTTAATCTATCTTATAACTATTAATTAAAAATTGATATTGAAATGGTAAAACTTGTGCTCTTTTAATGGATTTGTAATGTCTTCTCATTTCACGAGAGTAATGGTAAAAGAAAAAATATATATAATAAAGTTCTTTTTAGAGGCAGATTTTCTGCGCCGTAAATTAACTTCTCCGCTGTCAGTTCCTCATGAAACTTTGGCTATAGGTATTTGAATGTCCAAGCATCGCGGTTACGCAAACCAAATAAGATTTTATTCTAGTGTTATATTTGATGTGTTCGGCTTGATATCTTTCTTGTTTTCTCATAATTGAACGCGGATAAGGCAGCAGCTATTCTTGTATGTATATTTATTACACAATACAAAAAAAATACAAATGAAAAGGTACACTTTGTGAATAGTTCTATCAAAATATTGTTTTACTAAACAGAAGACAATAACGAAAACACTTGGACCCAATAACGTATTGTTTATTAAATATCAGACACTACATTTAAGATGCATAATTTGTTAATGCTATTACCATGCACTTTATCTTGCTAAGGAATTGTTTTAGAAAGCGGTAAATCTTTCGTTAGTCCTGTTGCATTTACACCAGTTGTCGAATAGATATTAAAAGATTCTGCCATTGGATTTTTAAGTCCTATTTTTTCTTCATAAAACCTTTTACATCAAATGAGGATCTTTCATTTCGAGTCATTTTTGTTTTGTCAGGTCAATGTAGCTGCACTGACAGTAGACAAAAAAGGCCAGAGTAACGGCTTCTACAACAGAAATGGGGAAAAAAAAAATGAAATAATGTTTATACGCTCAAAACATGACTTCATATATTTTTACATTGATTGAAATATAAAAATGGAGTAAAAATGTTAATATAAGTTTTTTAAAGTTGGTTTTACGAGTAAAAAGTTTTTCTTCAAAGCTCCAAGTCATTCAAAATCAAACCTTCACGCTGAAATGTTTCTTTTGTGGGGAAAGTAAGTTATCATATGCTGGAGGAATCGTAATTCTTGTGGGGTGTGTAAGGGCTGGTAGAGGGAACCAAGAGGGTTCAGAATCGCATAGCAATCTGCGTTCGGAAACGTCCGGGATTTCTGTGAATGATACATTTGTTTTTGACAAACCATGGTCGGAAAGTTCACTATTACTTCAACACATCTTCCATAGCAATTGTTAACAGATACAAGAACACCACGTTTCCTACCCCAAATTAGCTTGCCATTCTGGACCGTCTTGGTTCCCACTGCCACCCCTTACATTTTTTCACAAGAGTTAGGAATCGCCTTGTAAGTAAAGGACAACAAGTTTTAGTATCGATTCTCCTTAAAATCCATGTTGTTCTTCTAGAACCGCGGAATTTAATTATTTTAATTACTGTACAGTCCTTATTATTACATGTTTATTAATATAATACGTATTGCTAGCTATTATTAACAGTCTTCTATTGCCCACAAATATAGTAATATTAATCTTATACATTGAAATTATTGTTTGTAGCCGTATCATACGCAATCATATAATTTCATAATGCTACTTTTCACTATTTCTTATTTCATTCTAGTTGATTTGTGCACTACCATATACAGGGGGATTCAAAATATGGTGCTCAAAATGAAAGTATTAAGCAGGCATACGAAACGAATTTGAAATCACGTTGTAACGTGAGTACTCAAACGCTATCCGAACTGTTAGAAGGATCGCCCTCTTATTATATGTAATATAAGGGCGCGAAACAAAATTATTCTATATCATTTTATTTATACCATATTTACACATATGTTGCCCATTTTTAACAATACTACTACACGAGATTCTAAAAATTTTCAGACTTGCATTACAGCGGCCTTGCATGGTGCACCGAACACTTTAAAAAAAAAGTAACTCGAAGAGATCATACTGTCGCAATAATTCTTCCTAATTGCTAAAATACAACTTTTTTTTATTTCATTCCTGCCACGATTGTTATCAGTCTGTTTCTTTCGACAGTTGCATTATCCTTTTGCAATGAGTGTCCATGTGCAAGAAGTACAAAGACTGCATTATGTAAGTAGTTAAGTAATAAGGGATTGTTAATGCATTTGTCACGAATAATTTAGAAATGTACTCTCGAGACGTCGTCGGTTGAGAAAACATGTCTGTGGACATACAATGTCATTTTTTTATCCTCTCGGTCTTCATTTTTTGTGAAATCATACAAGAAACTGTGCTCACTAAAGGTGTTCCCGTTTGTAAATAATGCCTATTGTTACCATGGGAAAGTACACCATGCTAACACTAACTCCGGAATTTTTTTTTGTTAAAATTTTTAGTTCATATTTTTTGTTTTAAGTATTTGCATCGAACTACGCCAGATGGTTCTAAAATTAAAAATTTAGATACCAGAATTTCATACAGATAAGTCGTATCATGCACAAGTTTAAAATTTGGATTTTTTCTTCTGCGAGATATACGTCACGGTACTTAACAAGCAAAAACATTATTCTGGAATCTGCCTTTAATTAACGTTTGTCATAAATACGTGTTACGACATAAATGTTACAGTACAAGACGAAGACGTTTTCAGCACTATAAAATGAAAAGAAGTAAATCCATACCATTCCCCTTTCGCACAAAGTTGATTCAACATTTAACATTCAATAACTTTTATTAAATTGACATTACCAAACCACGATTTTCACGCATGGTATAATTACCAAGCAATGATTACAGTGAATGTACTAAAGCAGAACGATGACGTACCCATGTCACGAGAATTTCATGACATAACGCAGGTACGTCGTGATTTAAAAGGGGTTAAGATGAACAGCGTATGTCCCACTGTGGTCTGGGCGATAAACTCCGTTCCCATAAGAACACGGCAAGTGAAGCGGCATCCGGCTGGGCTAGTGCTTCGGAGGGTCAACTCCTTCTCGGCTCGACTGCTGTGGGACCGTGTACGCTAATGGGAGTTGTTGCACGCCAAAATCCGTGGTGGTTCTAATGTCCTCCAATTCGTTAAACGATATCTCTGGGGGTACCAATTTCAGGTGGTGGTTTGTCCCTCATCTGGAACTGATTCAAAATTAGGGAACAACGAGTAGAAGTCCAACCCCTTTCTGAGGCAAAGGCACCTATTTCTGATGATAGTGTAATTTTCTATCCCTGAACACGAATGCAACAGCAACAACATGAACATCGTATGGGCTCCACCATGTCCGAGTGGATAAGACATTCACTGAGCGTGATAGATGGCCGAAGTTTGAATGTGCCGAGTTCGGACCTATCACTCGGTTGTCGATCTAACCGTCTGGTCGGTTTTCTCTAGATGTAATAATCTCAATGACGTGTTAGAACCCCTGAAACAAACAGACATGAATAACGCATGAGAGAATATACTATTTAATTATTTTAACCAATTAAAAAATTATACTAGCAATTCCTTTATGTGGTATAATTGTTCATATATCAAGGAAGTATTCGGACAAAATGGTGTTTTCTCTTTCATTAATAAACACATGTTTTATTCATTTTATAGAGCCTACATTCATATTTTTTAGCATATAAATTATGAAACACTTTGTTACAAATGTTTATGCATACTAATTAAAATATATTATGAAGCTTGTTCAGCTCTAAGGCTTGGTCTTTTAAGGCGTAAAGGAGCAACCTTATTAATATCCCAAAAATAAAAAAAAGTAGTTAAGACTTTAAGAACAGGGTAGCTATAAAAAACTTGCTTGATATATGAACTTCTAGTAGCCGTTCCGTTCAGCCAATCGAGATGAGATTTCAGACATAGTTATTCAGAGGTATGCGCTCGAGATTGCGATTCTTTAAAACATTAAAGCTTTAACAGTTTTTTTTTATTGTAACCGTAATGATGAAAAAAATGAGATCTCTGTTGTTTTAAACAATCACAATCTTGACATATCGCTAAATAACTATACCTGAAACCTCATCTTGATTGGTTGGAAGGAAGGGTGGCTAAAAGTCCATATATAGGGGAGGTTTTTTTTTTATATATAGCCACTCTGTACATATATTTTACTTTGTAAAATATACAGAAATATTTGTGATCTTTTTTATCCGTGTACAGACCTTATCAAGTAACTTTAAAAAAAAACATTTTCAAAGAAGTGTCTAGATGTGAGAAGAATATTCAGTACGCCATTGTTGTTGTCATAATCTGCTAATTGATTTTACTAATTAGTGGGATTAATGTTACTGCATGTGATTTGTAAAACTTGGTGTATTTAACATTACTTCTTGGGCATTATACTATTGTTTGCGACTTATTCTGTATTTGAAATCGTTCAAAGGATCTCGAGCAAAAAGAGGAATGCTGTTTTCGTCTTTGAAAAGATGGCTGTTCGTTTTCTTTCTCTTTCATTTTCACTTTATGTGCTCGTTTAAAAAAGTCTGAAAAAGCAATTCATTATATTACGTATATAGGAGTCTGTCAAGTGGTTTACATTATTACTGTCTACTGGTAATCAAAGTAGAAACAAGCTCTTTTTTTTTTTTTTTTTTTTTTTTTGAAAACCACAAAAAGAAGCCATTGATCTTTGCTAACTTACTCCTCAGACAGAAAATATAAGTTTTATTAAATGTAAAAAATCACTGTAATGAATTTTCTCTTAAACTATTCATTGTTTAGTCATTATTTAGGAAAACTCGCTGAATGTTAGTTGGTTTCATGAACACACACACTCCAGTATATTATTTTTAGAAATGAGGATATTTTGATTTTTCGAAAAGAAAAAATCATATAGGTTAGTACATTTCTTTGCTCAAAAATTTAATTATAAATGTTTATAACATGTACTTTCCAAATAATAACACAGTCATCTTTTTGCAGCAACTTGTAGCATCGTAGTAAACTGAATGAGTACTTAAGATTACCTCTCATTTCGGTTTTTTTTTTCTTGCATACTTGACCTAATTTTTAATGGCTTGAGTTTTAGTAATTAACTTAGCTTAATTTCAACCCATGCACCGCTCAGAATAAATTATTTTTCATTTAGTAAGCATAAGCAAATTGAAATGTTTTCGAATGGCTAAAGAGTTTTCGGAACAAGCAGAGATTTATCTGAGAATACAGAAATAACCTATTTTTTATTGTGGTGATCCAGAGAATATATTTCTAAACCTTGCTAAGGTTTAGGAATATATTCACTGATAGATATATAAGGTAGAATTAAAACTAGAAAAAACAAATTAGCTTTAAATTTTAAATATGCAAGGCCAAAAAATAGAGTTTTGTGTCTATCATTTTTCTAGTGGATAAATTTTGAATAGTGTAAACCCTTTTAAATTGGAGTAACAGAAACTATTTGTGCAGAACCAACAGAGAATGCCAAATAACTAAAACTGGATTATGTTGTAGATATATTTTAAAAACTGAATTGCAACCAAAAACAAGTTTAAGATGATTTGACTTACGAGTTCAAGTACCATTTAGAGAACAACAGTATTCCTATGTTTTCATAATATAACATTTTTAATATTTTATTGTAAATAACTTTGAATCACATATAAATATGCATAAATATGGAGTATTTTATTGATATATTATACACTGTGAGTTGCGTTCATATTTAAAATATGTTAAAATAAATTAAATATACTTATATAAAGTTATGAAAATATCTTTTTATTTTATAAAACCTTTTGTTAGGTTGATCTCACATTTGAATGAATTATTCACAGTTTTTTAAATGCTGTATTTACTTATTTTCATCTTTTAAAAATTTAAATCCTAAAATTTATCCACGAGAACGAAATTGAAGTTTAATAAAACTTTTCTCACTGAAAAACATTACTGTCATTTTACTATTTCGGTTTTTTGTTCCTAGAATTTGTCTCAATTAAACAGATGCTAGTAACTGAGCAGACAGTGCGATTAAAAGCACGTAATTTCTTTTCAAAGACGTAAATTCTTTTCAGTGCTTTTTTCTGTTCATATACTCAACGCAACATAAGTAACGAGACTGCTACACTGGAAAAATGTTTTGTTGATTCAACGAAATTTTGGCTGACTCTATTTAAAATAAATATTTTTCTTGAATCAACAAAATTTTTGTTAATCGAACATAATATTTCTTTAATTTAACAAAAATTTTGCTAAAATCAACAAAAATATTCGTTTGAAATAATGCTAACAAAACTTTTGTTGAATCAAACATTTTTTTTTCTGTGTATCATTACATTAAAAATTTCACAGTAAAATAATAATCCCCTTTGGCCCTCCGTGGAGCGTTTACATCCATCTTTCAAGTCGTTGTATAAACGCTGGAAATCCTGATTGTGTACCTCCTTTCAGTTTGTTGATCAACGGATAATGCAATAGCTAACTATTGATCGGCTCAATATGCAGTACTCGTAAAACAATTTTTATCATCAAAAGTGATCTGAACGAGCAAAAGCCCACCCTATTAGTCTGATTTCGCACCTGTTATGTTTTTTTCTATTTCCGAAAATTGAATTCGCCTTAAAAGGCTAGCGTTTTGACGATACTGAAGTCATCCGACGTGATGTGACCAACATACTGAAGGAAGTATACTATGAGTTCTATCAACACACTTTAAGTTTAAAGAACTTGTATGATTGATGTTAAACGTTTGAAGGTGAAATGAAATTATTTTCAATCTCTGAAACTACGACATTTTAATAAAATTCTTAACTGGGATGTAATGCTAGTTAGTAATCTCATTGCGTATTTGGCACACTGTGTAAATTAATTTACGATTGTAAAGATTGAGCGACTTGTACGACTAGAAAGATTGAGCGCAAGCATATTTTACACAAGGCAAAAGTAACTGGCTAATTTGTCAAACATTTTTCGTATAAATTTTTAAAAAGTGTCTAAAATCCACATTATTCGGATACTTTTAATCATATTGTGTTTGTTACACAAAAACATTAAAGCCTGTTACTTTTCTTCAATCCTTTACCACTGCAATTTCACCAAACATCAACAAAATGCGAAATTAAAGAATCAATAGACCAAATTTTTGACATTTCGTCAGCTTTTATTATAATGCACACACATGAAATATATTTAAAAAAAAATCTAAACAACTTATTTAAACAGCGTTATTACTGTTAATCTTGGTGATTGCATTTTTTTCGTCAAGTCTCTGGAAACGTTTTATGGAAAAGGCATTCTTTCCATAAATTTGAATTCTAAATGTTAAATACTAATGCAAGGTTTATTTATTTATTTAACAATATTCCATCTCACTCTGCTGATAATAAAAAGAGAGGAGATTTTCGTACTGAAAAGTGATCTCAATTTTGATTTTTTTATGCAACTGTATCGGGCATGCCAGGAACAAGAGTTTCAGTTAGGTTTGATGCATCCACACCTGCTGCCACTAATTTGAAAAACACCCCTGCCATGGGATTTCCCAGACGTTTATCCTTCACTAGCCCCTTGATGTCGAATCTGTCCCTAGAGAGCCTTTCATAGTAGGTGTCCTCGCTAACGGTACCACACTAGCAGTAGACGAAAAAGATGATGTGACTGTTTTCTGAAAAAAAGTGTAAAGAAGACTAATGAATATACTAGGGGCATTCAAAAAGTAAGTTACACTTGTTCCTCCACGGATGGCAACATTGCGAAATAAGACCGAAGCTTAATCAGACGATAGTTCAGTTCCACGGCTTCCAATGGTAGCAATTTCATTCGGATAGTGACAATCATTGGTGCGTACTACGAGTAGGAAATGCCGCGTTAACTGGAAGCTTACTCCAACGTTGAAGTACGCGGCACACTACGTTTTTATGGGCAAAACGCTTCAAGCAAAGGCATCGTCCTCTTGCATGACAATGCGAGACCTCACAAGGCACGCACAACACAGGATTTGGCTCGCAGCTTTGGATGGGAGGTCTGGCAGCATCCACCGTACAGTCCCGAATTGGCACCCCTTGGAGTGAGCTTCCAGTTTACGCGGCATTTCCTTCTCGTAGTACGCACCAACGATTGTCACTATCCGAATCAAATTGCTACCGTTGGAAGCCCAACGAACTGAAGTATCGTCTGATTAAGCTTCGGTCTTATTTCGCAATGTTGCCATCCGTGGAGGAACAAGTGTAACTTACTTTTTGAATGCCCGTTGTACATGTTAAAATTTGCCCTTGTGAATAAAAAAAGTAACTACAACATATAAGTTGTCCGAAAAGGTCCGGTAGTAATCAGACGATTAACAGATTTGGGCCTAGTGTCCCTTTTTTGGGACGGCATTTTCGCTATCAGTCGAAAGCGTTGTTTATTTTTCCTAGCCTTTATTCACGAGTACTTAACCTCAACTCCACAAAATATTTTAATAGGACCAAGTAGGATGTTGATATTTCGATTTTTATAATGATACTTAGAAGACACCATCCCGGTTCAAGCAATTGACGTCCGAAATTTATCTATTATTGCTGGTATGAGCAAAAATTGAAGAAGTCGCAAAAATATCTGGTCACGGGTTAAAGTCAGTTTCCATAAGAGTAACGTCAAGTAAAGCAGCACCGGCTTGGCCAGTGTTCGAGAGAGTGAACTCGTGTTCTCGACTGAGTCTGCTGAGGACCGCGTAACCTAAAAGTAGCTGGTGCACAAATAATCTGCCGTGATACCAGTGTTTTCCATTTTCAAAAGATACCTCTGGGGGTTTTGATCGGGATGCTAGGTCTCTCATCTGGAATTAGTTAAAATTAGGAGATTCATCCTCTCCGGCTCCCGTAGCGGTCACGATTGCAGTAAGTCGCTGACCTTGCCATTAGAAAGGGGGGGGGAAGAAAGGTGTCTGAAAAGTTAAAAAATAAGGTCTGTAAAGTAGATTTCGATTGAACAAACAATTAATATTAATGAAAACATAATAACTAATGTAGAAGCAAGAACATTTCGTAATAATTCAGCGTCTTGAGTAGTGATGAGAAAATAATATGATTTTAAAGGTTTTCTTATAACAGAAAATTATCATTTAACTATTGAACGAACGCGGTCGCTAGTGGCAAGTTGAAAGTTAAAATTAGCGTGTTGTTATCCCAAAGCTGTGTTATCAAAAAAATCTTGCTGTTATCACAATCTGTAACAAAACGTGAGCAGCTAGCTCACCAAGCCAATTTGGCGACAGCTCAGACAGGAGAACAAAACGACCGCCAAATAAAATTCCAATTGCTTTTCAGATTCCGTCAGGAGCCAGATCGTCGGGAGCTAAAGAATAGTAGAGAAATGTTTAATGCCAATGGTTTGCCGTGAAGCAAAACTTGCGTACTTCCGAATAAAAGCTGCCTTTAGGGCAGACAACTGAACGAAATAATTGTACCAACCGAGAAATCGAAAAATTTTAAAGTATAATCTAAGCGCAAACGGATAGAGAAAGTGGAAATTAAAAATGCAAAAGAGATTAGATTTAGAATAGTAAAATTGAATGCATTTTACTTAAAAATATTCGATGAATTGCATCACAAGATCAGATGCAATAATAGGACAAATATGCAAATCCGAATGCCATTATTCAAATTTTACCTATACACTTGGAGTACTTTTTAAATTACATGTACAGTTATGCACGCAAAGGTAGAAATCAGCGACTTAACCATTTTCCCTTAATCCACCAGCGCCCGACTTTTTTCAGCGCATTCTCCAATTTATGTTGATGACAGAAGTAATAAATAAATTTCCAACGTTTGTGTGGTATGAAGAATGCAATTCTTTGTCTAAAATATTAATAAGACAGTGAAAGATTCTCATTCTATTTTGTTATCGCTGAGTATTTTGTGGAAATCAGATTTATTATTAGAGAAATCAATGCAGGAAAATAAATTAATGCTTCAGTATTTTTGAGTTGAGATCGTCCAAAAATAGATCTCTGGCCTTTAATGGGTTAAACCAGAGTTTAATTTGTGCGCTTTCATAGTTACCAAGAGACAATGAGCTCCTTAGTACCCAACATGGCTTCCACTATTTGGTTTTTGAGAATCTTCCTGATGCACTCACTGTATATTGAAGTTTAGTAGCTGAAGTATTCTAGAGCAAAATAAATTCTCAAACTATCAATACATCATGTCTTCAAAGACGTATTTTTGTTTTTCTGTTCTAAACATCATATTAAAGTGGACCATCACAATAACACGTCATCAGCTTTCTGTTGAATTAAATTACAATCGACTTCCGGTCCCTTGTCGAAACTTAACAGCTTTGAAACCATTTACAAAAAATCTGTAAGAGTTTTCAAAAAGCTTCTGTTCTTAACAGATTTTAACGTTCATGCCATCGTAGCATGATTTCGTATTAAAGGTTTTTTTTTCCTTTCAGAGTTCAATAAAAACTTAAATTCGATAAAAATCTCGTCGTAAACAAAGTTGAAAACTGGCATCACGTAACAAAGTGTTTCAAAGTTATACAACAGTAGTTAAGAAAAAAAATGTATTGGGCTTTATTAGTAAAAGTTTAAACACCAGTTTATTTTTAAAAAACTACCCTTTATTAGTAAAACTGTTTCAGATTTTTTTTTCTGTCAAGCTATCGTTACAGAGCATGAAAATGAATTACTATTAAATTTATTAATTTATAGATATGGACATACAGAGTAAATTCTTTTGGAAAATTGTGAATAGATTTATATATTTTATTTATTTATTTATTTATTGTTCTTTTTGCAAGAAAGTAATCATCCTTAAGATGTGAGTTCTACTCATAAAAAGAGAATAAAAATATCTATACAGCAATCATTGGAAGTGACTTTGTGGCGATGCTACATTTTGGTCATTTGGCGCGATTTTCCCAATGGGGCCTGGAAGTTGTTTTTCCTGCATTAAAAACGCATAATAACCTAACATTTCTCTTCTATGACGTAATCAATATTCACGCTTTATGTAGAACCCTCGAGAAATTGACTTTTCTGGAAACCTCTTGTACCTCCTGCGTCGGCTATTTATAGAAGCGTGCGTCGCCCCGAGCAGTCAGTGCAGTTGAATCAATGTGTGAGAGAGCTGAGTACGCTTGTGCTTGTAGTGCTAAGGAAGCTGTGTTTTAGCTTGCTTTGTGAAGCTGTTGATTTAAGTGCTGTGTGTAAATTCTTCATCGCTGAGTCTTGAGAGACTGTTAGTGTTATTTCTCGTATATTTTCACTGAATTTTTGCCAGTGAAAGTGTTCTATTTTGTGTGAGAAATACAGCATTTGTGAGAGCTTCTGATCTAAGCGAACTGTTAAAAGCACGTTACTGCTAGATTGTGCTTGTGAATTGTGTACAGCTGATTGTTCTACGAAGTTCTAGAAGCAATAAAGTTTGTGTTCCATCCTGACAAGTGACTTTTTACTTGAACTTTTTACACCAACTAGACTTTAGAACGACGAACCCCAGGAGTAGCAGAGTAATTCCGCAACATTTGGTGTCAGAATCGGGGTTCTAGAGAAGGACTTTAATTTTCCAGTTTATGGTTTTGACTAGACAAAAAATGGAAGAACAACTTCAAAAGCTCATGAATATGATGCAGGAAATGAAATCTGGACAAGATGAGATAAAAAAAGAGATGAAAGCCGGACAAGATGAGATGAAAGCCGGACAAGATGAGATAAAAGAAGAGATGAAAGCCGGACAAGATGAGATTAAAGCTGCACAAGGCGAGATGAAATCCGGATTGGACGAGTTAAAGACAGCGCACAATGAAGTGAAAACCGGATTGGAGGAATTAAGAGCCGCGCACGACGATGTGAAGACCGGACTGGAAGAATTAAGAGCCGCACACGACGAGATGAAATCCGGACTGGAGCAGAAAATAGAAGCCGGACTGGAAGAAATGAAATCCGGACTGGAGGAAAAAATACAGACAAATCAAGAAAATATGGAGAAGAGAATGTCGATACTAGAAGAAAGCCAAGCAAGAAACGTGAAAGAGTTGCGTGAAGAATTTGAGAATAAAATTGAGGAAAAACTTGACTCTCTAGTGAAGATGGGAAAATTACCTGAAAACATCAAGTTGTCGTCACGCCGCCCAACAGTGAAACTAACGACCTATGATGGAAAGACTCCCTGGGAAGCTTACAAGACCCAATTCTTGATCGTCGCCAAAGCCAATGGTTGGAGCGAGTCCGAGAAAGCGGACCAACTGGCCGCTTCCCTTAGCGGAGATGCAATTAACGTATTGCAAACTATTGGAGCGACGAAGATAGGAGATTTTGACGCCCTCGCAAGTGCCTTGGAGATGAAATTCGGAGAGAAGTGCCAGAAAGAATATAGTAGAATCCAACTTAAGTCAAGGATGCAGAGATCTGGCGAGACCCTTCAAGATCTTGCTTCGGACATAGATAGGCTGTGTCATCTAGCCTACATGGACCACCTTGATAATGTCCGAGAGGAAATGGCGGTGCGTCATTTTATTGAAGCCATCCGTGATCCAGAAACCCAAAAGGCACTCATGTTGGAGGATTATCAGGATTTGAAGTCTGCTCTGGTGTTCGCAATGAAGCTAGAGGCAGCCCAGCGGGCCGTGAAAAAAGATCGGCATGCTGTTAGAGCGGTCACGGTCCAAGAGGGAGCTGAAAAAGACACAGAGAGCGTCGAGAACAGGTTGAAGAGAATTGAAGATCTCATAGAGCGAAAATTAAGATCCGACAGAACGAGAGATGGCCCAAAGAAAGTAAAATGCTGGAAGTGTGGCGTCGAAGGCCATGTACAAAAGTATTGTGGTCGAAAGTCTCATGACCAGCAAGAGAACTCTAAGATCATGAAAGAGGGAAACTAGGAGGTGGCCATCTCGCGGGGCGGAGGTTGCCAGATAGTCAAAAGCCCCACCTAAAAGTCTTGCAGATTTCATCAGCGAATGGCGGCAGTAATGAACTCTTCGTACTGGGATATGTTAATGGTTCCCCATGCCACATGGTGATTGATACTGGAGCGAACGTAACCATCATAAGGACGGATCTGGCCAAGAAATTAAATTTGAAGATTATCTGGACTCCGCCCTCGCTGACCCTCCAGACTGTGACAGGTGACAAGATCGAAGTGGGCGGAAAAGCGCAAGTAGAAATCACGTTTGGAAATGCCAGATACGACCATGTGGTATATGTCGCCAATATTACAGACTCTTTTATTCTCGGACTCGACTTTTTAAAATCGCACAAATTTAATTTGGACTTTAAGAATAATGAGCTTCGTTCAGACTCGGAAGAAATAGCTGCGTTCGATATTAGAAATGAAACTGTTTTGCCTGTTCAGCAAATAATAGCCCAGACTGATATCACTCTACCTCCCAGAACTGATTCAATAATTTCTGGAACAGTAAAAGAAAGCAATAAATTCCGTTTTGGATTAATCGAACGCCCAAACAATAGTGATTCCGTCAGAGGAGTACTTGTGGGAGCAACACTTGTGGACTTGTCGAGAACAGAAATTCCAGTTAGAGTAGTAAAGGTGACGGACAAGTCGAAGGTGATAAAGAAAAATGAAGTGTTGGCGACATGCACTCCTGTTACCTGCATTAATAAGAACATCATCCAAACGACAGCTAAATCTTCCGAGTGCCTGACGAAGGAATTAATACAAGACGTGGAGTTAACGGCAGAACAGAGAAGCGCTGCGGAGAAAGTAATAGCTGAATTTGAAGACCTCTTCTCCCGAACTTCGGGTGACTTTGGCCGTACGAGCTTAACTCAACATAGGATAGATACAGGCAGCCATTCTCCCATCAAGCAACATCCTAGGCGGCTGCCGTTTGCTAAGCAAGAAGAGGTGAACAGACTTTTAGAGGAGATGCAGCGTGATGACGTCATCGAGCCATCGACTAGTCCGTGGGCCTCGCCGATTGTTTTGGTCCGAAAGAAGGATGGTTCCACCCGGTTCTGTGTTGACTACAGACGTCTGAATGACATTACCAAGAAAGACAGCTACCCTCTTCCCAGGATAGACGACACTTTGGACACTTTATCGGGAAACGAATGGTTTTCCACTCTGGATCTGAAGAGTGGTTACTGGCAAGTGGAAATTCATCCCGACGACCGTGAAAAGACTGCGTTCACCACGGGACAAGGATTATGGCAGTTCAAAGTTATGCCTTTTGGACTCTGCAACGCACCTGCTACATTCGAGCGACTAATGGAGACAGTGTTGAGAGGACTTTCCTACGAAGCATGTCTCGTTTATTTGGACGATATCATCATCGTCGGAAGGACTTTCGAAGAGCATCTCGAGAACATTCGAAAGGTACTGCAGAAATTAAAAGAGGCGAACTTGAAACTAAGTCCATCGAATTGCAATTTGTTTCGTCGGGAAGTACGTTACCTCGGGCACATAATATCCGCCCACGGAGTCCGAACCGATCCCGAAAAGACGTCCGCAGTCCAGAACTGGAGTCGTCCCGAGAATATCCATGACTTAAGAAGTTTTCTCGGTCTGTGTACTTACTATCGAAAATTCGTGAAGGGCTTTTCTCAAATTGCAAGACCTCTTCACAAATTGACCGAGACTGGACAGAAATTTCTATGGACTGAGGAATGTGAGGACGCATTCAACGAACTGAAGACGGCTTTAACATCTTCGCCGATCCTGTCGTATCCTCACCCTGACAAGCCATTTATCCTGGACACAGACGCAAGTAAGGAGAGTGTTGGAGCAGTTTTGTCCCAGGAGATAGATGGCCAAGGACACGTCATTGCTTACTGGAGCAAATGCCTTTCAAAGGCAGAACGTAACTATTGTGTTACGAGAAAGGAACTTCTTGCTATCATTAAAGCCGTGGAGCACTTCCATCATTACCTGTACGGCCGAAAGTTCCTGCTCCGAACGGACCATGCCTCTTTAACCTGGCTTCTAAATTTCAAGAATCCAGAGGGCCAAATAGCCAGGTGGATACAGCGATTACAGGAATATGACATCGAGATACGTCATCGGAAAGGGTCATCTCATGGAAATGCAGATGCTTTGTCGAGAAGGCCCTGCATAGACAGTTGTCGCTATTGCTCCAGGGCAGAGAAAAATTACCATCTGAAACATCCCGTTGTCCGCCAAGTTACATCATCGGCACCATCTCAAGATCCCTGGAGTGACGAAAATGTTCGGGCGGACCAATTAGCAGACAGCGACATCAAACCTATTGTGGAATTTATGGAAAAATCCAGCGCTAAGCCCAGTCGGCAAGAAATATCATCTTACAGTCCGGCAACAAAACAGTACTGGGCTTTATGGGATTCGCTTCGCCTGAGAAATGGAGTCCTGTATCGTAAATGGGAGTCGGACGACGGCAAGATGCTCCGATGGCAGTTAGTACTCCCTCGTTCGAGGATTCCGAAGGTTCTAGAAGAACTTCATAATGGCTTACACTGGAGGCCATTTTGGCGTGATGAAGACCCTGCAGAAAGTTCGCGAGCGCTTCTACTGGGTTAGGGCTCGAGGCGACGTCGAAAAGTGGTGTCAAGCTTGTGACGCCTGTGCCGCCCGTAAAGGCCCGAAGAAACGAAGCCGTGGAAGACTACATCGTTATAATGTAGGAGCGCCTTTTGAGAGGATTGCACTCGACATCCTGGGACCTCTTCCGCGAACTTCGGATGGAAACAAGTACATCCTAGTTGTCATTGACTACTTCTCTAAATGGCCCGAAGCGTTTCCTATTCCCGATCAAGAAGCTACGACCGTAGCAGAGGTACTGGTGCAAGAATGGATTTCCAGATATGGAACCCCTCTGCAACTTCATTCCGACCAAGGAACGAACTTTACCTCTGCAGTCTTTAAAGGACTATGCCAACTTCTCGGAATGGACAAAACCCAGACTACGCCTTTACACCCACAATCCGACGGCATGGTGGAGAGGTTCAATCGCACAATTTTGAACAACCTCTCGCTCCTGGTATCTAGGAATCAAGAGGACTGGGACAAGAAACTCCCCCTCTTCCTGCTGGCCTATAGGAGTGCCGTCCATGAGACTACCGGCTTCACACCTTCCCAGATGCTGTTCGGCAGAGATCTTCGTCTTCCCGCCGATCTAGTGTTCGGCCGCCCTCCAGATGCGCCTTCATCGCCAGAGGAGTACGTGGAAAACCTTCGGGCACGGTTTGAAGATGTACATCATTTTGCTCGGGAGCGGATCAACCTGAACACGGAAAAGATGAAGACTCGCTACGACACGAAGGCTACGGGACACGAGTTCAACGCAGGTGACAAAGTTTGGCTATGGAATCCTACTCGACGGAAAGGCCTGTCTCCTAAGCTGCAATCGCCGTGGGACGGTCCTTACACAGTCCTAAACCGGCTGAATGACGTCATCGTACGGATTCGTAAGTCACCAAACTCGAAGCCAAGAGTTGTACATTACGATCGGCTAGCCATCTACCGCGGTTGTAAGTTATGCTTCAGACTATGGTCACTATGGCGTAATTCCTCCTTTCTTTCAACTCTCATTCCTTTCCTGTCTTTCTCTTCTCTTCCTCTTTCTTCAACTCTCTTTCACTCATTACTTACGCCATGTTTAGTGTACATATTTGTAATATATTGGTTTTTATTAATGTGTATTTGTTTATTACATTGATTACTTATTCAGTGTAATTGTTTATTATGTATGATTATTTATTTATTAGAGTGCATTTGCTTACTGTGCTTATTGATTACTTGCTTGAATTATGTTGTTAAGATCTTGTTAAGGTTATACAGTGTAGTACTTGTGTGACCTCCTAACTAGGGATTGTGCTGCCCGGGACGTGCAGTCCTTGGGAAGGGGGCAATGTTACGAATTTTCGGGGCAACCCGCTGCTCTGGGGCTTAAAATGGTTTAAAATTCGTATTCTACGCTTCAAATAGATAAATTTTGCTTTTTGTTGCATCAAAATCGGCCAATTAGAACCGGAGATACGGAGGTTTCGCTTTCCCATATGTTTTTCTATGGGCTTCTAGAAATCTCAAGAAATATTAGTCCTAGAGCTTAGATCTCTTCACTTTTGAGGACTTATTTTTGGCGCCAAATTTGGCGATATTTCGCCAAAAGTCGCCAAGCTTGGCGACTTTTTGGTCATTTGGCGCGATTTTCCCAATGGGGCCTGGAAGTTGTTTTTCCTGCATTAAAAACGCATAATAACCTAACATTTCTCTTCTATGACGTAATCAAAATTCACGCTTTATGTAGAACCCTCGAGAAATTGACTTTTCTGGAAACCTCTTGTACCTCCTGCGTCGGCTATTTATAGAAGCGGGCATCGCCCCGAAGGGAGTCAGTGTGCGAGTTGAACATTCAATGTGTGAAGAGCTCTCGTTTTGTGTGAACTGATATTTCTATAGAAGCTGTGTTTTAGCTTGCTTTGTGAAGCTGTTGATTTAAAGTGCTCTGTGTAAATTCTTCATCGCTGAGTCTTAAGGATGTTAGTGTACTATATCCCTTGAATATTTCCACGGAATTCTTGCCTGTAAAAGTGACTTATTTTGTGTGAGAAATACAGCATTTGTGAGAGCTTCTGATCCAAGCGGATTGTTAAAAGCATGTTACTGCTAGATTGTGCTTGTGAATTGTGTACAGCTGATTGTTCTACGAAGTTCTAGAAGCAATAAAGTTTGTGTCCCATCCTGACAAGTGACTATTTACTTGAACTTTTTACACCAACTAGGACTTTAGAACGACGAACCCAAGGAGTAGCAGAGTAATTCCGCAACAATATTTAAGGAATAAAAACCTAGTTTTGTGTATATAAAACATCCTTTATTTCTACACAACAAAAATTCAAAAACAATTTTATTTAGGAATTTATTTTTAAAGCCATCATTAAGCTAAGTTTGTCATTTCGTATTTGTTGATTAATTTTTCATTCTTAATTTTCACTCACGCTAAAATGAATAGTGTCTGTGAGAAATAGCCATAATTCGTATCTTGCTGCATGTAAATCCGTGAATTGCGTAGTTTACTAGTTTGTGATAATTAAATTCTACTTAGTTAACCCTTTAACGCGCAGTGATCCCGTTCTGGGAACACCAAACTCTGACGTTTTGACTGTTGCCAGTCACGAAGAATAGATTGGATTTCTATAAAAATAGTTGAGCGTGACATCGCTGCACGAGAATCCTTTACTTTTAAGCACGTCATTTCCCGTAAAAAAATGGTCACGATTATTTTTAACAGCACTGACAGCTGCCGAAAGATGGAAGAACGCGAGAACAGCTGGATTGATTGCCCAATGCTTAAAAAAGGGCAGCCGTTGCCATCGTTCGACTTAACTAGCAGCAAGATGGCGGACAATCGAAACGTTCATCGCGTGCCACAGATCTAGAGGCACGCGATGAACGTTTCGATCGTCCGCCATCTTGCTGGTAGTTAAGTCGAGCGATGGCAACGGCTGCCCTTTTTTAAGCATTGGGAAAGGGTTGCGCCTCAAAGGGTTAACAGTGGGTTTGGATTGTATCACGCCAAATCCACATAGTATAGCAAGTCTGAAAACACTTTTGGAGACTTTTTAAGCCTGATTGGTAATATATTGTTCATAGTTCCCAATTTTGGCAATCATTTGGAGGGATTATGAAGATAACCTCAAAACGCGCTGTATTAGTATTCATATAATGTTGCAAGACCCTGCAAAGGAGCTACAGATGTTTCCATAAAAAGTAAGCTGTCATTTACATTTGTTTAGCTTTACTGTGCTTGAAATTTGTGTAAGAATCCTGTTCCTGTAAAAGAATCATGTATATCTTTCGAGGGAGAGCATTATTTCATAAATCTCAGTAACATATTATACACTCTTATTGTAGATTCTTCGGGTTAACATCTTGTGTGTGAATAAATTCCGCAGCATTACAGCTAATTAAAGGGAACAATAAATAATTAGTGTATCACTAACATTTCATTCAACCACCGAACATAAAGCACAATCTATGGGAATTATTTTGTGTACCCTTGAAAATGAGTAACCATAAACTCTATTTATGTCATTTTTAATGGAGAACGTCTTATGTAAACATCAATAACACATTAAAAATTCGCGTTAATTCATGCATATTTAAAGGCACTGAACGTCGTAAAACTTTCAACTATTTTGAGAAGTGTTTAAGAAAGTGAAAATAATGTTCTTTTGTTTGAAGTAGAAGATAACTTTATTAAAATATGCTTCAGATATTTACCACTCATGTTGCAATATATAAGAATTTTTATGCTCTCTTTTCTAAAACATCTATAATATAAAATCATATATAATATAAAATCATAATATAAACATCTATATAATAAAATTGTAAAAAACTGATCACTATAGAACCTGGTAAAGTAACCACGGTGGTCACTTTACCAGGTTCAACCGCATGTGAATATTACAGGCTGCGCACATAGTTTGTCATCGCTTTACAAAAGGCGTACAAAAGTACAAAGGGAGCTTTACAAAAAGTGATCGCTTTGCCAAAAGCGTGTCAGTGTTGGTTGTAAAGTGAAGCTGTATAAAAGTGACCGCTATAGACAGGCGGTCTCTTAACCCTAGCGTCAATGACCGGGTACTCTTTTGCAAGAGTCATGCTAATTTTAATCATTTCTACTTAAGCCTGGGTAAAATCGCTCTTAATCCTCGTTATTTAGATGAATCTGAACTAAGCATATAGTTTGGGGAGAATTATTTTTGGGTTTTTATGCGTTATACTTTCCTATATCTTTACTCAACATGCAGGTACTAAAGTACCCATTATTGTCTAGTGTGTATATACAGATTGTAAATTATTTTTATGACAGGTATAATCGAACATAATAATAATTATTTTTATTTTTATAAATTATTTATTTTTCTTTTAATTATTTATTATAAATAATAATTATTAACCCAGTCGTGCAGTAAGTTATTATTTGATTATAAAAACGGTAGCAAGTAGTGAAACAAACGGAGAGCGAAGATATTCGATGTGGGTACCGCGGTACCCGGTCATAAAAAAATATGGGGAGTGTTTGGTCATTAACACTAGTTTTAACCAAGCTGTATACTCTTCAAAGTTGTACCATCTCTGAACGCTAAAGGCTATTCACATAATTTGCAACATAAATCATGCTAAAGACGGATACGACTGGCGTACGTAAGTTTCGTGGCAATAATACCAACAAGCAATTAGATAGTTAGAGAACAAATATATAAAAACAAAAGACGAGCACACAGCAAACTGGTGTCAACTGTATTGGAAAGTATTAAAAATCTATAAAGCGTCTTACTTTTAAGTTACTAGACTTTACGATATCGGCAAATTTCGGTACCCATTCTTTATTCGTAAACTTCCTCGAGCAGTATTCATCTGTAGCGATTACTTGAACCAAAACAAAAACTAAAAACAGTTGTGTAAATATCGAAGCTGCCATTATTCTCCAACCGATAATGGTGGAAGAAAATCTCTTGCAAAACTAGGTCTTTTTAAGCTTCTAAAAAATTTATGTGTCGTGCAATAGTCTTTTGGAGTACACGCAGCATTTTAGATAGAAATCTACTCATTTTATTTCTTTTTTTATCGTGCAAGCTTACCATTTTCAGTGAGTTGCTAGATGGATCAGATGACAGAATTTCACGCGAGAATCCTTTTTTCACGAAAAGACGTGAAATTCCACTACGGATCAAAAAAGAAATCTCACAAAAGGCCACAGGATGTGTTTTTCTCGAAAAGTTACGTAATAGCTTTTTAACAAGCAGTGTCTTCGCTGTGAGGACACAAAACTCTGGCATTTTGACTCTTTTCATTCACGAAGAATAGGCTTGTTTTCCATAAAGTGACACAGTAGCACGAGAATCCTTTATTTTCAGCTCATAATTTCCAGTGAAAGCTATCAGCTACTTGTAAAATTGGTGTCAGAATTATGTTTATTAGTACTTGAGTCTCCTGAAATCTGGTAAATGTGGCAAAACTGCATAGATATAGAAGAACAACTCGGCAGACAGTCCAAATGGCTCCCGCTCCAAAAAAAAGTGCAGCAGTTTCTATCTGTCGATTTGACTTCCAGAGACATCGCGTTTCCATTATTTATCCATGGCGATTATTTCGGCCGCCATGTTTCTGGTATTTGGACCTTCCAAAAATATTTTTCTCTTTCTTTATATCCTCTTCTTATAAGATTATGTGTTGTATTTGTAACAAAGTTATCATATTCACTCGATCTTTGGCAGAAAATTACTCCATTTTATGCATTCAAAAATCAGTATGGCATTTATATTATTGATGTGTTTTTCCAAGAATCCAACGTTGATAAATGCAATAATTTATACAAATGTGTATCCTATTATATGCATAAGTTTTTTAAAAAATGTAAATAATATTTACTGTCGGTTATCATCTGTACAAAATTGTATTGTCATTGAAAAAGGAATTGTACTATTGTAGTTATGTATCACGTGGTGTACATCATGGTGTACATTATATGACTTTAAACCATATAGGTAGGTCGCTTCTGATATAGTGAATCTTGTATCCTTGACTTCTATATCGATGTGAAAATGCTTGTATTTCAAAAGGTTAACTTGACACAGAAGAACAGTAATCATTTTAGCAAATCGTCAAGAAACTTTCTTCACTCTCCAACATTTAGGAATGAGAGCAACAGAGCTAATGGAAGCTCATACTCATTTAATGTTTTCGTTTTCAGGGTTTTTTACATTTAATCGACTTTTACATATTTTTACATCCTTATACGAAGTAAAGAAAGCATTTAAATGATTCCCTTTCAATTAAATCTTACCATCTGGCAAAGTGGCGAGAACTGACCTGTACATTTAGGTTTCAAAGTCATCTTTAAACCTTGTCAATAAACTTAAATTACCTTCTGTAATCAATTGAGAACCGTCAGGGTGTTTGTTATGCTTCCGGTGAGTGTGATTTGACTTATATTCGTCAGACTAAAAGAAAACTCAAATTTAGGTTCAAAGAGCACGAGAGTTGTTAAATTTTCAATTCTTTCATTGCCTCACATTCTTGAAACTCTGATCATAGATTTAAATTTTCTAAAGCTAAGATATTGTTTACTAATAACTTTTCGTCCTATCTTGACTTCATGAAGGGTTTTTACATTACATGACCCTTTCTTTCATTTCATTCATACATCTTGAGAACAGTTTTCTCATAATCCATTGGCCTTATTTTTTTTTGTTCCATTATGTTGTAAAGTATATATCATAACACATGTGTTGGCCTTGTATGTTTTTCTGGTTTCGTTATGCTGGAAAGTGTATCATACCCATGCGTCTGTTTTTCTTGTTTCATTTTGTCGGAAATTTTATCATAATCCGCATTCATTTATTTAAAGTAATTCGTTCCCGTTTTCCACATGCAAACGATATTTGAGTTAAACGAAAGGAAGAAATTTCATTATTATTCCCCCCCCCCTCCTTCATGGATTGCATTTTTATCCGTTGCTTAGATCTTAACGTCCCTGAAAAATCTATTATTGCAACCATGATGTATTAGATATATTTTTAAAGTTGAGAATACGACTTCGCAGAATTGTCTACGCAATGCAGTGGTTTGAAATTAATATCACCCAGTGCTAGGGAAAAAAAAGTGTTAAGCGTAACTTACTTATGTTTAATATCGATATTTATAATCTTGGGACCAAAAATGCAATTTTTTTATCAGCAGATTTTTGGGTAGTAATAAATAAATAATGCTAAAAACTTCGTTGTTCGAAAAATTACTTTGATCTTTGTGCAATTAACTCTCTGAATATCTTGGAATGACTCTTAAATATTTGTATATAACATACTTAGTTGAATGCTAAAAACTTTTTTAGTCCTTTATCTCTATAATATTTTAAATAATAAGTCCTTTATGTCTATAAAGTTTTAAATAATAAGTCCTTTATCTCTATAATGTTTAATATAAGCTTTCAAAAAATGTCTAGATTTACTGTCTCTTCATTATTATAGTAAAATTTCTCTAAACATTAATAAAAACAAGAAGCTTTGAGAGGGATTATATTTATAAATATTCTCAAATTCGACATTACATTGAAAATTTTATGTATTTCGTAAATAAAGCTTTTTTCAATAATGTAAAAAGTAGCAACTTTTCCAGGAATAGAGTTATGATTGAATGCCTTAAAAACTGTTTTACAATAGAAAACTTGTCATCATTGATTCCTTAGTAATAGTTTTATAAATTTAAGGGAAATCTTTTTCGTTGATTTTACTAAGCGACAAAGCCCGAACTACTGGCAGTTCGGACAAAGAAAATCACTAGGTGATGTGTATACCTTAATCAGTAGGTGAAAGTGACTCGAAAACGGACAGAAACCAGAATTGCAAGTAGGGCATGATTACCGCTTATGCTAACTAAGCCTCGGAACAAGGGACCTAAAAGTCTCATAAACCAAAAACTGATTACATTACTTTAAGTTCAATTTTTAAAAGAAATCTCTCTAATCTAAAACAAAGTAAGGGCCGCTGCAGACGCTGTCGCCGCTGTCAGAGCTTGTTGATCTATCTTCTCCTAAACCGTGGGGGTTTGAATTTCGAGAAACATGTTCCCGAATGCGGAAAATTCCGAGGAACCTGATAAGGTGACTTAAATTTCGAAAATCTAATTATTTTAGAAGATATTAATAGAAAACTGAAAAAAAACATAATGGTTGCCAGATTTGGCATAAAATCATTCATTCCTTTGCAACAAAGCAATTCCAAGTATGTAGTATCACGTGAAATTGTCAAACATGAAGTACAAATTCCCCCATTTTTCGCCAAAATAAAAAGTATATGAAATAAGTAACTCAAAATGTGTTACACAAAGTTGACAATTTTCAAATAGTAAGTTCGCTTACACAACAGGAGTTTAGAATTAGCGATTATTCGTTTTTCCAAAACAGCATAACTAATATCTTGAAATTGAAAAATAATTAAAATGCAGATTATTTTAAAGCCGGTTCGGTCCAGCTGGATTATTTGCTACAAGTAGAAATATTTGGCGGCGTTAACTATGACATTATAGCAGTTATGGTACACTTTGGATATTTGCCAGCGCGACGAGATGGTATAATTCGTGGTGCTAAGTACGCCAATCTGCAAAAGATTATGTAAATGAAAATATGGATAACGGTTTTCCGGTAACCTTAAATGAACAGTAATTATAGGTAGTGAACATGTGTAAATCGCCAAATAATGAAAATTCGCCATTGGTGGCAAGCTATCCTGCCTGTTCCGTAGTTTTTATCATAGAAAACATATAAATTACTGTTTTCTTAGAGCTAATTATTAACTGTTAGAGCTAATTATTAACTATTATTACATATACGCAAGTCGCCAAATTATGAAAATTCTCCATAATTGGCTAATACGCAAGGCGTCCCATGGGTTTCACATTGTTACAAATAGTGCGATGTTTAAATTTTTATGTTCCAAGCAACATGCAAGAACCAAGCAATGTGTAGCTCGGTAACATTCTATCTTATCTTTGGGTTTTGTTTGTTGAAATTATGTCTTTTTTACGAAGTCTTTTTAGGGGCTGAATGCCTCATACGAAATGCGAGCGTAGCGAGTCTAGGGGGCTTTGGCCCCTAGTTTCTTAAGCAAAAGTAATGGCAGTAAAGAAATGTACTCTTAAGCACATACTGCCGTACTAAAGTACTTGTTTATACACTGTATTCAGGAATAGGACAAGTTTCATGTTAAGGTACAAAGCTTTCCGCTATGGACCATTCATCCACGGAAATCAATGCTTTGTTGAAGTCAAAATTTTGTTGATTCAACAAAAATTTGGTTGGCACTATACCAAGCGAATAATTTTCTTTCTTTTAACAAAATGTTTGTTAAATTAACAAAATATTTGGTTGTTAAAAAAAAATTGTTGATTCAACAAAAATAGTTCTTTGAAAGAGAGCCAACCAAAATTTTGTTGAATCAACAAGCCATTTTTTTTTCAATGACGATGTGTCGTCATTTGAAGCATAACTTCTGCGAAATAAAAATTTATACACATTAAATTAAAGAAATTATGACCAAGGCGGATCTTTGAACCCGAATCCCGGCTCCCTTATGTACCCCACAGCGAATAAATGTTTGTAAAGATTATATATGTATCACCAAAATATCACCGTGTAACGGCCCTCAAAAATTGCTCGGCCTACGTCCTCCAAATGTCTCAGTCGGGCCCTGGCTGCAAGAACTTTGATCATATCATGATGGATGTCGGAATATGTTTGTGAATGATCCCGATTGATGTTGTCCTCACAAGAAAAAGGAAAAGCATCTACAGAAACCACATTATTCGGCTGTCAAAATGTTTGCCAAAACATTGTGCTAAGAACGCTGAGCAAGGAAGAGTGAATCCAAAAGGATAAGCAGTGAACTGAGGGAATGCACCTTCTTGCTAAAATGTTTAGTTCGCATGCCAGTTCCTTCGAATTTCACCGTGAGATGAGTTAGGAGGCTTTGAACAAAAGAGCAATACCTCAGTACAGTCAGTGACGAAATTTTAAGGCCTTATTCTACTGCGATCGAAAAGTACCCGGAATTGTGGCACTAAGCGAAATTAATCCATTTATTGGTCAAAATTTTCTTACATGGCTTTCAAAGTAATCTTCTACCACTGCAATGCACTTCTGTCAACATTTTTCTTCCAGTCGTCAAAATATGTCTGAAACTCCTTTTTGTGAAACCCCTTCAGATTTTATTTTAAAAAATCCAATTAATGGACTCAAACGGTGACTACGAATAGGGTTACCAATTTAGCCACTTTATGGCTAGATCTTGACCAACTAGCAACACTGAAGTATTTTATAAATTGGAAATGAGAGTCCTAATGACTCAAAAAATACTTGCAGGCAAGCATATTTTAACAGTACAAGCGCTTAGAAGTAAATGCCAATAAATAATTTTTTTTTCTCCGCTTGAAAGCCTTTCTGGCCACTTTAAACTTTGATTTCAGCCACTTTTTCTCCGGCAGAGTTGGCAACTTGATTACGAGTAAGCAGTGTCAACTGTGGAAATAATCACACTGAGCCGTATCATATAAATATGGGGCTTGTGGAAAAATGCTGTCGAACTGAAGCTTTTATTCAAGGTAACAATAGTTAGCAAGTAAAAATATGCATCAAAGCAACAGTACACTTCCAAAACTGGTATGAAATTTGGGAGACACTTCGGGAAGAAATCTCGGTAAGCGAGGAGAACACAGTACCGAGGTGAGGAGACCGAGGCGAGGAGCGAGGAGAACACAGTACGGAGACGATTATCAAGTCAAAATATGCGTAGAAAAGTCCGAGTCAGTCCCGGCCTAGACTTTTATTGTTCATAACTAGGTTGCTCCAATCTTCCGAACATATTCCGAACATCCATTGGACCATATCTGAAACGGCATAGTCTTACAGTGCTCTGATTTAACAGGGCATATGTGACCAGTGATGTAAAATACCCGGGTATTTATTTTCAAGGGTATATACCCAAAATGGGTATTTACCTGGGTATTTATTTTTGAATTAACACTATTGTTTAAAAAAAGCTGGTATTGGTCGGTAAGGATATTCACACACACACACAACAAAACAAAAAAAAAAGAAAAACGAGAAACTTAGGAACCCTTTACAACTTTTTAATTTCATAAAACTTCAAAAATTATAATTATGAAAAGAAGCTATATGATACGTGTTGAATAAAATACTTGATTAAATATAGCCTATAAATATAACTGTTGGAATAAAATTGTAAATAGGAATAATAACAAGGAGAAGTTTGACAATTTGAAAAAAAAGGTGAGAAATTCAAGTATGCTAAATATATACAGACAGTAAAATCTGAATTACGAATCTGAATCTCAGGAGACCGAAAATCGAACTTGTAATTCTGAAAAATTCGTTAAACGGAAATTTTATTATAAAAAATTTGGTATTAATGATTTTTTTAATAGAAATATTTTGTTCATCAATCTGAAATATTCATAAAAGTTTAAATTTACCGTAAAAAATATATTGTAAACCTATTACTTATAACTACCAGTTTTGTAACTATTTGCATGTAATTTTTATTTAAGTTTTCATTAAATCAATCATAAGATGCATATAATCCCCTCTCCTCTTCAATAACGAACCATAATCAACTATCACAGTTTAAAAAATAATAATCATAAAATAAGCTCTGGGATATAATAGTAAACTTAAAATAAGCTATGAGGTATATTAATCAATGTAGCACATTAAAAATATTGCCAAAGCTGTCGCTTGCACAAAACAATTTAAGGACTACTATAAAACATCCTTCATTACTATAGTGAAAAAAATACGGTATGGCTGATAAAGTAGTTTATTCCAAATAATCAAACGCTTAATAATAATAAAAAAACACTACAAAAATACTCATAATGAAGTCAAATTAAAATTAAAACTTTGTATTTAAAAAAAGGAACAATAATAAAAATCTAATTGGTATTAATCATAAATGTTGTTAAGAACAGTTTTTCCATTCTAAGTTGAAAATACCCAGTTTTTGGGTATTTACCCAGGCCTTGGGTAAATACCTAAAAAATATCTACCTACCCAGTGGGTATTTACCCATCCCACATCACTGTATGTGACGCTAAGCCCAAGTGAGTCGCTTATTCTTTGTTTACCTTCTTGCTATGGTGAAAACCCTGCTCGAAAGGGATTTTTCGCTCAAAACAGGTTTTGAAAATTAATATTGTTTCTCAGTATTTGGGTTGGTCACCTTGGTAACGGTACAGAATTCAGAATTAAATTATTAAAAGAATGCATTTTAAAATGATTATGAGGAATGTATCTGAAAATGACTAAAAAAGCAAGATATTTGATTTTAATTTTAATACACAAAAACCGTCAACCGGAGCTACTTTGGTCCTTGTGTGGTTAGTTTCACTCAACAAAAAAAAAATGTTGTACTGAGCAACATTTTTTTATATACAGGACAAATAAAAGTTTTTTGTCTTGAACAATGCTCTTATACCCTGTTTGAAAGTAATTCATTAGTTTAGCCCAGACAGCACTTACGCTTAAATCAAGCTTGACATTTCTTTGAATTTGACGCATTAATGCAAGCTTGACAGTTCAACTCATTAAGCTGGCAGCAAGCTTGCAGGAGTCAAGTTGAATTGTCAAGCTTAAATACAGCTTGATTTAAGCTTGGCAATTGCTACTCGCTTGATTTTTCCTTTTTAAAGGAGCGTTGATGGCGCCATCTGTGAAAGAGAATGGACATTAATTGTCTAGCGTCCTCAAATTTGCTGAAGTACGTAAAAGATTTGATTTATTTTATTGCCAGTGCCATATTACCGGCAAGGCAAACGGGGCAACTGCCCAGGGCCTACAGATTTTAGGGCCCAAAAATCTTTCATCTTACACTTTTGTAGTTTTAAAATAAAATTACAAAGGATAAAAAAAAAATTCAGAAGTTAAATAATGTTTTTAATTATAAAGTATGAACAATGAAAATAATTCAAATTTACATCTGTATAAATTAATTTAAACTTATTTTTAATTCTTCGAAATGCTCTACATCGATATAGCATACCAATATGTAGGAAAATAACTAACCACATATGTAAAGAGAATTTTTAGCGTTAAAAAATAGCAAAATTTTTCAATTATTTGTTATTATAAGAAATATTTACAAAAATGACTAAAGTGTTTGTATTCCATACATGGTATGTTAGCAACTGTGATATAGCATTTCGAAGTAACGTTTAACTATCTGTTTCTTTGATTTCAGATTACTTAACACAAAATTTGTGTTAAGTAAGTAAACCCATTCTATATTTCCAAATATGGAAATTCTTCAAAATAAAATACAATTATACTACGAAATTGATTTCAAAATCAGTCGTTTGTCTCGATTTTGGCCAGCGGCAGTATTGCTCATGAGTGTTGCGAAAGTTTTAAAATATGTGTTGCTCTTAAATTTATATTATGTTTATTTCTCTATTAGTAGAGTCTCTAAATCACACATAACATTATTTTAATTTTTATGGATCCCATGGAAAAATAAAAAATCAAATAACATATCGCCCACTTATCAATCTGGCCAGAAAACTTAATAATTCACTTCAAACTTTAGTCATAACTCCATCGAAGCTTAGTAGCTGAATGGATAACGCGCTCGGCTGCGAACCGAAAGGTCCCGGGTTCTATTCTAGCCACGGACACTCGATGGTAACAGATTAAAATAACTTAAAATTTCAGCAAAGAGGGGGGAAATGCGCGGAAAGATAAAGTATTTGGGCGCGTTCGCCAGCGGCCTCCCCGTGTATTTAGAAAAAAAAAATTTGGATTAATTTTTAAGCGATTTTTAAGCTTGAAATGTCAAGCTTAATGCAAGCTGGGCAAGTATAAACTAGAACACTTGATTCAAGCTTGCATCAAGCTTACACGCTTGGAATTTTCAAGCTTAATTCAAGCTTATTGACTGGATAAATCAAGCTTGCTGCAAGTTTGATGCAAGTTTGCTGTGCTGTCTGAGAGGGTAAATTAGTTATTTGTTTTTGGCAACACTAGAGGATTCTTTTTTTTTTTTTTTTTGTAAACATTTACCTACATGTGAAGATTGTTAACCTCTAAACTTTTTGCTATAAGGCAATCTGGAAAAGAGTTAAGGAGAAGGTAACCTAACAATATTAACTTCGGTAACCCATTACCAATGTTTGATTATAGTTTGTCTTTTTTCTTTTTTTCGTGATGGACCGAAGAAACGCCGATTGAGACAAAATAGCCCTGAATAACGGCATTTTAAAAAACGCAGCCATTTACAAACAGATTTCAATGCAGCTTTATTAATCAGATAAAAGTTGCGGGGGTTTCGGAACTATACCGCTGGTTAGTTTGGTCGTGTCCACGCCACTTGCCGAAAACCTGTGGTAGAATGCTGCCATCGGAGTTCCTAGACGTTTTTCTTTCGCATATCCTTTGATATCGAAGGGGCCTCTAAAAGGTTTCTCAATTTTTGTTTTGTCACTGATGTAGCCGCACTGGCAGTAGATGAAGAATGCTAAAGTGGTGTTTCCTGAAATAAAAAAGAGGAAAGCATTAATATTAATTTCAATACTTTTCTTCAGTACATTTTTACTTCCTGGTACAGAGTAAAGGCAGTATTGTATATAATCGAGAAAGATTTCAGTATTCAGATTTTTACGTAAAAATAAACTTTGACCATTCTCGAATTTACTTCCTTTGTGTTCGTAAATTCATGATATGGAGCCACTGGTTTTCGTGCAAAAACTGGAATAGGTGTGATTGGTGGTCTTAGTTCCTTTAAAGTTTAAGAATCACTTCAGTTTGTTCAGTTTCTTTGCCGAGGTGATGCGTTTGTTTGTTACAGAACGTCCAGTCAGAACGAAACTAACTGTAAACAAACATTGGAAAACTGAATCGATTGGCTTCTGTCTCAGTTGATTTAGTTTCTCAACTAACTGCACCCCGTTAAGAGCAGCGGTCGACTGGTTTAGATTTAAAAACTGAGAGTTTAAGGAGCATCTTAAACTAAACCTAGTTACACGATCGACAGTGGTTAAGCGTTTAAAAATGTCCCCCTTTTATAAGTTGATAAGTGAAGCACGTATATACTATACGCACACCTGTGATCCATTTTGACTAGTTTTGGCGTGACGTCTGCGCGTATGTTTTATCTCGCACAACTGATTACCATAGAATATCAAAGTTTTGTTCAAGGACTGTTGTAACATCCATTTGTGCACCGCCTTTTATGTTTGCAGTCGACTGGGTAGTTTATTGACTGGGTCACTTGAAAGATTTTATATATAAAGTCTATGGACTGTCATCGTTTGGGCTATGCCCAAAATCTCACCAACAGTCGCCAATCTTAGTGCCTTTTGGCGAAAAATCAGTTTTCAAAACTGAACCGAACTTTACGAAGTCTCATATATATATATTGACATATTTGGCGTAAAATCGCCAACCTTAATGTTACTGAATTATCTCATCTCACTTTCAAATGAAATCATTTTAAATGAATTGCTTCAAAAATGTGTTTAATTTAATGGGCGTAGAAGGAATTCAAGTGCTGCCCACAAGAGATATTTTTTAATTAAACTTGTATTTAAAGCAGTTATACTGTGACGACCTTAGCAATGATATTCACAGAGCTCGAATTGAATTCATTAAGTAAGAAAAAGTATGTCAAATGCATAGAATCTAAAACATTTTCCAGCAAAAATATAAAAATTAAGGAATAGTTAAGGGAAATTGGAAGACATACAGGGTGTACGGGATCTGAAAGAACAAAGAACTTTCCGACCATTGTTTCTCATAAACTAAGGTATTTTTCACCTAAAACATGTGACTAAAATTCGTTGTTTAAAAATTCTACTTTATTTCTTGGATGAGATTTTTGTAGACAAGCCCATTGTATACGAAACTTGCTTAAGAAATTTGACAATATACCCCAATATGAACCCAAATATTGATCAGATAGAATGTTACCTAGCTACACATTGCTTGGTTCTTGCATGTTCCTTGGCACACAAAATTTTAAACTTAACACTATTTTTAATTATGTAAAACCTACGGACCGTGGGTATTTGCCACGCATGGCGATTTTTCATAATTTGGCGACAGCAGTACTTCATATGTTTCCTTTGATGAAAACTACAGAACAGCTAGAATAGCTTGCCACCAATGGCGACTTTTCATTATTTGGCGATTTACACATACTCATAAACGATAATTACTGCTCTTAGGTTACCGGGAAAACCGTTATCCATATACAGTAGAACCTCGATCTATCGTTTTTCAAGGGGTGCGTAGAAAAAAACGATGCATGCGGGAAAACGACGAATGCGGGTTAAAGTCAAAATACGAAGAAAATAATGTTTATGAACGCACACGATGTATACAGTTTACCAAAAACACTAAATTTGTAACCAAACCGAAAAAGAAACAAATTGGAATTGTAGAAAATTAAGTGATATTTATTTCTAAAAAATCGGTAATTTTACACTGGGTTTTTCCTTAATTTTTTTAATTAAACAAAAATTTTAAAGATTTACAATATTTTTCTTGTAAATCTTTAAAATTTCCGTGTTTTCATGTTTGTACGTAAAAGTTCGTACAATTTCAAATACTGTAATTGCGTCCGATAAACTTGGCACTAGTGTAGGCTCAGTCTCATCGGCATGAACATTATTCTCCGCTTCTTCGCCATTACTTTTATTTTTTGGGCATCACCACACATTTCTTCCATTCTTAAGATACGCCGCTACGTCTATATCAAAGGAAATATAATCACTAAATTTCACACCAAATGCTCTGCTTTATGTAACAACTCTTCATCTACACCATCATCAACACAAGAAATCATACCAGAAAATATTTAAGTTTGTATGCCATATGGATCCATCTGAATTTCGATTTCACTTCGGTCAGGAGAAATATTTTACAACGATGAAAGCGGGAAAAGGATTTTTTGACGAACGATGAATGCGGGTTTCGTTGACGTTATTTAAATACAACTTGTGCAGGGACCATAGAAATAAAACGATCAATACGGGAAAACGATTAATGCGAGAACGATAGATCGGGGTTCCACTGTAATCATATACATAATCCTTTGCAGATTGGCGTATTTAGCTGCACGAAAATATCATTTCGCTGCGCTTGCAAATATCCAAGTTATACTATAACTTGTATAATTGCATAGTTAACGCCACCAAATATTTCTACTGATAGCAAATACCCTAGCTAAACCTTCAATCAGTTGCAATTAGTTGTTCTGTTTTGGAAAAACAAATAATCGGTAATTCTCAACTCCTGTTACCTGAGAGAACTTATTTGAAAATCGTCAACTTTGTGTAACACATTTTAACATTTATTTTTTCACAAACTTTTTAATTTGGCGTAAAATGGGTGTAATTCTATTTCATGTTTGTGAATTTCACGCGATTATACATACTTGGAATTGCTTTGTTGCAAAGGAATGAATGATTTAATGCCAAATCTGACAACCATTCAGCTTATTTTTTTCAGTTTTTTATTAATATCTTCAAAAATAATTGGAATTTCGAAATTTAAGTCAGCTTATCAGGTTCTCCGGAATTTTCCGAATACATGGGCACCTTCGTCGAAACTCATATCCCGATAGTTTCGGAGAAGATAGCCGAACAAGCCCTTGACAGCGGCAGCGGCGGCAGCGTCTGTAACTTTTTTTTAGAATAGAGAGAAAAGTTCCTACTGTAAAAGCCAATAAATCTTTTGAATTTCATGAAAATTTAAGGGCGTTGTAGCACGGATAGGTACATGCACAAAAGTAAAGACCAGCTTAAGACAAAAGCTCTTTTAATCTCTCTTGGAATGGGTTAATAAAGTATGTTGGCTTTATTACTTCTTTCTAGGAAGTAATTTATTTACAGGGTTACACCCAGGAGACTTAAAATACATTAAGGTCTATGTATACCATCAATTCATTAAAAGTCCGTGATGAATCACTATTTCAGCCATGGCCTAAATCTCACTAATTATCTCAAGCTTTTGAGCTTTTAGCGAAATATCGTCCAATTAAGTGCCCAAAACAAATCTTTCAAATTGAACTCAGCTCGGAGATGTCTCAAATATTTGGCTGGAAATCGCTAAACCTTTGTATTATTGCAGTATTTTATATCTTTCAAACAAAGAATTTGAAAGAGTTTAGATGAAGTGCACCGAAAATATGTATGATTTAATAGGAAGTCATGTGGTGTCCATATCAGATTTTTATTATTGTTGTTGTTATTATTATTATTATTATTATTATTATTATTATTATCATTATCATTATTAATAATAATTAGCGAAGTTTTCTGTATTTCTCTCTCTCTTCTATGTTGCTATACACATTCATTTATTTAGAATTTGAATTAATTTCGCGATGTATTACAATAAGATATAGGATGATTGTAAAATTTGATAATGATTTATAAATTAAAATGTAGTTAAATTAATATAATTGTTAACCTATCTGATGAAAAATTCTTAGAACTATCGATCTAAAATTTTGTAAAATAACAATTTTTTATGGTCTTAAAATTCCTTATTTTTTCTGGAAGCTCAATGGCAGATTACAGATGTTTGTTTGATTTCGAAGGAATTTGATACGTAATTAGTTTGATTATAGGAGTCACCTTTAAAGAAAATTTCCAAACAATTCTTATCTTAGTGTTCAAAATTAAGCTTTAAATATTTTCAGTTGCTTTTTCCATTCAAATAACTTTTATGAACTCTTTACTGAATCATTTCGCTCTGTTAATCCAAATATTTGCATTTAGTATCTACCTTCTATAGTACATTACATTTTTTATGGCTCGTTAATTAATCAATAAATTTTTAATTATATATTCTGATGAATGATTTTCATTTAATGATCTACGCTTCTTTATCAATCTTTCAATAACATCCATAGTTAAGTACTAATGAAGTGTAATTAGCTATACATTTTAAAGATAAATAGAAATATTCATTAATTTATGCATGTGTAATTGCTGCAACAGAATTTAATCATTTTTCAATAGCTCAGGTCCGGTCTTCCTCTTTTGTAAACTAATCTAACTTGTTATAATATTTAAAATCCATGCTTTAAACTGTTATGTTCAAATACGTTTTTAGAAGATAAAAAAAAGTAGAAACTTTCAATCATTCTCTCATTTCATACGCTTTAATAGAATGAATAATTTCATTTTGTGCCAAACGTTTTTCTCTTATGAAGAAGTTCTTGAGTTTTTCTAATGTCTATTAGTTTTTAAATTAAAATGTAATTTTTCCAAAATCTGTAAACTTTCTCCGCACAAGTAGCAAATTTATTTGCAGATTTTACAAAACTAGCTCATAAATATGGAAATATAAATGATCTTCTATACGAAAATGTTGTTTAATCTCAAAATAATTCCAAAAACTGTTTTAAATCTGCGATATTTTTTGCCATTTCGTGAAGGAAAAATCCATTAAATTTCCTAGTTCGTACAATTTTCTCGACAAATAAATAATTGCTTCCCATGTTCAATAATTCCATGAAATTTCAATAACAGAAGTGATTTATGAATTTTAATGAACATCATATTTTATCAAAAATCGGTTTATAGAATTCAAATGCTATTTTAAAAAAGGTTTTTTAATAAAAATTGATCTAGGGATGTAAAGAGAACAGTTGTTCAGTGAACGTAAAAATATAGATGCTTTTAAAAGATAAATTTAGTATTCTCGTACTTTCATTTAATTTTTTTTTTTATTTATGTAACTACTGGCTGTTCCCTGTGGTTTAACACACGTTAAGTTCTAATTATACACATGTTGAGGGCATGCCAATTTCGCTGGTAATTATTCGTTAACCCTTTGAGGCGCAACCCTTTCCCAATGCTGAAAAAAGGGCAGCCGTCGCCATCGCTCGACTTAACCACCAACTAGATGGCGGACGATTGGAACGTTCATCGCGTGCCACAGATCTAGAGACCCTTTTCTGACGACAGCTGGCTGTGGCCGCAGAGCCAGCTGTCGTCACCCGCAACTAAGTTGATTCAGATCGTGATTGGTCGAACAAATGAGCTGAGTATGGAAGTGATCCGAGATAAGCAAACCTTTTGAACGATCTGTCTGTATTGGTTTGACACTATCTTTTATTGTTAATAGATTTAGGAATACCTAAATGAAGCATTTAATGCTCTTAATCGTGTACATTTTTATGCCAAAAAACCAATTCATTTATGCTACTACCATGGCTGCTGTGAATAGAAATGGATTATTAATTGATTACTTTAGAAAAATAAATAAGTTAGAGGGAAAATATTTAGATACGAGTACATTTTAAATACATATTGTTTCTAAAATAGTTGAAAATATCATTATAATTTAAGTTGTTGCCATTCTGCGCATGCGCTTGCCACTAGTATGGCTACCGTTTGGAGGCAACAAGTTTTGTCCCGTTGTAATCAATCTATAGATTTATTTCTATATCTATGCAGTAAATGTGAATTCTATGTTTAAGCACGCCTTATTTTTAACTAAAAATTTGCTTAAAATTTATATATTTGTTACAATTTATTTTTAAAAAAAAGCAATTACTTTTTGACCAACTCAATATATCGTATCATATAAGACATGAATACTAGCATTAATTATATAGCCTCGTCTTCCTTATTAAATGAAATATTTACCACAAGAAAGAGCTTTCCGAATCGGGATGGTAGTTCCTGAGATTAGTGCGTACTAACATACAAGCAAATCCTTCAGATTTACATAATTAGCACAGATGAAAAAGCTACTTACTAACTCCGCCACTGGCATCTCCTACAAGTACGTAATCGGAAGTCTTATATCCATTATTATCTGTGTTGCCATAAAATGGAGTAGTAAATCCTTTCCTCAGGTTGTCGGGTGGTACATTAATTGTCATCCAAACCAAATAGGGACTCAGAACGACAGGAAAAGGCACTGTCAATTAGAAAAAAATATATATATATGTAAAACTTATATATATATATATATATATATATATATATATATATATATATATATATATATATATATATATATATATATATATATATATATATATATATATACACTATTCTTCAACTGCAATACACTGTTAAAAATAATCTGAAAATTCAAGATATTTGTAGCCTTAATTTTCAGTTTTCCCCAAGAATTGGCGATTTTCCGTTCAAAGAAGGAAAATGTTTTAACTTTCAGAAATTTCATGAGAAGACGGTAAATTTCCGTGTTTGGTTTGGTTTGCAAGTTTTTTCAGCAGTTTTGAAAAATGGATCTTCGTTAGACATTTTAGATTTAAAAAAAATTTGACACCGAACGCTCTCTTATAAATTATTAGATATTAAACTTTCATTAACTTATTTTTTAATAAAGAATTCCTTTTCATAACCAAGGGCGTTTCAAATCACATTCATAAATGTGGGAATAGCTAGAAAGCATTTTCTGTTTTTTGTTTTTTGTTTTTTTTTTCAAATAGGGAACAGAAAATCATTAAAGGCGTAATTTTTAGAGATTTTTAGCAGACAGTGTATTTATTTTTCCTTTTTCAATGTTAATCAGTATACCTGTAAAAAAATCTAAACCGATACGTCAAGTAGCTTAGGAGTAATTGTTTTTGATACTTTCATACATTTGTGGAAATTGAAATTAATTTCTTCCCAATCCAATAATTCAACTACTATGTTAATAATAACTGGACAACATTTTGTCACGAATTACAAATTGTGAATTTCATTAAAAGCATTCCCCTCCTCCAAGTCCAATTCTGAGACTAAAATCACTTTCACCTCAACCTTTGGCCAAGCTAAATCCAGCCAAATAGCGTCCAGTGAAGAAGAGTAGCAGTCTGTCCCTCCGTAGGTTGAGGGTTCGATCCTAGGGATAGCTGAATAAGATATTTTATTTAGCAGTTTTAGCAAAACGGAAAGTTTCCGTCCAGGTTTTTCGAAAACTGAAAAATAAAAAACAGAACGGACATTTTCTGGCAATTTTGCTGCTGGTTGTCTTCCCGTTAATTTACAGATGTATTTTAAACAGTGTATGGTATATTAAATAGGGATGGACGCGAGACGACTTTTTGCGAGACGAGACAGAGATTTACAGCTTTTTTGCGAGACGAGACAGACATTTTTAACATTATGATATAGGGATTTTTGCGAGACGAGACAAGCTTTTCGGCTGTTTTGCGAGACGCGAGACGCCAATTTTTCGTCTCGCGTCCATCCCTAATATTAAACAACTTCGTTTTTACTGCCTTGTACTAGATAAAGGAAGTATTGTGATTGCACACTACTTCATCATTCATATTATGGCCGAAAAATCGATATTGACTTCTCTTAAATTTAATTTAGCTAGTTTCTGATAACTCAATGTATGTAGGTATTTATGTACGTACCGATGCACGTACGACTTATTTTGATCAACTTTGAATCCATTTTGACTACTCTTGTGATGACATCTGTACGTACATATGTAACTGGAATAACTCATAAACGATAAGTTCATTTAATTTGTTTCTGAACCATGTCACGTCTTTCCCCAAGTATAGCGTGAAGATGCCACATGCACTTATTTTTGTATTTCTGCATTGTTGCGGCCGCTTCTGCTTGCCTTATGTGCGTAATAGAATAATAATTGCTAATATCTTATTTTGAATAAAACATTTACGTTTATTAACTTTTAATTAAAATCAATGGAATGTTATGAGGGCCTTTAAACATCATGCTAAATGATCACGAAATCCAAAATAATGAAGATTAAAGATGGTGAATTGAGATAAATTCACAATCCACGTGTACACGGGGATAAGATTCCTCCCACAAGAGGTTCAATATTGCTATCTGTTGACATATAAAAATAGTTGCAGCAAGCTTTCGATATATATATTAATGACTATGTCATTTTATCTCTCGCCCCCTTTATTGAAAATTGTCGGAAAAATGTTTCCCTAAGAAGCGACATAATTTTACATATATTTAAATACTATTAGTTCACAACAGTTTTAATCTATTGTTACAATATTTAATAAGCTGTAGAATATGCATAATAACATGTATTTTTTACATATATTTAAATACTATTAGTTAACTACAGCTTTAATCTATTGTTACAATATTTCGTTAGCTGTAGAATATGCATCACATGTATTTTTCGATAAATAGGTTACAATCCTCAAAATTTGAACATAGGGTTACCTGGCGAAATACACGAAAGATGAGATATAAAATGGCATATACAATTAATATCGTTTTAATATGACAATAATGAAACTAAACAATTAAGCGGTTCAGGGGGGTCTCCCCCTGACGAGGTTCGAACAGCCGAGTTCTATATATATATATCGACAAAGATGTATATATATGCATGTATGTACGCATGTAATTATCAAAGCATATTAAGCATAGAAAGCAGGCGTACTTACTAAATTCCATAACAGTTATATTTTTACAACAGCTCGGAGCATCGTAATATATTGTAGGGGGCTGCGAGATTTCGACCAGGTTAACAATACTATTACAAGGTACGTCCTTGCCATTGTACGTAACCTACGTTTAGAAAATAATAGTAAATTATTTTTATAGTTTTCAAAATTTATTCGTAATCTTCGATATTAAAATTCTACTAACCATATACAATAACAACACTTAAATACTTGTATTAAAAGTAATTAAGAAAAATTAATCAAGAAATTTAATTAAAATCAATTAAGGAATTTGTAAAATAACACACATGCATATTTTATTTATGTGTTTTGTTTTACATAGTTCTTAGCTAATTTTAGTATGAGGCATATTCTTATTCATAGTTAAATTTATAACCCTTCATAAAATTAAGATATTAATATACTTAAATATACGATTATGTCTTCTTTCAACAAAAGGCATTTATATTTTTTAGTGCACTTAAATATTTATTCTGGCGTAAGTTTTTCAACATTCTGTCATCTAGTTCCGCATTATTTTATTAGTTTTAGTTTTCATTATCAATAAATTAAGAAGATAATCCGGCTATTAAAAGAAAATGATGATTTATTTCTTTTTGTCTCATTTCTAATTTTTAAATAAAGACACGATTATATTTCATAAATCCTAGTGATAGGTTTGAGGGGTTGGCATAAAAACATTATCAATTAAACATATTTTTGCCTACTTAAACTGTTCTTTAATGAAATTATTGCTTGCATTTTCTCTACTTTTTAATGTTACGTGGTAACAATTTATGACGCTTAGTTACAGATGACAAACTTTAAAATGATCAATTTGCATAATTTCAGATTCAAAGGACATTTTCAGTAATTAAAATTTGATGTTTGACAAGAAAAGGTTTCTTTTCTTTTTTCTACATCTCATTGCGATTATCGAGAATAATCCGTTTCAATAAACAGATAGACAAAGTTCCTTGATGCCATTTCGCAAGCAAAAATCATAGAAAAAACGACAACCAAGGAGAATATACACATAAGCATACTCGCCAATATTTTTCAGGCTGCTTCAAGGGCTTGAAGATAGCATTTCGGTAGTTTACATATTTCTTAAGGACCAATGCGTTATGCGTTAAAAATCAAAATATGTATGATAAGCGTAAATTTACGAGAGCAAATTACAATTTTGTACGTCTGGGGCAGCATATCCTATCTGTATATTGTGCCATTAGACCTCAATCAATCAATCGTTCAACCGAAGGTTTCGCTTTTTCTTTTCGAATCTGCAGGCGTACCTAACAGGTCTGTCGATTAGATAAATTTAACGAGCTGTTGAACCCATGTCTAACCTCATCGCTCTTATCTTTAATAAGACATTGCGGAAAAGCCCCCATTTCTGTGAATTCACGTGATTACGCAGATGTAACGCTGGGTACAAAGACCTAAACTGGCAAGCAACGCGATCGACAGAAGTAAAGTCTCCTCTACTGCGTTTTTTTTTTTTTTTTTTTTTTTTTTTTTTTTTTTTTTCCCCCAATGATGAGAACAAAAAGTTTAAACCGTTATTCAAGTTGCGTTAAAATAATTATGTAATAGTTTTGCACGTGGATTTGCGCTTGGAGTCGTCAAGTTTTCAGGTTGCATACATGTGATGCAGTTCTCATGACGATACGCGGTACCTGAAAACTAAGTGCTAGAGACTAAGTAAGAGAAACAATATATAGAGGAGAGGAGGGTATTATGGAATACCATTTCCATTTCTAAAAATAACTGTACAAATTTTTTAATAAAATCTCCAAAATCGTCATGAGTATATACTATAACTAATTGTAATAGGTCACTTATAAAGAAAAACACTATTTATTTTGTTGTTAAAGAAAAATTATTTTTAAAAAAGAGGTACAAATGGAGGTTAATATGGAATAGTCGGGTAATATGGAATAGGTTGTTTAAACCGTTTAAAAAAGAATTATACTTCATAAAAGTTATTTTTAACTATAAAAACCACATTTTAAAGATTATTTTCAAGCCATTTCTGTTTCGAGTCTATTTAGAAAAAGGTGGCTGATATAATCTTCAGCCCTGCTCCGGTACAGTCAATGTAAGCCCACACAGAACAGCTGAAGAACTGAATCCAAACCTCTCCTCGTTGATCTTCGGAGAAATTTCTGTACAAAAGACACATTCAGAATCTTTGTTTTCCGGTTATTTAGGTGATGACATGAATTCCATTACAATATTACCTAGTATTCCATAATACCCCACAGGCCATCTAGTAATATGAACCCTTAAACTGATCGACAAAACACTTTCAGCTAAAAAACAATCACAGCACAACAAACTGAAATTCTTCTAGTGTACATTATGTGCAACGCAGATTGTACGGTGGATAAAGCACCGTACTACGGTTTCGGGTTCAACTCCCGGCGGTCGAGGTTCGATCCCCGACTGGGCGTTGATGTCTTTGTGTCCGTCCCTTCATAGGGGGCAAGGTTGGTTCACCTACTAGGTGCCCCCATAATAAAGTGACCAACAACTCCGGCCTTAGTAGCGGCCAAGACATTGTTACGGACCGCCATTTAAAAAAAGAACAAAATTACGTGCTGCATCAATGTTCAGGTCGAGTGTATACTGGTTGGCTAAATTGTTAAAAATTAATAAGCGAACAGACTTTGTTCTGTAGCGAGTGATTCGACAACAACAAACGGTTATCTCTTACTGCATTATAGAACGGGAATCCTTCTTGAGTAGCTCAAGGTATTTCCATAAGACAACAGCACCTAATGGAGCTGAAACCTCAGTGTTCCTTATTTTCCGACAATTCCATAATACTCTCCTTCTCCTCTATAATTAACCCATTTATGCCCAGATATTTTTGCGACTTTCTTTGATTTTTGCTAATACCTGGAATAATAGATAAATTTCTGATGTCAACTTCTTGAACAAGGGGTGATTTCTTTTAAAATCAGTATGCATAAAATTTAAATACCTGCATTCTACTTCGTAATGTTAAAATATTTTGTGGAGTTGAGGTTCAATACTTGTGAATAAAGGCCAGGAAAAATAAATAACGTTTTCGAGTAATAGCGATAATGCCGTCCCAAAAAAGGGACACTAGGCATAAATGGTTTAATAAAATCACAAGCACATTCGAATATTTTCTCGTAAAAATTTTCAAATTCTCACTCTCATGTTAGTTGACTTCAAGTTGTCAGCAAACCTCGGAATGTAGCCATCTTCCCAGAACTTTTGTTTATCACACCGAGTATCATCGCTGCCATCCAGAGCTGCATAGTTAAAAAGCAATGCTACAGCTATAAAGACCAAAATTCCTGTTCTTCGGTACATCTCCAATAAAACTCTTGAAATCTGAAGGCAAATGTTGCGTTAAGAACAATTTCGACTAACTTTATGTGGCTTTTGATTCAAGTTTTATCCTCGAAAGATTTCTCATGGGAGGAAAAAAATATTAAGAAGCATTTTATCGATATTTCATTGCTTCTTTACTTGCTTATCATTTCCAATGCGTGTTCAGCTTAATCGAACTTGAGATTTGATATTTTGTAAAATCTCCAGTCACGAATGGTTCCATTTTACGCTTGACTCTTCATGTTTTATGATATTTAATATCAGTCTTAGGCGGAAGAAATTTACGCAAAATTTCATCGGCTTAAATAACGCTTGGTTTAGTGCGTCTGTTTGATTGCACACGAGAATTGATTCCCTAGTACCTGTCCATGTAACTGTTGAGAAATATTTGTTAATGGCTTGAAAAAAATAATAATATGTGAAAATTAATAACAAAATTAACATTATTGTGAAATTGAATCTATAGCCAGGAAACGGAAATTACACGCTTTAAATGCAGCATGTATACGCAAAAATACCAGCACTATGAGTGTAGCTAAACTAATGATTTACCTAAGCAACAAATAAGATCTACAACAAGAAAGATAAGCCATGCTCGATGCATCGATTACAAATCATTTTTCTAACCAATATTCATTTTTGCGCCAAATTTGGCGAAAAGAGGACGTAAGTTTGCACCGTCTCGCCAAGTTTGTACCGTCATCAAAGTAGGCGAGATTTTACAGATAATCTCAAAATAACCTTGAAAGAAAGTGCATTGAGACAATTCGCATTAATTCACTGTAATAGACAGTATAAATGTTAACCCATTAACGCGCAGCAATCTATTTTTAGACCGTCGCGAAATTTGTAATTCACTCAAATGTTTAAGCATTAGCTTATTTTCCTAGTTTAATTTCTTGAATGATAAATCTGATTTCCACAAAACACTCAGCGATAACAAGTTTAAATGAAAATATATCACTGTCTTATTCACATTTTTAGAAAATGGTTCTCACTTTCTTCATATCACGCAAATGTCGGAAATTTATTTATCACTTCTAGCATCGACATAAATTTGAGAATGTGCTGAAAAAAGTGGGACACTAATGGATTAAACTGTAACAGTCGGGTACTTGAGAACTTTTTAATTCCAACAATTTCTCCTCTCTTGCGCTATCACTGGCTCTTTACAATGTTCCTCTTTGCAAATGTTTTTTGCAAATTTTCGTCATGCGTATATCTTTCTAACGTCATTCATGGATTTTAAATCAGCCGATAAACTTTCGCAGGAAAGAAGTGGGTGTTTCCACTGGAAATTTTTGAAAATTTTTCACTGTAACCGTAACTCTGAGTACTCTATTGTTTCAAACAATCCCAATATCGAGCACATAACTCTAAATAATTATACATGAAATCTCATCTGGATCGGAACGGCTTCTAGAGGTCCATGTATCGATAAAATTTTTTATGACCCACCCTGTATATATTTTTTGTTACTTTCCGTGCATGCACCATGTAAGGCAAGTATTGCAATCATGAAAAAATTCGACTATGATATTTTGGAATATTCACGCGTTTTAGTTATTGTGAATTCATTTATGCTACTTTCACGGTGATGTGTGTGTGAAAAAGATGCTCCTAAACCGTGCTTTCTATTGAGCTCAAATTTGGTATACTTATTATAAACAACCACTCTACGACTGGAATTGATTTTGGTGAGTATAGATCATATAGTTTTTTCACAGGGCAACAAAAAAGAAGTCTTAACATTATGGCCTGTGGACGCGAATCATTTAAAGCGCACTGATGCCTGAATGGTGCATTCTAATAAGCTCAAATAGAGTATGTACACTAGAGGTCACCGTCACACAACCGGTTATAGATTTTGGTATGCGTAGGACTGGTATAGGGGTTTTGTACAGGGTTTCAGAAAAAAAATTATTCTGCAGACTCCGCAGTTGCTTAATCAATAAGCTCGGTTCTCATAAAAATGAAAGTGATTGTCACTTTGATCAGCATGGGAGGGTGACAATCTCTCTCCACCGTGTACGCTATTGGGATCTAGTGCACGTAAAATCTGTTTATGGTTCCGATGTGCTCCATGTTCAAACGATACCTCTAGGGGTGCTGACACAGGTGCTAAGTCAGTTTTCCTCCTTCTGGGGCTCAATAGCATGAGGGCCGCACCATTTAGTCCATTGCCGTACCTTATGGAGGTTCTGGCGCAGCTACTCAGTTACTCAGGGAGCATTAGAAACAACAGCAACAACAACAATTCTTGCACATTGCAGCCTATTGGTAACGATCAAGTGTTCGGAAAGACGAGTGGAGTCACTTCAGAATATTTTTCGTTTGCAAATCATTTTACGAATTCTGAATACTTACAACGCGTCAGTTAGTGTTATTCAGTTTCTAAGTGGACTCATTTGCAACTGCGTCAATGTTTGAGAATGGAATTTGTCATCTTATTTTATCTCTATTTAATAAGCTTTGACGGTAGACTTAGGTTTATTTCGTATTTCAGTACTTTTATTCTCAGCAGATTTCAATGTAGAAGACTATTCTTTTAAAGAGTCGTGTGTGTGTGTGGTGTGCAGTTAAATTCCATAGCTGGAATTATCTCCCAAAAGGTTTAATCTTATTAATGGATGAATAATAGTGTTTTATATAATTATGACAATCATCAAACCGTAAAAGTTTTTTATGTTTAATTATCTGTTTGTTGTGTATTTCATCTTAGTCCGTTATATATTTAAGGTGAGGTTGGATAATTATGACCGCGGGGTAACCAGCGGATTTTTTTTTAATCTATAAATGATACTTTTCATTATAGGTATCTTTCACTATTAATTACAAATACACTCTATTACAAAAAAATCGACGCACCAAGAAACAATGATCCGATTGCTTTGAAATTTCGTATGCATGAATGTTTTGAACAGATATGCAAATGATTCAAATTTGGTGTCCAATGAATGAATAGTTTGATCTCTAGCGCATCGGAACTGCGCATCCAGCAGACGTATATAAGGAGCAGTTCTTCGACGGTTGTTAAAACTTTCGGTTTGATTGCGATTCAGATGACCTTTCAACAACTTAAAAAATGCCTCGCTGCAGGATTCGTGCTCATTACGAGCAACTGTCAGAGTTTGACAGAGGTCGTATCATTGGATTGAAAGAGGCCGGTTGGACTAATCGGAAAATCGCTCGGCATTGTTATGACGTCGAGCAGACCCTTCTCCATGCGATGACGCCATACGTCAGAAGTTGTTTTGCTTTCAGTTCGAGAAGGCGCAGAGACAGCGACGGTGTTGAAGAATGCATGGAGATGTACCGCGAGAAAAAAAGCCGACTCGGGTAGATGTAGCACACACCTCACGACACCGTAAATATAATGTAATGTGAATGTACCCCTGTGTTTTTATGGATGTGTTTCTGACAGTGTAATAAATCGTCCTGTTCGTCCTATAATTGTGTCCCCATCTGTTTATTGCACGCTACCGTACAGCATTTGAGTCGAAGCGATGCGACGATTCGAAGATGCTGGCAAGGATGGGTGGAAAATGGCAGAGTGCAGCGTCAGGATGGTAGCGGTCGACCTAGGGCTACAACAGATCGTGAGGACAGAGTGATGGTCCGCTGTCACAGCGCCTTCTTCATCTCTATCAACCATCAGACGTTCAACCCAAACACCAGTGTCCATCATGACCTTTCACAGACGGTTGAGAGAGCGAAATCTACGCTCGCGCCGACCGTTACGCCACCTGCCACTCACGCCTGCACACTGCTGAGCCAGATTACAGCGGTGCAGGGCTCGATCAGGTTGGAATGATGCCGACTGGAGACGTATAGTTTTTAGCGACGAATCCCGCTTCCAACTGTGTCCTGACGATCATCGAAGACGTGTTTGGAGACGCACAGGGCAGAGGGGGGATCCTGCTTTCACTATTGCACTCCATACCGGCCCTCAACAAGGCATTATGGTCTGGGGTTCCATTTCCTTTGACAGCCGGACCCCTTTGGTCGTCATTAGAGGTACACTTACTGCACAGCGGTACGTGGACGACATCCTAAGACCTGTTTTGCTACCGTTCCTTTTGCAGTGCCCTGGGCTGGTTTTTCAGCAGGACAATGCCAGACCACATACGGCTTGTGCTGCTCTAAACTGTCTGCAAGCTCGTCAAACTCTTCCTTGGCCTGCCAGATCGCCAGATCTCTCTCCCATCGAGCATGTCTGGGATATGATGGGAAGGCGATTGCATCTGGCACGGACTGTTGATGACCTCGTTCGACAATTGGAGCGAATTTGGCAGGAAATACCGCAGGAGACCATCCGGGAGCTTTAACGGTCTATGCCACGCCGTGTGGCAGCTTGTATCTAGGCTAGCGGCGCACAGTGGAGTATTTGTGTCAAAATCCTGGCCAAAAATATTTTTCATGTGTTTTAACGTTAAAATCATTACTGTTGACTTTTGACTGGCTTTTTAGTGTTATATACTTCTTAAATTATATAAAAACAGCGTGTTGTAGCCAAATTTGGCGATATATCGCCAAACGACTCGAAGTTGGTTTCTAAGAAATGTCTTGTCCGGGGAATGTCCCTTACTGGGAAGTACTTCTAGTGTATAATACCACTTATAAATGTAATAGCACGCGGCGGTCTGGAGTTTTGGGCGATTTTCTCCAGATGTCACGTGAATACGCAATAGAACCCCTTAGAAAGCCCTCCGCCCAAGACAACCTTCCCGTTAGGCAAATAGCCACGTAGCTGTGCCTTAACCACAATAAAAATATATAAATGCAATACTTTAATAATACTTATAAATATAATACTACTTATCTATAAATGAATTTTTATCGTTTTTATATTTTTTGTACATAGGTGTTTTAAAAATTGTGTTTTCAATATTTTTTTCATTTTCATTTTTTTCTGTACATCAGTCATACATTTCGTTGCTTTGCATTAAACTGGGTTGTATTGAAACCTGTTTCTCCGCTGAAAGATTGTTTAACCTTCTGAAGCCGGCGGTACAGCAGTTGTACCAAAAAATAAATATGACTGGAGAACGGCGTTGGTAAAAATGCCTTACCCGAGATTTCTTTTCCCTCTTTGAACTTGAAACCCATTCACCCTTCATGGAAGATAGATAAGGAATTTCGAGAGGTGAGAATCTCTTTTGTTATACTCAGTTATACTGTGGGGGGGAAGGCGAGGAAAGGGAGTTTCCCGTACTACCTTCCTCTCCTCCAACCTACCAAACAAAACACATGGTATGCTCATCTGCTGAGAAGGAGGGGGATGAAATCTCACAGATTCTGCCGTTTCCTGGGTCAAAATCCTTCAGGAATAAGCCGATGCGAAAAGGTTAAGCAACTCAACCCAATCCTTTCCGTCCCCAGGTTGTAGCTGAAAAATAATTTAGGTTAAAGAAAGAAGTTCTGATTGGACATGATCTAGCTCATGACTAGCGCATGACCAAACGGTTTTTTTTTTCGGCAAGTTATGCCCTAATACCTAATGCACCAGTATTGGACTTTTGATTGCGCAGGTCAGCCACGAAGCGGTCCATGTAAAATTTTTATTTACAATCAGCCGCGTATACTAAAATGTGAATTATTATTTAGATATTATTTTTTTAAACGTGAAATTGCACCGGTCAGCGTATTTTGACCAACTTACTGGCTAGTTCCAATAATTTTCAAAATGAAAACAAACATTCACAAATGAAAACGAGTTCTCCTCTACAACAGAACGAATTATTTTCCATTTTATTGTAGGGGCACACTGTGGGTGTCCAACGTTACCCCTATTAGGGGGTAGTTAATGGGGCTGCAGCCACCCACAAACTAAGTAAACATAAGATATGGTGAAAATTATGTATTCGTGGATAAATTTAAAAGGTCCCCTTGATATCCTCATGGTATATACATTTGAAAGTTAGTCTGAGAAATCTGTTGCATATGCTGAAATCTGGGCATATTGAGCAATACATTTTTTCCAACCTTTATTTATAGCCCATAAAAATGCACATTTTCTTATACATATACTAGTGGTATTCACAGAAAAGGGCAGTACTATAGAACCGTGATTATTGCACGGGCACTTCGGGCCCATGTTCTGGACACACTTTCAAAAATAGGTTTAAAATTTTAGTTTAAAGGTATATATATTTGGTACACAAAAATTAAATCAATTGTATATAGGGTCACAAAATTTGATAAGTTTCCTTGGCACAAAAATGTTATACTCAGGCCTTTGCAGTATACGGTGTAGTTGCGCTGTGAAGCATAAAGGGCGTGAAATTCTTGCTCTTATATAAATTACTTAACTGCAACTTGTCCTACTTTCAGTAAACAATATTGCTTCCGAAAACATCCTCAGTTTCCCAGCACCTTGATTTAAGCACAAATGGTAAATATTTATTTCACTTACCTGCTGAAATTTTGGGTTTTGTGTAAATCACCCTCTCATTTCCCGACTGTCCGTGAAAACCGTTTTTTAGATCTGCAGTTGGAACGTCATATTCGAGCCATAACAGCTTGGTTGTATTAAAATCCGGAATTTTACCTATATGAAAGAACAGAAAATATTACTATGACTATGTTTGGTAATTTATAATGACTATGTCATTTTATCTCTCACCCCCTTTATTGAAAATTGTCCGAAAAATATGTCCCAAAAATGCGACATAAAAGTATGCGACATAATTTTACATATATTTAAATACTATTAGTTCACAACAGCTTTAATCTATTGTTACAATATTTTGTAAGCAGTAGAATATGCATCATACGTATTTTTTACATATATTTAAATACTATTAGTTCACAACAGCTTTAATCTATTGTTACAATATTTCGTAAGCTATAGAATATGCATCACGTGTATTTTTACAAATCAAATGCATTTTTCTTCGCACATAATTCTGGTCATAAATGTCTCTGTAGATAGCATAATAGAGTTGTTAAAATTTTAATTTTAAAAGCAATTTAAACAGTAAATGTTTCTGTTCATTTTTACGGTACAAATATTCATCATTTTTAAGAAAACTATATCCACAAGAGATGGAATTTATTTTTCAGCTAAATATATTTTCATCCGAAAATGATTTAATTCAAATAGCCTTGGATATTAGTTCCATATGAAATAATTTTAATCGTGAGATTTCAAAAGTATTTTTCTATTCATAATATAGCATAAGTGTTTCAAGTCAAACGTAAGATTATTAAGTTAAAAATTATCAGCGTAAAGTATACACGGATTTTAAGTAATCCTTACTTATGGGATTACGAGCTTACTTAATTTAGAGCTCAAAATTTACGTGAGATGACGTAAATGCCAGTGAGATTTATTAAACTTTCAATCCAATCATTACTTAAAGGGCATGTCGAAAATTAATACTGCCTTAATTTTCACCTAGTGCTTTCCTTCCAATGCTAAGTTGACTGTGGTTCCCTTACTTGAACTTATTTCAGAAATAAGCAGGAAATTAATGAATCAGATAAAGTTTTCGAATTGGAAACTTATTAAAGATAAATGTTTAACCCTTTCAGACCCTATGTACATTACAAAGGACATACATTTTAAAACTTCTCTCTTTTAATACACAGACTGCAAAGTGCTGAAAATTGCTTTATGAAAATAGATGAAATAATTAATCTTTTTTGATGTTTTTGGTTTGACAACAGTGAGTAGTTCCTTACAGTTTGTTAAATATGTATTTTTGCTGCGACTAAACAGCTGGACTGTATTTAACCAATGTTTCATTAAAGATATTCTTACATTCTTAAAAGTTAATCTTTTATTTTAATCCACTTTTCTCTGCGATCCACCAACATTTTGTGTTAGCCTGTTGTATATCACCTTTTTTTCAACTTAAAAATTATAAGACATCCCTTAACAGCTTATTTCCTCTCATTAAAACAATTTTTTAAAGGATTCATCACCTTTTTGACAGTTAAAACGGCTAGAAATTTGTCATTCTGAACAAACCTTCTTGCCGCACTTTTCTATACATTTTGGTAGTATTTAAGCAGTAATGATTCACACTCGTGGTAAAAAAAAGGAAATTTTACAAATACGCTCGGTAGCTAGAAGTAAATCGTGTAACATTTTTTACATAATAAAACCACGTAAAAGGACACTAATTTTTTTTTTAATTCTAAGAAAATCTCACAACATATACAGTATCCTATAAAATATATGCTGAGTCTCACCAAAAAACATGATGGTGGCATATTTACAACTGCTTCCAGCATCAAACAAAACGGTGGGTCTTTTCTCTAACAACGATGGGGCGTATTCTTCCGTGCATTTGATCTGCGTTAGCTCGCTGCAGACCTAAAATAAGAGTTAAAAAAGATTACAAAATTTCGGCAGATGATTTATTTAATTTACAGCAGGAACAGCATCATGTGACTTGAATATCTTGCATGAGCTTTCAAGCAAGTGAGATTAGTCTTTGAATGAATTTCAAATAATTGGGTATTGTTTCGTCTTTTGATTAAAAAAAATATGAGGTAAAGGCATTGAGGGGTTTTTTTTTACTTTATACATCAAGGCACCCCTGGATAAATCTTATTAAAAGAGAACTTTTAATCGGCAAACATAATGAAGAAAACTGCATTGTCTGTAGAAGATGTTCCATATATCACTATAAAATGGTACTAAACTAGCTGCAACCTTTTTAAGGAGAATTTTTACTTCGTAATTTAGAGTTTATCCTTATCAATTTAACTGTAGGATGGAGAAAGTTTTCTCCATAGAAAGATTGCTTGCAGCTAATTTAGAACCATAATTTTATGGCGATAGGTCGATTAGCATCTGTTAACACGCATGACCTTGCGAACTTTGAACGGTTACTTTGACTCACGTGGAATTAAATAAAGTCTGCTTGCTTCACTAGTACTGCAGTCAAGCGAAATAGCTGATAGCGGTGCAAACCTGGAGCACTCATCTTTTAGTGATCATGAATTTTTAAAAATTCCGTGGTGGAGCAAAGTAATAATCCAATACCAAAGTAACCTGCATATAGGAAAAGTGTAAAAACATTTAGTGTTTTCTCTATGATTGTGTCACCGCAATGGGTATTATTTGTTCTAGTGATCTACCCAAATTATGAAAGAAAATTGAGCTTCGAAGCATTATTATAAATATGGTGCAACATTTCACCGAAACATGTTACTAGAACTTGTTGTCTGCATAAGATGGCAAAACCTCGTTCCAACATTGGGTGCTCAAACTGAACCATAAGCATAATATAACATATTTATGCAGAAGCATTAAGCAGAAAACTGTTTAACCATAAAATCAAATATATTTATCAATGTATTGTCAAAATATTCATCCATTAAATTTGGCAAGTATATTTAAAATGGCAGTGTTTATGGAAGCTACTTTAAAATAATAGGAATTTACCGAATCATATTTTTATAGAGCTGCTAAATATGTATGCGGCAGCATCGAGAATAGAACCCAGAGCTATAACGAGAACACTCGGTACGTTAGCCACTACATTGAAGGTTGCTCCCCCAAAGCTCATGAATGTACTTTTTCAGCTATGCCACTGACGGCATTGCTCTATACTTTTGCTGTCATTACTAGTAAAATATTGCCATAAAATTTGAAGAGCTTAATTATGAAGGAAATTTCACCATTTGCAGTATTTTTGAAAAATACAAATGAATCAATATTTGGTACACTTGCTATTATAGTTCCATTACATGATTCACCGTTGAACGTAATTTTTTAAGGTTAATTTTATGTGTGTGTGTGTGTTCATGCTCATGTTCTTTTGGTATTGTGTTATTCTAAATGCTTTAAATAATCTAGAATTATTAAATACACTGCCAGGAGAAAAGATTGAAAGAGATAAATTTACCGATAAATCTTCTTTCTATCTAAACCAATTTGGAGAAAGCCTGGAACCTGTTATTATCCATCAAACATACGTGAAAGAGATGCATACGCAGAAGGCAGTGTCTGTGTTTGCGGTGGAATGTCTTTTGGTGGACGCACAGACGTTTCAAGTCTTTCCTAGTGGAACTGTGAATGCTCAGACGAAACAGGCTATTTATTTCATAATGCACATACGTCTACTCGAAGGTATGGAAATTAGAGATGTAACGAATAGTGATTTGGCCAAATACCGCATATTCGGGCAATAGCTCAGGGCGAATACTGAATATTCAGCACATAGTTTAGGCCGAATATTAAATATTTTAAAATTTCATTATAACTAAATAAAATGTCGCTTTTCAAATTTGTAATTAAATACTAAATAAAGACTAATTAAAATTCATTTTATATTATTTGTAGATGATTAAAAACAAACAACAGTATATTATCTTTAAAAAGAATCTTGGTCATGGAAAAATACCTTTCACAAAGTTAAACACTAATAGCAGCATTTTTATATTTTGAGATATTCATAATTTAATAAATATACTATGATGTGTGATTAATCTGGTAACTATACATAAATACACTTTTTGGGTTTTACAGCCACTGAGCAAACATGTATATTGTTCTGTTTTTGTAGCAGCTTTTCAAAATTATGTTTGTAATTGAGCATCTGAAAAAATTCCTCCTACCCCCCCCTCCCCCCCATAAAGAAGGTAGAAAAGTATGCATTTCTGTAATATTATTAAATACATTCAATTATGTTTCATTTAGCTTAAAATTCAATGACTTAGGATACTTCGTAATATAAAATTAGCATATTGAAATATAACTAAGCAATATTATTTGTAAATGCATTAAAAAATACATATAAAACATATTTTTCTCTCTTTCTTCTGAAATTATTCAGCTGAATCTGTAGCAATATTCGGACACAACTATCCAGCCGAATATCTGTTCAGTATTCGGCTGACCCAATATTCACCGAACTTAATATTCGGCAAAACAGCCGAATAGGCCGAAATACGAATAGTGGCCGAATATTCGTTATATCCCTAATGGAAATACATCACTGTACTAGTCTTTTAAACGTAGACGATATTCGGCAATTAAATAAAACTTCTAAAAACTGTGTTGTTGTCGACTCGTTGTGTCTATGACGCAATGCATCGTGTGATTTGGAAAGCAAATTACATAGAAGTAAAAGAAATAATGAGCTTCCCATAGTTACTGTTAGTTTTTTAGTGTGAAGTTATATCAAACATGAGCCGTTTTAAGTTTTTTAAACTGTGTGAATTTGTTTTTAATCTTCTTAAACAAGTTAGTGAGTACTGCATCTGCATATTAATATAGTCTTATCTATTGTTTACTTATTTTAAGTTTGCAATTTCAGAAATGTCAAAACCTTACAACACCCTGTGTTACAGAACAGTATAGCAAAATATATCTGATTTCAAAAATTGTGTTTAATCTGTTCCAACTGGCAATACCGAAATATTTTGTAAATCGGAAAATGAGAGCCAAAATGTTTGACTCAAAAAACATTTTCGAACATATTTCAGCTGCAAAGTTGTTTTAAAAATAAACGCCAATTATTTATTTATTTTTTCTCTCAACTTGAAAGCCTTTTTAGCCATTTCTGTCACTTTTAGCTTTCGTTTCAACCACTTCTCGGTTGGCAACACTGGTTCTCAACTCAACTCGGTGCTGAAATAGCGTAATGTAATGTATCGTGTACGAAAATGTTCCGAGAAAACAAATTGTGATATGTTCGTGAGAATTACGTCTGGTTATTTTCTCTGCATGACATTGGTTAGTTAATCTATAACCACTTTTGAACAGAACTTCTTTCACAAGTCTACAGTTTCTATACCCTAAATAAGTTGAATACTAGCCTATTATCCTGGCCCGCTGGTGTCAGGCAGATTCTAAACTCTACCAAAGCTTTCATCAGCATTCTTGCACATATGAAACACCTTTAATATTTCAAAACTAACTAAACGTCATTTAATATTTTAGTGATTCATTAAAAATTTGATTTTCTTATTGAAAACATTTTGGCTGAATATAATTTATTTTTTTTTTTATTTACCAATATATAAATTCACTAACTTAAGGTGTAAACAGTATTAATCATGACAAATACAGGTATATGGCAAAAAAAAGTAAAAATATCAAGCTCAAAATTGTAATTTTAAGTGGTAAAAAACTCATTATTACTAGATCTTGAATAATATTGATATTCGTTTCATAAAATCACTCAAAAACTGCTACTTATAATAATTAAATTAAGAAGTTAAATATTAATATATTGAACGAGTGTTTTCATAAATACAAGGGTTTTGTTTTTATTAGAACATCTGCGCAGAGTAAATGATAATAATTTGAAGAACTTAGAAGGCAAAATAAACATTTCACTTACAAAAATTGAAATTATTCGCTAAGAATAAATAAGAGCAAGAAATATTTTGTGATGCATTATGTAAAAAATAGGAATGATATACTCCATCTTTGAAAAATATAATAATAATGCAATCAGATGCAAAATCATTAAAGTAAGTGTGATTAAAATACTGACACAGAAACCACTATATTAAATGTTTTTAATTTTTATTGGTAGTTTTTTTTTTCATTTTTGTGTGTCACGTTGTCTTATCATTCAGATTAAATTAATTAATTGAAAGACTATAATTATATGGTAGAAAGTTTAGAATTTCATGATTTGGAATAAATACTGTTAACATGAAATGAAAAAGAAGGTCAAAATAGTAGAAAAAGTATTTTTCACTTTGTACAGAATAAAATAAAATTTCAAAAAGTATACTTTTATCATGCGATAATATAACTATAACTAGAAAGTATGTGATGATAGTAATTAACTAAAAAAATATGCAATGATAGTAATTTACTTAAAAAATATGCAATGATTTTAATTATTATGAATATTGAATGGATTGAGAGTTACGTGAAGAAAAAAAAAAGCACAAAACCTTTCAATCTGAGTTAGAAATAGCAAGCAACTAACTGAACTTACCACAAGATTTGTTGATTTAATAGTGTCTGCTAACTCACTGGAAAACTTTTTCATGGCATTGTCACAGTTTTGATCACAGAACGCCGCTCCGAAGAACAGTCCCAAAATTATTGCCCTCGTTATGGCACATCTCTTGCCTTCAGTCTCCCCCATTACTCCCTCAGTGAACTGCTTCGTGATAACGCTCGAACAAAAGCTGTAACCCTTGTGATGACACTTCCACCTCCGAACTGTTTGAACAGTCGACACTTCTCAAGACCTCATCCGTTGGGAATGTATTATAATAGGGAATATGCATGGAAACAGAGGAGACGAAAAAGAAGTGCTACGAATGTTAACGCAGCTGTCAAAAAAATAACAACAGGCGTGGATTTAATAATAATGGCAATAAAATATGTATGACGGATCTGCCTGATTTTTTTTTAGCACTAGGGTGCTATTTCGTTCAGTTCCAGGTTTTTGTCTACGCGACTTTTATAGACATGAATTGTAGACAGGTTTTGTAGACATGATTTGTAGTCATGAACTGTCACGGTGAATTTTTTTTCAAATGTGTTTGCCGCAGATAAATCAGAGGTGGGGGGTTAAAATCTTGAAAAGTCGCACAAGGTTTGCAATTTTTTATAAGTGATCGCCAAGTTTGCTGCCAAAAAATAGCTTCAAAACTGAACCAAGCTTGGCGATAGCTTCCGAATTTGACTAGAAACTAGGAAAGTATAGTTAAAATATGCCTGGCGGAGATTGTAAAATAGCGTTAGTAGGTGATTTTAATACAGATTTCAATTCCAAATATGTGTTTTACGGAACAAGAGAGACAAACACTGCTCACTCATGGATCATGATGGCCATACCAATCAGTGTCTACAATGGGGAAGTATAGTTGGAATATGCTTGGCAAAGATTGTAAAACAGTTTCAGTAGACAATTTTAAGATAGATTTCGATTCCAAAGATCAGTTTTATGGAAGAAATGAGAAAAATACGGCACACTCATGAATAATGATGCACTTTCCAACTTAAGGGAATAAGAGAAGAATATAGGGAAGGCGCTTGAATTATGATACGCTTTCAATTTATAGCACTTTAGTGCGTATTCAATATCTGAAAGTGTTTCAGATTTTCTTACTTTTTTCTGTTTTGACTGAATCAAATCACTTGCAATCCTGTTTTGAGGCAGAAGCAGGAACTTGGCAGCAATTAGCAATAGCAAGGATCGCTGCCTGCGAGCCAAAAAAAAAGAACAGCCTGTTCTAAAGGATATAGATGGGCATTTAAGTGTTGTAGAGTGACTCTAATTGCTGTAACCTCTTTATAAAATGAAGATTTTGCAGATCCCAAAGGCAGCTTGTGTTGTGAGAAGTACTCTGCCGGCTCCTACATTACATTTATATCTAGTTTTGTCCCATCTGTAAACATGAATTCAATTATTGGGAGTGTAACGAGTGAGGATTGTCTCCATTCCTAAGTCCAACAAAATATCTGTGAAGTCTTGTGTCTTTGAAACAGGTTGTAAAAGGCCAAGATGATAAAAAAAAAAAAAAATCTGGCTTCCAATGGGTTAACAGGAGGCATCGTGGGCTCATCACGAGCTGGGAAGTCAAACTTGTAGGCATCTCCCACAAAACAGCCCACAAGAAAACCCTCTTGAGTCTTTAGCCTGCGATGGTAGGAGATAGGTATCCCACTGAGCACTGTGTGGCATTCGTATTAATTTCTGATACAGTTTTAGCGCAGATTTCTTAATATCATACTCAATGCTCATTTCAATAATGCTTAGAAGCAAAGCATCGTTTCGTGTATATCTTACTGTTCCAGTGACCAGGCGAAAGGTTTGATTTTGAATTCGCTCTATTCTATCTATTTGGCTTTTAGAAGTCGTTATTAGAGGTGCAGTGCTGTATGTCAAGACAAGTTTAAAAAGTCTTGTAAGTGGTACGAAGAGTAGAGATTGTGCAGCCCTACCGGACTTCCGCTAGGTGTTTGAGGAAACACATTCCTTTTCCAGATCTCTTCCAATATGTTGATAACAGCTTGTTTATCAATGCGGAAAAACCAGTTTATCAGACTTTTTCATTATGTCACCTACGACTTTTTCATTATGAAAATCTCACATAGATGATAATAATAAAAGACAAAGCACTAAGTTATAGATTACATTTCATATTTTATTTTTGAACCATGTGTTTTTAATGACATTGGTGAGCATAATTTTCTATCAAGTGAAGAATTGAAGCAACCATATTCTTAGACCCTTCCTAGAATGACTTTTTTTTTAAGAGAAAGGAATATAAGTTTTAATAAGGAATATAAATTGGAATATAAGTAATAAAGGAATATAAGTTGTTTGTGAAAAAAATACCTTCAAATTCTAGTAATTCTAAACTTAATCTGCGGATTTCAAATAATTTTATTTTAACTAAAATGTCTGATGTCACACACTTTTTTACATCTCCTCTTGTTGTCACAGCTTCAAGAACTTCCTTCCTTCTCACCCCCACCCCAACCTTTAAGTGTGACATTATTTCTGGATGTCCCCTTAGAAGGGAGATGAAACTGGAGAATCAGAAATTTTTAAAGTTAAATTTTACATGACATGACTTTAACCCTATCAAAACCAGTTACTTAATCTGAAACCTTATTTATTTTCAAGACACAGTAATTATTATCAGGGAATTACAGATTACGTGGAAGGCCTGATTTATGTGGTAGGTTAAGGTGGAATAAAACTGCTTTAAAGTCCCCATCGATTGATGTAAATCTGAAGCTTATACATTCACTTGTGTTTAACGGAGTAATTACGAATTTTTGAGAAAATATTTACAGGCGAAAGTTTCGAGGTCCACATATGTGAATAGAGGTAGTGAAGAGATAAATCGTACCTATCTCGCATTCTATTTAACCTAATTGCATGCATCAAAATGAAAAATTTCATTATTTAAAGCGTAAAACACGAACTTCAGACTGAATTAGCCCCCAGAAGAGCAGATCAACCCGAAATTTCGCAACATTGTAGATTGTTAATAAGTTTGTGTATGTTATTGAGATATACTACACTATATTTAAAATAGTGGTTGAAACATAAATAGTTTGTATATGGAGGCACCCGAAAGACGTATTACCTGTTGGCTAATTTAAACAACTTCATACATAAAAAAAACTGATAAGCTCATTTAAAAGGTTTATAAAACAATGCTCTTTTTCGAAAATACTGTCAGTAATATTTAGAGGTCTTTTACAAATGCAAACAAAACAACAATTATAGATTATATTCTCATCTCGTAGAAAAATTTTAAGGGTTGTGATTAATAATAAATACTATAGTCTCTTCTTCTCTTTAACGTTCACTCAAATCGTTCAGAAGTAACCGTTTGAGCTGCATGCTTTCTCTTGGGCATTCCCACACCCAAGCACGGAAGCAACGATGCACGCGGAAGGGGAATCGCATCCGTCACAATTGAACGGGCAGCTTAACCATTCTTTACGCAATAGAAGTTGAGCAAAAACGATTGTATTGTAAATCATTCTGTAATCGATGTTCTCGGCGTGGCTTATCTTTCTTATCCTTAATCAATATTCCACAAGAATTCGGCGTTTCAGTTTAAAAACCTCACGGCGTATTTACTCAGTCACATTTTACCGAATTCACCGCGTTAGAATTGTAAAATAGGTTTCATGTGAGATGGCCGTATTATGGAAAAAAAAGAAGCCATCATGCTATACAAAACACCTGTTATGGTAATCAGGGCTTAAACAGGTTGTAGCAAGAACGTGCGGTTACAAGAAAAGAAATTATTTCTTTCTGATTCACCTTAACGTTTATTGTCGAACTACGAATGAAAACGCAAATTACTGCACATGTGGCCGACTCGATATTTTCGTTTCGCTCCATAATTCTTTCGACACGAAGAAATAAAATCAGTTATATGACTTCTAGAAGCTTCTGGAATCACCACAGCTCACAATTCATGAGTTGAATTTTCTCGTACCGTTCCATTTTGTCCTTAACAGAACAGCACGATTACAAACAGTGAACCTGTAAGAGTTGTGAAATATGCAGCAAAGATTCTTAAACACACACACACATACGTAATTTTTAAATATTTCCCTAAACGCATAGCGCTTAACTCTTACACATTAAGACGTTTTTCTAAAAGGTGAATGTGACATACAGGTTCACTGCTAATGTAAGTGCATACTGAATTTGGTGAAGAAACTTTATTAATTTTCTCGGGCGCTTAACATCGTGGGTTTGGGAAGAAATCTTTTTAAAAGTCCTATCACTTTTTAAAAAGAACAGCTTTAAAATTGAAATGGAATATTAAAATCTATCTTAAAAAATTGCGAAATGGGTTATTGGAGAGCTACTTGCACTTTTACAAAGAAATAAATTAACTAATGCTTATAAGCATTACAAGCATAAACAAGAAATGCCAAGAAAAGATTTGCATAGAGAATGAATGTTAAAATGCAGACAACTGTTTCGAGTCTAGATAGGATACTCGTCATCAGTGTTCACTGTTCGAGTGAACTTAGTTGTGGCCTGAGCCTGGATGCGAGTTACACTCGAAACATGCGCCTCCATTGTAGCATTTCTTATTTGCGTATATCTGCACGTGGCTTTCTTGTTTATTCTTGCATTATTTCACTAAGACTTACCAGAGTAATTGATATTAAGAATTTAGTTTATAAAATTAATTTATTGCATATTGTATTGAAAGCTGTAAAGTAATAAAAATAAAATGTTTTATTTCACAAGTTCTATATTTATCCAGGCAAGAGTAGCATAATGACATTGCTGTATAGCAAGTCTTAAAGATAATCAAGTATGTGATGAAAACCTTTGCCACAATTTGACTTTTCCAGTCAAAAGCCATACATTTTACAATTTCTTTGGCATAGTTGATCCACGTTAAGTATATTCCAAATATCTGCATTTCGACTTAAAAAAGTTTCGAGTTACTAAACTATATATTGTTTTTCATAAACCTGAAGTTCGCATTTTGAAAATCCAAGGTCTGCGCCTCGTTCAAGCTGCCACTCCTTCCCTGCTGGTAACTATAATATTCAACAAAAAAATATCATTCAAATTCGCTATATTGAAACAAACATTTTTGTTGACACGCATGCAGATCAGACCATTTATAAGTAACCAGCGGCTACCCGCGACTTCGTCCGCGTCGGCTTTAGAATTAGGTCCCGAGAGAAACGAAGCATGTGTGAATAATAAATATGTTTGCGACGAAAGAAACTGCATTTATATATTATTTGCTTTTTACTTATTTTAAACGAAGTATAATGCATGGTAGTATACTTCATTTAAAATAAGAGAGTATGCAGAAATACTAAATTTAGATTTTTTTTTCAGGCATTTGGTGAATAGAGACAGTTACGACAGTATTTGCGAACTGTTTTGAGTGTTCTTGTAAAAGAAATATTTATGCTATATGCATGAATTTTAGCCTATGTTTAGGAATAGTGCAGCTTTCTATTAAAGTTTTAGAATCGGGTCTGTAGTTAAAGAGAGCGTGATGTATTAGAATTATTTTGAGTATTCCTGTAAAGGAACTATTTGCGCTACATGCATGAATTTTAGCCTATAATACTCAAGAATAGTGTATCTTACTATCAGTGAAAAAAGTTTTGGGATCGGTTCAGTACTTACAGAGATACACATAGAGCGTAATGTAATTCTTATGAGTATCCCTGTAAAAGAACAATTTGTGATATATGCATAAAAGGTAGCCTATAATACTCAGAGTCCCCCAGTGTCTAAGAGAATCTGCTCTCAAAACTGCAAGGCGGGAGGTGCCAGGTTCAAACCCCGGTCGCGCCTGTCGACCTAGCCGCTCGCAGTTTTCCGTGTTTATTTTTCCAAAACCTCGTGAAAATACGGGCTAGGATCCCTTAGAAAATTCCACACAGAGGAATTCCCCATATCGGCCTAGGACTTTCAATCAGTGAAAAAAGTTTTTAAATCGGTTTAGTAGCTACAAAATGTCCATAGAGCGCAATGCATTAGAATTATTTTGAGTGTCTTTGTAAAAGAATTATTTATTCTATATGCTTGAAAGGTTGCCTGTATGTTAATCCAGGGCATAAGCTATCTTCATTACAAATTTTTCCAACCATTTTTGTGTTGATTCAGTCAAAAACATCCAAACACATAAACATACACATTTATATTATTGGTAGGATTTGTAAATTTATGAACTTTAAGTCACATCTGGACTTTTCTTGGTACTTACGTATTATCCCGGCGGTCATTCCCGCCAAACTGTTTTTTCGACAAATGAGTTGCCAAACTGTTGCCAATCGTATTCAAAACCATTAATAATTTCATGTTCCCGGCATTTATCTCTGCAAAAAATCTCTCATCTTGGCGGACCGCAGGTATAATACGTATGTACACTTTTCTTTATTTATGCTTTTAATTTGGCGTAAAATCAACATAATATCCATACTAATTTATGTTTTCCAAATGCATGTGATTTTGCAAATAGAATTTCTCCTTTATTTCAAAAGCATAAATCATTTTGTGCGGGCGAAAGAACGGTTTTAAATTAATATTTAGAAAAGCAATTAAAATTTCTGAGCCTCAGGTACACTTTACCGAAGTCATGGGCCCAGTCGTGATTAAATTTTCAAAGCTCTGCTTTCTGTATATTTGTCTGGAGAACATTCATTTTTATTATTAGAGATAGATAGATTTGGCATAATTTCTGTATTATTTAATGTTTTTCAGATGCACGTGCTTCTTCATTGAGGTAATAGCAGCATTCTTGTTAGCTCAAAACATGAATCACTTGGTACGGGCGAAATTCGCCAAGCATGGTAACGTAAAAACGGTTTTTAATTAAAAATTAAAGAAGTAATTAAAAATCTAAAATTCTAAGTAGCCTATAACCTTCTCCAGGGTCCCATCTATATCTAAAACCAAAATTCATCATAATTTATTCAGCGGTTTAGGCGTGAAAGCATCATAAACAAACAAACAAGCAAACTCACTTTCGCATTTATAATATTAGTTAGGATAAATATATGTTCACGCACATTTTATTTAAATGTATCAATAATGTAAAAATAAGCACTTATCGGAGATAAAAGTTCAATGTAGCCGAAATGTTTACTACTTACGCAAGAGGTAAAAAAACATCTTTTACATAAAAAATAATAAGTTTAAACTTGCGATGAAAACAGTTGTTTTGACAATAACATTTCAACGAAAGAATACTTTGTCCTCATATTAAAGTGAAGATTTTGCAGGATAATTCATGCTCGGATAAATGTCTGTATTACCCAGTAGATTTTGAAATGTTTTAATCAATATCAATCCTCTAGTTCCCTTACTTTGAAATGGCTTTCATAAAGAAATGAAATAGCATTTACATGCACTTATTTAAGTATTTTAAAGTGAAGTTTACCTTAATTCTATTGCATAAAAAAAATTTACTTAGCCTTATAACATAAAACTCTAATACTGCTTAGTTAAAATATTGTTTTGCCTTCTTACATAATGAATAGACTGCTGCTTAATCAAAATGTTACTTTGCCTTTTAACATAAAAGATCTATTTCTACGTAATTATAACATTACTTTGCCTTTTTGCGTAAAAAAAGTAAATAAATAAAATTAAAAAATCTGCCTTTTATATAAAAATATATACTAGATTATTAAAATGTTATTTTTCTTTTTTACAAAAATTTTTGATGCTAAATTAATAATTTTATTAGAAATTAATTAAACGTAACTGTTTTTCTTACATGTATGTGTACTTTAAAATGAATTATTACCATCAGGAAAAACAAGATGTTCAAATACAAATACGGTGTTATAAGCTTAAGTCAAAATAAATTGATATATTGTACTTAAATAATTTTCAAGTATGTTAAAATAAATTTATTAAAACTTGAATACATAAATATTGAAAAAATATAAAAGTACGAAATAGTATAAGTTACTGTTATTATAACTAAGCGAATATAATATCACGTTATAATGATTTTTAAAAGAGGATATTTTGAAAGCCTAAGTTTAATATTTTAATTATTATTTATCAAATTTAGTTCTTCAAATTTAGAATTTTATGATAATTTAAACAGCCACAAATTTCAAAGGCAAACTTCAGTAAAAAAATACAATTCACTTTGTCACAACTGTTTATTCAGGCTGCTATATTTCTCTAAGAAATAATTCTCTTTTTCATGAGATTCAGATAAATTAAAATTTTAGTTTCAGGAATAACAAAAATTCTTAAAAATTCAAAATTCAAAATATCGCAGGTAAAATACAAATAAAAAATAGATAAATAAGTTTGAAAAAGATAGTATATTTGCCACGAATGGCGATTCTGGTGATTCTTTAGCAATTTATGCATGCGCATAGATAGAAATCACCTCTTATTGTGGTTGCCATTAAAACAGTTCTTCATATATTTATGAATCCTTGGGAGATTGACATATTTACCACTGCAAAATATTTCACGTCGTCGTGTTGCAAATATCCAAGCATTACCGTAAGTTTTTACAAAACACTCAGAAAAGTAATATCTACTACATTCGCACGGTTGATTTTATTAAAAATTAAAAATGAGCTGATTTTAATTGGTTGAAACGGTTGGTTGAAAACGGTTGATTTAAATGAAAACTAAAATTTGGGAGCAACATGTCTGTTGCTCCTAAAAAAGGAGCAACAGACTGTAAAAAAGTTCAGGAAATTTTCAAGTTGTTTGTGCCTGAGTAATATTTCTCTTAATTGCTCCTTTGACTGTGAACGTCCTTATTTACTGCTTAGAAGATACGGATTTAAATTTTTGATTAATTCAATTGATTTTACTGATAATCTAAACATAATTTAACTGTAAAGAGTCATACTAAAAAGAAGTTTGTGTTAAAGTAACTATACAAATTCTAAAAACAGCATGAAAACTCAATTCAAAACTCAAAAGGCACTATTTAAAATATATACACTTTTAATTTTATTTATTTTGGAAAAGGCAGAAATATATTATTGCCCTTAAATTAAATTTTGCTTTAAAAAAGGAGAACCAATCAAAAGTCACAACAATAGAAATTACTAAACTATGAAATTTGTACACGTGTATGTTAATTCAAAGTACATAAGTAAAAACTAACGTACTTTGACCCTTTAAATTAACATACACGTGTTAATTGCTAATAAAAACACATGTATGTGCTTATAAATTGTTTTCCATTTAACAGTTCAAATTGCATTTCATCTTGTTTGGAATCCAAATATAATTGAAGTGGTTTTTTTTTAACTTTTCTTAGAAAAACATTTATTTTTCTGTAAGAAAAACCTAAAACTGTAAAATATTTATTATCATTTCAGAAATTGTAATATTTTTTATAATTCCATTTAAATTTTTCCGTTTTTCTCGTGTAAATGACTGCCACAAATAGGCGTTGTTGAAGTAATAAGCTTTTCCCTCTATATAATAAAAGTCATACTACCATTAAACTCACCGCAATCCAAGATTCCCATTGCAAATTATTTTAAGCTTCGCCAGCCCTCAGAGTAAATAATTTTGCCGACAATGATATTAAAACCACCATCCCTTTTGACATTAGAGGCCTGTAACCATGGGAACTTCGTCATTTAACGAACTGTATTCGCGCATATTACCTTTCCCCAGTGTGGTATAAATTAACTCAGGCCCTCTGACGGTGATGTTTAAGAAAAACTTATTCCTTCAAATGGTTCTTTAATGTTTACAAAATCACATGTAATACTTAATTTCTTAAACTTTCTTATTTATCAAATGGTTGTTTGTGCACAAGTAAAATTCGTTACTCGCCAGAAATAGTTATAGAAACAAAAATAATAATACTAAGTAATAGTTTAAATATTCCAGAAAAAATAAAAAACAGAAAAAATAAAAGAGAGAGAGAAAGTGGGATTTTTTTTTTCCTTTACTTAAACCTCTTAACTACTTTCTAGAAATTTAAAACATAAATGTATGGACAAGACCGTTCTGGAGTTTCGGTCGGTTTTCTCCATATATAACGTGAATACGCTTTACAGCAGCTTAAAAAGTCCTACGACCAAGGCACCCCAACCGTCGGTAGATTCCCCTTCTGTAGGTTTGCCAGAACACGAAACAGAAACACAGAGAACAAGACAGACAGTGATGTAGATATAAATATACAAATAATCAAAAAGGAACATATAGTTTTATGCATTCTAATTCTAAATAATGTCTATTTATACGTTGTTTGCAGTTGCTTTGGGAAGGGTGAAGGATTAACGCCAGTACGCGAAACATTTTTTTTTTTTTCAATTTTCGTCGGTTCGCATATGTAAATGTTTGAGATGCATTGCTGTAAAATATTCACAGTTCAGCGAAAAAGGAAAAAAAAAACTGAAAATTAGGGCTTATAATATAGTATTTTTGTGTAGTGAGCATTCTCATACAACTTAAATTTATTGCAATTTTTTTTAAACATTCAATGCATAATTCATAAAAAACATCAATTTTATCCCCCCTTTTTATGTGTGTGTAAAAAAGTATTAACAAGTTAGAGTTTTAACTAATCGCCGACAAGTTCAATCATTAGTTTCACTCTATTACACCAACTTCAAATTGCAGTATATGATATATATACTGGTGTACAAAATTAAGTTACAAAGTCAACAGTTACCTAGAAGAAGAGAGTATTCGCCTTACGATGTGGCCAGAGAGGCCATTGAGCGCTTGTGGGTGCCCATTGAGAGCTTGTCCATTGTCGCTGTCCTTGTGGGTGCCCTTTGAGCGCTTGTGGATGCTGTAGAAAGAGCCATTGCATGTCGGTAACAACTCCATGGAACCTTCAGGCATTAAAATTGGCACGTTCGGAAGAAAGAGGAGTACTGCCACAATCGTTGATCAATAACCTCATTATCAGCATGGGAGCTCTACGTTACTCTGCTACTGTGTTACTATTATTGTCTCACCTTTTGCTGATTTCGAACTGCAAACCCTTGAACGGGAAATGATTGCCCATATCAATTTGCGGGACAAGACTCGACGCAGCTTAGTGAAATGTTGAAGTGTTCGTTTAAACGACTCATTGAAATTGAAGTGGTTTCGCTCTACGGATGGAACACGGAATTGGATAGAGAACGATCATCTATGTATTCTAAAAGATCCAAGTGAAGTATGCCCCTAAGGTGGCGCTGTGAGTCGTAATCTTTAAGTTTATGTTGTGCGTGTACATGCGATAGTAGTAGATTGTATCATAGCTCGTCACTAGAGGGCGCTTAAGTAGCTAATCATTAAAATAGGGGTTGAGTATTTTCCTTTGAAAGGCGGGCTCTACTTCGTCCGTCTGCCGCTAGTCCGTGATTGTCTCAGATCCAAATCCAATCAGAATTTTAACAGCGCCCTCTATGAATGGAAAAACAAAAAAGTTTCGCTTTCTAGAACGTAAAATGATTTAAACGCATATATGCAGGACGTCCGAGATAAAAGATTTTCTTGCCACCGTGAATATATTACATCGAAACGCAGGGCACGTTTCCAATATCGAACGTCCGAATTGAACATCGGTAGTTCCCACTACATTTTCGGAACCCTTTCTGCAAAAAAAAATGTTGCATTTTAAATTTTTTTTACTGTGTTGAGAGACATTCATTCATTTCAAGCACAGTGCGATAGGTATATATACAAACTTTATTTAAAAAATGGAAATAACATTTAAGATTTTTACAGTGTCTCACAAGACTACATCAATAGCGATATACATCTTTTTTCATGTTATCCCCAAAATCTCTCCAATTTTGGCAGAAAAGATTTACTCACTTTCCTTTTACGTTGGGGATAATTCCTTTTTATGCCACTAGAATTCTTTGTTTTACGCAATACATTTTGCTGAATTCATGCAAATGACTTATTTTTCAAAAAAGTAAACCAAAATTTTTGTTGGAAAATCTTTTATAATCGATGCGTTTGACATGATTCACCTCTCTCAGACTCTCCCTTTTTTTTAAGAAAATAGGATTTATTTTTAGCAATTTTATAAAAATTTAATTTTTCAAATGTTAGAATGTTAGTAAGCTGTTGACGTATTCGCACAACGTTAAAATTGCTTTCACACTCAGTTTTTTCAGGTTTTTCTTTAGTAATACCAATGTTTAGTGATTTATGTATGTTTGCTAAAAAAATGATAAGAATTAGCAGAAGTTTTTCAAATACTTTTTCATTAAAGAAGATTTATAGGAAATGTTCCTGAAAACTAAAGAGTGAACTATAGGAATAATAATTATAATTTTTTTATTAATTATTTTTTATGTACAAATCATACACAGTTACATGTGAAATACTTTTAATCTTAAGAATTGCTTATGATTATTCAATAGTTAAATATACACAATAAAAGAAAAACTGCACAAAATATATTTTGTTCTTGACAAACATATATAGAGAGATAGATAGATGTAGATATAAATATACAGATATTTATTTTACGTTCTTCCTGCAACATTTAAATTAATGGCAATTCTTATGCCTGTGTTTGCAAAAAGGCAATAAAAATATTTCTTTTACGAAAGTGAAACTGCAAAACCTTTCGGAAAATATTTCCATAGCATTTGAATAAAGTTTCTGTTCTTGTTTCATAAATGATTTGGCAAAGGAAATATTTATAAAAGTTTTACTTCTTAAAAAAAACCGATGGGTATATTTTTACAATGAATCCAATTCGCATTTTCAAATAGATTTAAAACAGAAAAAAACGTACAATTTCTTTCTGGGAGATGAAAAGATGCCCTATATGATTTTTATTTTAATGTTAGATATTGGTTCTGCCCTTCTGAGCACTGAAATAATATTTGTAAGGAAAAGCATGTACTGAAAAGAGAAACTTTAAAATTTGTTCTCTATCACATAACTAGAAAAACTCGAATTAACTACGGAAATGTTTATTTACTTTCCTTTTATGTAGTACCTGATATATTATCATTATGTTTATAGAAGATCATGCTTAGTTTTTCATTATTAATTCTGCTGAATTTGTATGAATATGCATCATTTTGTTCATTTATTTTTCAAATATTAGTGTTCCAATTTTAAAAACCAGATAGAAAATTTGCAGAATTGTTACTTACGTTTTTGTCAAATATAAATCTGTTGAAACACAAGCTAAATCACTGTTTACTACCCAGACTAGCCATAGCTTTTTTTATCTTGAATTATCGCTTGAAACTGAGATAAAAAATCCATCGTCTCATCATTTGAAAATAAACTGGAACATTCTCTATTTTGCATGAAAGGATGTGTTGCATCTAGAAACACCTAAATTAGGAGCCTTAAATCATATATCGTATGAAGTCCAATCATCATCTGAGGCATGTCCCTGATTGTGTTACTGCTTTTCGAATACAGGCTATATTGACTCACACAGCATGCCCACTAAAGTCCCTTGCCGCCCATTTAACTTTGGAACGACTGCTTCTATGTTCATAAAAGTGGTGGGTATAGTAAAGTAGCCATGCGTTACTGAATGAAAATGACAACAGTGTCATCTAACGGCTCAATTCGGAGTTAGCGTTCTTATCTCAAAAACGGTCCGAAGATACAGGAAAAAAGTCAGTTACAAAATTGTTCATCATCATCGATTTAGTAAGAAGAGACATCTTAATTTGCACATGATACTCATTAATTTGCACGATAACGCTACGTATGGAAGGCATAAAACGCAGATCTGTTTGATTGAATTTTCCAAAACTGCACTCACCTGACATTAAGCTCATTTATCCTTCATGCTAAAAGTATTTTTCGTCAGCAACAATACACCTCTGGAAGAGGATCTGAAATTCTCGCTTTCAGTTGAATGTGATTGGTGACACGCTGGGAAAGCCTCAGTAATACGTTTTTACACCTTGCATTTTACGTCTGCAATTTTTAACATTAGTGTGCTCAAGATGACTTTTCCTAATAAATCGGTGATGCTGAATAACTTTATAATTGACTTTTTTACCCCGCATCTCGTACCGTTTCCGAGATAGAAATGCTAACTCCGCAGATTCACACCAGGTGTCACCGTAGACAGTTTCATTCAGTAGCGCATGGCTGCTCTACTATACTTAGCCATATCCCTTTTATGACTATAGCAGCAGCCGTTTAGAAGTTAAGAGGGTGTCAAGGGACTTAAGTGAGCATACTACCTATGGGTCATTCTCAAAAAATGTTACAATCTCCTCGTTTAATGTGTGTTGAAACAAATTTCTTTTTTTTTTACAATTTCGTATTATTAGCCAAAAAACTAGTACATCTAACAAATATATCAAAATTCCCACATTTTTCTCATTGTACCAAAATGTTTTTATTTATTTGTTTGGTAGGAAGATAAAAATTGTCTACTCACTCTTACCATACATTAAATTGAAAGAAAAAATGAAACTAAAATAATCATTCTAAGGCTCATACACATAATTTGGCAGGTAAAAAGCAGCACAGATGTCCATTATTCTTAAATAAGTATATTTATTAATATATGTCCACTCTGTTACATTTAATACAGACAGTACATTTTTCTTTGATAAAAAAAAATAAACATTTCACAAATGTACATTTAAATTTATTTTGCTCCTAGTTACTAAATTTTAACAATGTTATGTATGCCTTAAGTATCTTAATATGCAAGTTAAAAAATAATTTAAGTTGACCTCTTAGTAACATAGTGGACATGCAGTTACAGATTGGACAAAAAAAGCACTTAACATGTGTTTACTCATTTTGTTTATTCTATTTAGGCTTGACTTTTATATATTAACATCAAGCTCCAAGAGACTTTTAGAAGACGGCATGTGGCAAAAAGCAGATTCAGCTCGTATTATAAGAGTCTTAATCAAAACTACTTTCTACACAAACCTATTCTAAAAAATAGTCAGACACTTTGAAATTTAACTTACATGCTCAATTACCTTTGTTATTATCTTTTTCATTTTGGAGTTGCATTACTTTAAGGAAAATCCGAAGCTTCAACAACAGATGATAAGAATACAGTTGAATTGAAATATGCTTAGCCCATTTTTTAACCCTTTGAGGCGCAACCCTTTCCCAATGCTGAGAAAAAGGCAGCCGTTACCCTCACTCGACTTAACTACCAGCAAGATGGAGGACGATCGAAACGCTCATCGCGTGCCACAGATCTAGAGACCCTTTTTCTATCGGCTGTGCGCGACAGCACAGCCAGCTGTCGTCCAAAAAAGGGTCTCTACATCTGTGGCACGCGATGAACGTTTCGATCGTCCGCCATCTTGCTGGTAGTTAAGTCGAGCGATGGCAACGACTGCTCTTTTTTCAGCATTGGGCAATCTATCCAGCTGTTCTCGCATTCTTCCATTTTTCAGCAGATGTCAGTGCTGTTAAAAATAATCGTGGCCATTTTTTTACGGGAAATGACGAGCTAAAAAGTAAAGAATTCCCGTGGAGCTGTGTCACACGCAACTATTTTCATAGAAATCAAATCTGTTCTTCGCGACTGGCAACAGTCAAAACGTCAGAGTTTGGTGTTCCCACGTAGCGGGAACACTGCGCGTTAAAGGGTTAACAGAAACAGTGGAAGAATGTTCTTCTTCCAACCAAAATCTATGTTAACCATAAAATCTGTTTATTATTATTATTATTATTATTATTATTATTATTATTAATCGCTGAGTAATTCATTATTTATTCAATTCAAAAACATTATTGAATTTTATGAATTTTCAGTTTTGTAAACAATTACGCAATTTTTTTAATTTACATTTAAACCAACTGGTATTACAGGTGGTTTAAATGTAAATTAAGAAAACATGCATATAAAATAAGTTCTTTTAATTTACATTCAAACCATTTTTTTTTAATTTACATTGATGTTACATGCATGCAAAATATTTTGAAAGAAACTTTCAGGAATCTTGTATAAAAGACGTAGTTTACCAATCAATTTAGGAGCTTTATTTGACATTAACACAGTCTATAAATTTATATTAGGAGTGGCGGACACCTGTCCCACCACCCTCACTCATTGCGTTATTAAGTTCCAGCTCGTGTTACTATATAGCATCACTATCCCAAACATCTACGCGCCAGCAAACATTACAGAAACTGAGCATTTGACTGACAGGCCCGAGATAAACATCTCGCTGACTCCAGTAGTCTTTTCATGGAGATGACTGTAGACTTCAACGCAGAGCAGCTCTTTCAAAGCACCGAAGCGTCAAATACTTGATTTAGAAACCTTTCAAGTTTGTTACATCTTGAATTCAGAATGAATTTACCATGAGTTGCGAAACTTCTCGTATGTGTTACTTAAGAACTTACCTCGAAGATGAGAAGATAAAAAGTTACCTATGGATAAATATTTGAGGTCATGCTTCATTCCATCGCAGAGTTCATTTTCTGATGTGAAAATATTATAATGTCAATGAAAGACCTCATTACTTAACCCTTTCAGACTTGATTAAATGATTTCTCTCTAACAGATATGAAAGCTTGTTTTTATAATAACAAGAGATTAAATTTGAAATAAAATAAATAAAATAAAAAATCTTGATTATTAAATTCCCGTAAAATCTGCGCAACTATTTACAACTTAGTACTTACTTCATAATATTTTTTCAAAATTTTTGTCCTCAACATGGACGCCTTGTCTGACAGTGTTAAGAGGTCAGGGATGTATAAAAACTTTTTTTCTGTTTTCATTAGCCACCAACCGGGTTGTGTAGCAATATACAGGGTGTCCCATAGTAATTTTCACAAACTTTAAAGGGAGGTAGGGCACATAATAAGGGATAGGAATCACATAGCAATGTGGGATCCAAAAACGTCGTTTTCCCTGATCTGTTTATAATCACTTTGGAAAAAGATCTGTAGTGTTTGTCTAATTTTTTAACCAGGTTTCGTGGGTGATGAGCTTTGTCTCTAAAATTTTCATCGGTGAAATGAACTGAAAGTTTTAAACTATTAATTTTAATAACGTGTTTTCTGTGAAAAATGCATTAATTTTTTATGAACAATGGTCGGCAAGCTCCTTATTATTTCAACACTGCTTCGAAAGTGAATGTTACAAACTATATGAAGACGACGTTTGCGACTCCACACTGCTCTGTGACTCTGACTCTGAGCCGCCTTAGCGATCATGTGACACACAGTGTTTTTAAGATCGTATAACGAGTAAGAGGGGGCTTTTCTTTCATATGTTTTGTATTGAAAGTTTCGATGTCAGCCTCTTCGATAATGTAATAGATGCCGGAATAAAGTACTGCCAACCCACGACTGTATCTTGAGTTTTTTCTAAGTGTGGCGGATGTCGGACTACGACTATATTCTTTATCTAGATCTTTTTTCATATATATACAGGGTGACTTCTATTTCATGGTACAAACTTTGAGACTGTAACAATCACATTTTGTACAGGAATATATGGTCAAAAGTGATGCGTCGAAGCAACAAATGCAGGCCCAGACAGCGCATAAGCTTAAATCAAGCTTGACATTTCTTTGAATTTGACGTATTAATACAATCTTGACAGTTCAATTCATTTTAAGCTTGGAGATACAAAAAAAATGAGTCAGCAAATATTTTCCCGACGAATTTAAGTTATTTGAACTGTCGAGCTTGAATACAACTTGATTACTGCTTGATATAGAAAGCCACATCCACATAACAAATAATTTATCATCAGTCATAAATTTAAAAAAAAGATTCTATATTTCCAAATATTGAAATTCTTAAGAATAAAATACAAATATACTACAAAATTGATTTCAAAATCAGTCTCGATTTGGCTCTCAAAAAAGTTTGTCTCGATTTTGGCCAATATTGCCCAACATGAGTCTTGCGAAATTGAAAGTTTAAAAAACCTGTGCTGCTTTTAAGTTTATATTATGCTTATTTCCCTATTAGTAGAGCCTATAAATCACACATAACATTATTTCAAATTTTGATTCATCCCATGGAAAAATAAAAGACGGGCAATACTGATCAATCTCTCCAAAAAACGGTGTTACAACCAGTCACTTCAAACTTTAGTCTTGTCACCGCGAGTGAGATTGGCATGGTGGTTAGCTGGCTTCCCACACCTTAGATCCCAAGTTCGATCGCGGACGCTAGACGGAAACAGATCAAAATAGCTTGAGGGTTCAGCGTAGAGGGGAAAACGCGTGGAAAAATAAAATATATGAGACGAGTTCACCGACCAGCTCCCTATGTATGAATATTTATTTATTTTTTTGAAATTTTTTTAAGTTTGAATTAAGCTTGCTATGTCAAGCTTAATGCAAGTTGGCCAAGTGTAAACTTGAACACTTCATTCAAGCTTGCATTAAGCTTTCGCGCTTGAAATTTTCAAGTTTAATTCAAGTTTATTGACTTGATAAATCAAGCTTACTGCAAGTTTCATGCAAATTTGCTGTACTGTCTGGGGGAAAGAACAAATGCAGGAGACGGAAGAGAAACTGAGTTAGAAGTTGCTTCCATTGCCGGTAGATGACCATTACGAGTTGATTTGGGGAAGAGAGGCCATTCTCACTTCAGTTTTCGTCCATTCACCACTAGAAGCCGCATCTGGTTTCAGCAAGATGGAGCGCCAGCCCACTTCACTCTAGATGTTCGTCAGTACTTGAATGTGACATCTGGCATGCGATGGATTGGACGCGGTTGATCTATCTCTTGGCCACCCCGGTCTTCCGATTGGACGCCCCTCGATTTCGTTTTATGGGGACATTTGAAGAATGACGTTTATGCCACTCCTGTAGACTCCGATGTAGATCTCGTTGCTCGAGTATCCGTAGCTTCTGCACATGAGCGTGAAGTTCTTGGTATCTTTGAAAGTGTTCGTCAATCGCTGCACCAACGCTGTCAAGCATGTATCAATGCTGATGGACGCAATTTTGAACACCTATTCTAAATTAATTTCCACTTGTAAACAAGGTTATGAAAATGAAACACTTTCCCTATAGTTTGTTCTTTCCTGTGTTTTTGCTTCGACGCTTCACATTTTACCATACATTCCTATACAAAATATGATTGTTACGATGTCCTGTACCTCAAAGTTTGTTTGTTTGACCAGGAGAGGACAGTTCGCATCACTGAATGTGTCGCTTAAAGCTAATATACGTCCTTCCGGGAATTTCCCGCCACAATTTGGAACCTCATCAGAAGGTGGGAGACTTCTGAATATTGGCACACCTGTACCATGAATTATCAATCACCCTGTATATATATATATATAATGTGTGTGTGTGTGTGTGTGTGTGTGTGTGTGTGTGTGTGTGTGTGTGTGTGTGTGTGTGTGTGTGCGTGTGTGTGTTTGGTGTGTGTGATGGATTTTTAGCCTCAAATTTCTACTATTAATTTTATTAACTTTTGTTTTGTCATTTATAGCATCAAGAGATGAATGGTTAATGCTAATTTCATGCTTACAATTTTTTAATTTTATTTTACAGAGATTTTGACAGCAATAAAATAAGAAACATAACATCAAGTTCACTTAAAGTCAAAGCTGAAAATCTGTAAGTCTGAATTTTTAATATATTTTTATCATTATAATCTTTCGCTACTGAATGGAAATTTTTTGACTCCACTTTTATTGTTAGGATTATAAAAATTGTGTGGAACTGTGGTTGGGAGATTGTTTCTTTAATCTCTAGATTTTATCATGTTATTGCACTAATCTCTAGATTTTATCATGTTATTGCACTAATCTCTAGATTTTATCATGTTATTGCACTGTTTGCCACAGCTCCAGAAGGCAATAGGAACATGAAAGAAAGAAAATGCGTCATGATCAAGCTCTCAAGTCAATATAACGCTTTCGTACATTTACGTACGTCTTCCAGAAAGTAAATATCCTCACAACCAATAAAAAGGAGCAAAACATTATTACTTGTACAAAATTTATTGTAAAAGATTCAGCAACATTTCAGATACTTCTCAACATAAGAATAAGGCGAACTAACCGTAACTCTTGTCATACCGTGAGACGAGTTTTTGCAATCCAGTGTCACTCAGTCTGTCTGTCGCTTCAGAAAGGAGTCATAGCGTCACAGCTGTTTGCAGTCTTCATGGATGTAAAAGTGATGCGCTGATAGGAATAGGGTGGATCCACATTATAGTACAGATAACACCCTATATTCTTGGCTCCAGTGACTTGCACCTGAAGAAATTCCTTTCTTGCATTACTTTTCCACTGAGGAAGATTGCAAACATCTGTGCAGACTGTGCAGGCACAGCCAGCTGTCGTTAAAAAAGGGTCTCTAGATCAGTGGCACGCGATGAACGTTTCGATCATCCGCCATCTTGCTGGTCGTTAAGTCGAGCGATGGCAACGGGCACAGTCAGCTGACGTCAAAGAAGGGTCTCTAGATCTGTGGCACGCGATGAACGTTTCAATGGTCCGCCATCTTTCTGGTAGTTAAGTCGAGCGATGGCAACGGCTGCCCTTTTATCAGCATTGGGCAATCTATCCAGCAGTTCTCGCATTCTTCCATTTTTCAGCAGATATCTCAGTGCTGTTAAAAATAATCGTGACAATTTTTTTTTCTGGGAATGACGTGCTAAAAAGTAAAGGATTCTCGTAGAGCTATGTCACCCGCAATTACTTTTATAGAAATCAAATCTATTCTTCGTGACTGGCAACAGTCAAAACGTCAGAGTTTGTGTTCCCAGAGCGGGAAAACTGCGCGTTAAAGGGTTAAATAAAATTTTTAGGAAAAGGTTTATTCTATAAATTTCTAAATTATGACGGACCGAGATGTCAGAAACTTTCTAAAAATCCTGGTTGTACCTTTAACAATATGAAGTTCTTACTATTTGTAAGAACTCTGGAAAACTGAATAAAGGAAGTACAACTCTCCAATATTCATCATAGGCTCTTGCTTTACCACTGAATCAGTTTTTAATGTAAAGGTTTTCAAAAGAATCATAGCAAATCAGTGGTAGAAGTTAACTGTATGTTATTTCATATTAATTATAAATTACTCTATAAATCATATTTTTGACGTAATTAATCATAGATATATAATCTTCAATGCATTTAAAATTAGAAGCTTTATTTTTTAAGGTAAATGCAAACTATTATTGGAAAAGTAAATTAACGATCAATCATTTCTTACTTATTATTTGTATGTTATGTAGCATATGTCTATAACAACTTAGAATTGTTCATGCAATTACTTTGTTTTGTTTTGTAAGCGTTGCGAATCCATACCATTATATTATTATTCTAGACTTTTTTTACTCTATTTTGGTTTCAAAATGTCAAGACAATATTTCATCACAACGAATTTTTAAGAATCTTTTCTCCTTCTTCAAGACCTTATTTTGTTATTTTCGATGGCCGAGCCTTACCAAACTCATATTACTAGTTTTAGAATCTACGATTTCATTATTATTTGTTTTATAGTAAATGTAACAAGTTTTCTTCAGTTCTCGTTATATTTCGAGTAAGTATCGTTCGTTTTCAGGTACGCTAACTTCTGTTACTTTATTTCGTACTTGTTTTCAGGTAAAAATGAGACAGTTTATAATGTTAAAATATCAATTCTATTAGAATTACATTTTCGAAACAGAAAAGCTGTAAATGCTATGTAGCATGTACATTTAAAAATACTTAAATCATTCAATTCCATTACTAAATTAAAGAGGAATATTTAAATGCTATTCTCGTGCCATTAATTACGTTAAGTAATTATTCAAAATTTTTAATTGCAAAATGCTTTTACTTGTCGTTCATTTTTACATGTCGTGATTTATATACATTTCGTTGACTATCTCTTAAGCACAGCATTCGCTTACGTTTATAAATTTGTCTGAAATATGCAGAATAAAAATGTTTGCAGAAGTAAAAATAATTTTGCTGTTTTCACTTTTCTAGACAATGTAATTTAAAATGCAATTTTCTCATGCATGAATGAGATGGGAAAGGGCGGATACTACTTTTAGCAGCAACTATAATATTAACTAAAATGTCTCTTTCAGATATTAATATTTGAAACAGCATTCAACAACAGTAGATTGTTTCGAGCAGCAGTTTTATCATAAAGTAAAATGTTGCCGTTTTCTTTACGTAAAATCTTTAAAAGTATACGTGTGCTTGGAATGTATTTTGAATTTTTATTTTATTTGTTGCAGTATAATGTAAGCTTTGAATTCAGGTTACGAATATATATAGCAGTTTCATTATAAAGACCAGTATTGCAACTTTCTTTAACAAAAAGCTTTAGACGAATATATGCCTGGATATATATTTTGAATTTTTTATTTGCTTTATTGCATATGAAGTAGAGGGGAATTTGATGATCCAAAATCCAAATTCATAACTTTATTGTTTCGTTTTTACAATATGTTGGTAGGATATTTTTAAAATGATTTTGAGAAAATTTTGGAGGGGAGGGAGGGGAGATTTTCTATTTTTGAATGACTTTAGTATTGTTGAATTAAGAGAAGTATTATATTAAAAACATTAGTAAGTATTAAATTAAGAGAAATGTAGCATATCTTTAACTTTTACCTACGGATACAGAACAGCAGAATACATTAGAAATGTAACTTTAAAAGGCGACTTTAAATCTAAAAGATTCTACAATATCAACTACGTAGACTGCGAGTTTTATAGTGTAATCCATGTAAGCATCGCTGATGTAAAATAAGTACAGATTTTTTTTTTTCAATTTTTTACTGTTATGTGCAACTTTTATCCATAGATGAGGAAATCGCATAATGCATGAAGTGTCTCCAATTCAGTTGATGGCTTGTTTAAAGCGGTGTACCACTTCAAGTATCTAAGAGTTCAGTCCCCAATGATACCTGATGTTTCTTTTAACTTAGATCTTGAGAAGGAAGAAATATAGTTCAATGCTCTATAAAAACAGCAATAAGTTACTCCACCATTTCGTATCTCTGACTGAAGCATGACTCTTTTCAATTAACCGTAGGCATATTATTTTAGCCTTGTACTGGTAAATTCATTTCTTACAGGTTATACTGAATGTAAAACTATTCCATTCTAACGTTTCCAGAGAGGAAATCGCTTATTTTTCCGCATTTGAAGAATATGTGCCGTAACTTTCCCTTCTTACAATATATAAGTGTAGGTTGTATCAACAAGTTGTACAACAAGTGCTTTATGTCGCCAGGGGATAATAACAATCTATTAATTTACCATAATTAGCATGAACAAAAATGGTGCCTATGTCTGTGTAGCCTATGTGTAACAGATATGGACTTTTGTCCCTTAAGTATTGATTATAGACATATGTACAATAAATTGCAAAGTTACTTTAAAAAAAGGTACAGAATTTTATGGTATCGGTTACAATTTTTTGAAAGTTAAATCTAATATTTTTTTTTTATTTGGCTGTATTTAAAAAAATTAAAATTTTGTATTTATTTAGATTTAATTTTTTGAAAATTTTAATCGATACCATAAAATTTTGTACTCCTTTTTTGCGTAACTTTTTAATTTATTATATATGTCAATGATAAATAGAAAAGCTTAGGCCGTCAGGAATAAAAGCTTAGCCCATTGTTTTTGGGACAACCTGTGCATATATATATATGTTACAGTTAAAACCCGAAATCAGTCAAAACCCGAATTAACTAGGGAAAACGCGTTCTAACTGAGTGCGTTAGGGAAAACCCGAATTAACTAGGCAAAACGCGTTCTGACTGACTGCGCTAGGCAAAACCCGAATTAACTAAGGAAAACCCGATTTATTCGAGTAGCGGTAGCACGTTTTCGAGGGACCACTACAGCGGAGGCATATTTTCCAGGAGGCCCCCTAAAGTGATGGCTAGACCCACTGATTTTTTTCGGGTCTCGCAAAGAGCCAGCGTTAGTATTTTTTCGAGGGGTGCTCCCAAACGGTGGTGGCAGAACCCCATGTTTTCCCATGTGAATTCAGGAATGTTAATGCTTTATCCACTAAAAATTGGATTTTGCTCCCCCTTCGAAAATATGCTATTGCTGGCCCTTTGCGAGACCCCCAAAAAAAATTGCTGTGTCCATCCACCGCTGTAAGGGGCCCCCTTCGAAAATATTCTAACGCTGGCCCTCTGCGAGACCCCCAAAAATATCGATGGGTCCGGCCATCGTTTTAGGCGGCCACCTCGAAAATATGCTAACGCTGTCCCTTTGCGAGACCCAAAAAAACATCAGTGGGTCCGGCACCGCTGTAGGGGCCGCCCTGGAAAATATACTAACACTGGTCCTTTGCGAGACCCAAACTGTGTCCGGCCACTGCTGTAGGGGCCCCCCCTCGAAAATATGCTAACGCTGCCCTCTGCGAGACCCAAAAAAAACATCAGTGTGTCCGGCCATTACTTCAGGGGGCCCTCTCGAAAATATGCTAACTTTGGCCCTTTGCGAGACCCAAAAATACATCAGTGGGTCTGGCCACCACTGTAGAGCCCCCTGTAAAATACGCTAACTCTGGACCCCTGCGAGACCCAACGAAACATCAATGGTTCCAGCCATCGCTTAAGGGATCCCCCTCGAAAATATGCTAACGCTGGCCCTCTGCAAAACCCCAAAAAACATCAGTGGGTCCGGCCATCACTTCAGGGGGCCCCCTCGAAAATATGCCTCCGCTGTAGGGGCCCCTCGAAACCGTGCTACCGCTACTCGAATAAAACGGGTTTTCCCTAGTTAATTCGGGTTTTGCCTAGCGCTGTCAGTCAGAACGCGTTTTGACTAGTTAATTCGGGTTTTCCCTAACGCATTCAGTTAGAACCCGTTTTCCTTAGTTAATTCGGGTTTTCACTGTAACATATATATATATATATATATATATATATATATGAGACGGCAGATATTTCAAGTAAAGTTTCAGAGTTAAGGCAGGTAATATGGTTTATTGAACATTACATTTAAGTTACAATTTAGAATGAGAAGAGGGGAGGGGAGGCGGGTACAAGAATCAGCGTGGACTCATTGAGCAGTTCCAGTGGCAGAAGTCCCCCGATTTTCGATGTGCGGGAGTATTTACGCTTACCACACCACGTGGTTTTCGAAGACATAACTCCGCCTCTCGCTTATCTCTGATCGAACCACACACATTTACCAACATGACCCGCATCCGGGGCTACAAGGGCGTGGGGACACGTGTACATCTAAAGAACTCAGAATTGACGACCTGATGTCTGGCAAATAACAAAATAAATAAAACATTGCTCCAGAGCGCGCGTGGCAAGTATGACAGAAAAGCAAAACTTACAGTGAAAGTACTGCTTGAACAATACCCAAACTAGTAAAACCCAAATTACCTTTTTATACATTACATATATATAAATCACGTTCATTATAAATTTATTTGCTATTCAGATTATTGCGTGCAGCATACTTCGATATTCAGCATTTTCTGCAATCATGAATTTTGATTTCAGAAATGTTTTGAAAGCCATAATTAGTGTTCCATATTTTAAACATATATTACGATTTTCTTAACTAAGCACTGTTCATGCAATATTCTAAACGAACAAAATTCTGTTTTTTCTCTCGAACTAAAATAAAAGTTTTAATGCACGGCACACAGAAAACAAGTAAACAAAATTGGCATTTAAAATTCTCCTACTAAGTACCTTAAACAACTGCGTATTTTACAGCACGTGCAATCAGTAAATAACATCATGTTGTTTTATTTTTATTTAAATATATTTTTTTTTATAATGGTTAAAAAAAACTCTTTCAAAAGTACATACGCAAAAGAACATGCTGTGTTTGGTTCATTACTTGTTGCTTGTCTCAAATGTAAATTTATCCAGTTGATGACCTTTTCTTTTTTTTTCTTTTTGAGCTCTTCCACCACTTTATGATGAGTTGTATGTTTCCGAGAAGCGCGTAATGTCCCTCGAGGTGCAATTACATTTGTTTAAAATGGAGTAAGAGCGGAGGTTATTTTTCTTCAGATAAGCATGTTTTGCTTATTAAAGGACATATTTACGACCGAAAAGTATGCATATCACAGATGATAAAAAATAACTTATTTACTCTTTGTATTGATATAGATATCGTTACTGCGTAAAATTATTTGGTTGTTCTTGTCTCTGGGTTGGGAAACGTGAACAGGGTGTTCCTTGTAAAAAAAATGACAACTTCAAGAAGTAAAGCTCTTCGAAAAGATTTATTTATTTATTTGCCAGTAGAGGATAGCACGCGTCACTGAATGTGTCGCTTAGAGCTACATATACGTCCTTCCCGGAATTTCCCGCCACAATTTGGAACCTCATCAGAAGGTGGGGGGACTTCTGAATATTGGCACCCCTCGGAAACTGCTAGCGACCGCCGAGAGGACTTTCGGAACCACGATTTACGTGCACGTACACGCATGTACACGGTGTCTTCAGTGGTACGCCGTATCGAACCGCAACTTTCCGGTTACGAGTCCAACGTCTTAACCTGAGCAATGCAAAGGAAAATATTGTCTTCGTGGAAAAGTGTTAATAATCACTTTTAATAAGTTTTTGAGTTGTCAATGGCATATTTTCTCGTGTTTTGTTGAAACTTAATTACATTTTCTCAAAACTACTGAGCTCAAAATCGATAATTACAAATCCTATTTGATTTTGCTAATGGAGCCCCCTTGAAAATTAACTACAAGGAAACAGAACACGTAACAGCCGGGATAAAGGATATAGAATCAAGAATGTACAACTTTTCAAATTTCTCGGACCAATATTGGTAAAGATAGTTTATCAGGAATGGAAATCGAAAATAGAATAACTTACTCTAGGAAAATAATAGACATACTAAACTCAATACTATGGAGCAGAAATGTCATATACTTACATAATACGCCAACGTATGCGGTCTCAAAATTGACGATATTTACACGCTGAGAGCAGCAACAGCTAGATGTAATCATTAGTGCATAAACGATAACGCATGTGCGAAAATCCAAATTAACAGTTCAATGACGTCAAATGAAGCAAGTACATCTACTTATGTAATATGCTAAAATACGCGGTACCAAAATCAACGATATTTCTACGCTGAAAACGACAAGAGCTATATGTAGTGCAATAGCAACAACGCTTGTGCTCCGAATTACCAGTTCAATGACTTCCAATGGAGCAAGCCTATGTCACGCAGTACTTAGATTACAAAGCAACAATAATGGATACACAAAAATGCAAGATCTTTTGGACTTTTTTCACAGCTTTAAAATATCGAATTTACAATACTTGGAGCATTTATCGCCCATCTGAAAATGTCCCCATGCATTGGGGTAAAGCATATTTCAGCCCTTTGCCGTTTCAACATCGGCTTTTAGGATGACACCCAAAATGTTTGGCAACCCTAACCTAAATAAATTTAATGACAAATACTGTTAAAAACAAAGAAACGTGATTTTTACTGAAATGAGTCCAGAAATTCATTCAACACTACACTGAGTATAAAGAACAGAAGTTATGGGATGGCGAAGCTGGACGCCTTGGCGGCTAGTTTTTAAAAAAGTTCTCTACACCCTGTTTGATATTATTCTTCTGTATGTAGCAGAAACTTGGGCAATCAAATCTGCCAGAGAAAACAAATTGTTATCTACAGAAATGGACTTCTGGCGACGATCGGCTAGAACTTCGAGACTAGGGGGAAAAAAGACCAATGTTGAAGTAAGAGCAAGGATGGATGTTAAGGCAAACGTCGTGACGAAGATTGATAAGAAGACATTACAATGGTACAGGCAAGTTCTACGAATGAATGGAGATGAGATACCACAGCTTGCACTGAACAGGAAACCTGCAGAGAAGGACTAGAGGAGAAAACCAAGGAAGGGGTGAAAAGACAATCTTACAGGAGACATGACAGAGACTGGAATACATGTTCACGATCGAGAGAGATAGAGACAAAAACGGAAGGATGTTTTTGGTTGAGAGGAAACCTCAACAGATAAATTATTGATGTATCAAAACAACGATTTCAATCCAACATTGCCAATGATTCTCGTTGTATTCCACCTCACCTTTAAGTTTGTATGTCTGTTCCTGCGAGCCACCCTGTATATGTAATATAACTGAGTGTAAAATAGAACATTCGAAATTCTAAACCCTTATTAAAATCCTTCTATAAACTAAATTAATGAAAAATGTGCAAAAATAAATAGTTTTATCAAAATATTTGGCTTTTAGTACATTTTAGAAGATATTTTTGTCGTGAATTGAAAAAAAAAAAAAAAAAAAAAAAAAACTAAAAACTGGGGGGGGGGGGGAATTATCACTTTTATCTTTTTCTACGATTGGTAAATTATGGACAGTACTTTCTCTGCATTCTTTTGTAGAATTTTGTTACGTTTCTTTTCATGAATTAACCCAGTTTATGAGAATTGTCTCGCTGTATCCATGGCTGGATGGTGAAGAAAGATATTCTTATTTTTCCAATTTTGATAACTTAAGAAAGTTTCGTACATTGATCTTCATCAAGTTGAATGGAAATACTTTTTTTTCAATAACTGGTTTTGATAGATAATTATCTAACTGTTGAAGGAGAGCTTAATTATCATCGTCAATGCATCAACTTTAATTGTAGCTAACAATGATGTTAACAAAGTAAAACTGCCACTAATATCATAAAAACCATCCTGAAACGAATTCCGCTTTTTTCTGTCAATATCAGCACTCAGTGAAACATTCGATAATTTTTTAGTATTTCTAGTTATTAAACTACTTTAAATGCTAACATGTCACAACTTATGATTTAAAAATGATTATTATTATCGAATTAAAATGTCAAGAGTAATACTGAAATTTTAGTGTAAAGAAAAAATCTAAAACTGGGTGATAGCTGATTAACCTAAGAAAACTACTAAAAATTAACAGAATAATAAGAAAACATGTTCTTCAGCCTGATAGCGTGAAGAATATGTTCAAATTTTGGCCGGATAAACGGTATCCGGCTAGATTGATATCCCTTCCATGTATAATTATTACCGTGAAGTTTACAACTTTGGTAAAATTTCATAATGTAAAATCAACAATTGTTGTAATTAACTAGAACTAATATAGTATTCCATTAATTCAACACATATTTTGTTAAATTTCGTAGGCTTAATTCATTGATTTTGCTTAAATATGAAACATATGCATATATGGGAAATCAGACAAAAACCGTTAATTTAAATAAACGCAATATTTTACAACCCTTTAAATTACTGTACAAATTACGATGTTCTTAACTGGGCACAAATAGCAACAATCTAACACAATTTAATACGAATTTTCTCCTTTCATAACACCCCACTCAAAATGACTTCCTTTCGAAAGTCATGATCCTAAGCACCGATTTAATCTGAGGCGGTTGAGTAGTTTTAACGACCCAAAACGGTCTTCTCTAGCAATTTCATTTCTTGGAAGTAGATTTTCTACTTTTAACAGGAAGAAAGATATTTATATCTCTCCAAAGATGATTATTGTAATGAGGGGAAAACGTGTTAAAACCTTTACGCGTTTTCGTAAAGTAATATCAGAGAAATGCGATAGGGTTTCATAGCTAAGCAGCAGCTTTAAATGGAAATGGGTGGGGGGGGGAAGAGAGGTTGTTTAAATTAATCACGTAGGTTATCTTCATAGAAAATATTGGTACAAAATTTAACCCTTTAACGCGCAGTGTTCCCGCTCTTGGAACACCGAACTCTGACGTTTTGACTGTTGCCAGTCACGAAGAATAGATTTGATTTCTATAAAAATAATTGCGGGTGACTCCACGAGAATCCTTTACTTTTTAGCACGTCATTTCCCGTAAAAAAATTGTCACGATTATTTTTAACAGCACTGACATATCTGCTGAAAAATCGAAGAATGCGAGAAAAGCTGGATAAATTGCCCAATGCTGCAAAAAGGGCAGCCGTTGCCATCGCTCGACTTAACTACCAGCAAGATGGCGGACGATCGAAACGTTCATCGCGTGCCACAGATCTAGAGACCCTTTTTTGACGACAGCTGGCTGTGCCCGCGCACATCCAGCTGTCGTCAAAAAGGGTTTCTAGATCTGTGGCACGCGATGAACGTTTCGATCGTCCGCCATCTTGCTGGTAGTTAAGTCGAGCGATGGCAACGGCTGCCCTTTTTGCAGCATTGGAAAAGGGTTGTGCCTCAAAGGGTTAAGGGGAGGTGGAGTAAATTATAAAATACAAGAATCACATAGCAGTGTGGGGTCGGAAACATCGTCCTCTGTTAATAATCACTTTGAAACAAGTGCTAAAACAATAGTAAACTTTCCAACCGTTGTTCATCAGACTAATCCATGTTTCACAGAAAACACATGCTCGAAATTGATAATTTTAAAATTCTATTTTATTTCATTGGTGAAATTTTTGAAGACACGCTCACTGTTTATGAAACTTGTTTAAGAAATTTAGACGAACACTTCTTTCGTCAAAGTGATTATTAACAGGTGAGCTCAAACGGCGTTTTTGACCCCACATCGCTATGTGATTCTGATTTCTTATTATGTGTTCTATATCCCCTTAAATTTTGTAACAATGTTATAGTTATGAGACACCTTGTGTATTTCAATGTATTTGTACACGAAAACATTACAAGATAATATATAAAGAAAATAATAATAAGTCAAAAAAAGTTTTATCAAACTTCATTAATTTTTGACGCTTAAAAATTATTTTGGATGGATGGAAAAGGACACGTCTTATTCAATTACATAGGCTATCACAAAAATACAGCAATAAACTTTTCTTTTAATAGGAATCATAAAGAGGGTTCACCGGTGATAAAGCACTCTACAATAGGTGTTCAAGCATTAGTTAACTTACCTTATCAGAAATTTACAGCTTTTTATGAGACGAGACAAATATTTTTAACATTACATACAACATAGGGATTTTTCGAGAGGAGACTAGTCTTTTCAGCTGTTTTTCGAAACGCGAGAGGATTGTTTTTTGTCTTCCATTCACATCCCTGATTTAAAATAATCAATTTTAGTTCAGTATTTCATAGAAAAATATAATTAAATTTCAGCAATGCATGGTAAGATATTTCAAGTATTAGTTGACTTGTTCAAGAACTAGTTAACTTACCAGATCAAGCTTTGTAACAAATGACTTTTGCTTCAGTTTTAACATTCACAATAAAATGCTATTTAAAATAATCAAACTTAGTTTGGTTTGTTTGTGTGTGTGTGTTCTGGCAAGCCTATACGAGAGACATCTGATTATGGGGGATGCATTGGGAGGAGAACTTCGCGTGTTCACGTTACAACTGGAGAAAACCTCCCGAAACTCCGGACCATTAGAGAGACAGCCGTGCGCTACGACCAAACACGGGACCTTCACTCTTCAGCCATCTACCATGCTCAGTGTCATATACACTCGGTCATGGTGGCGTCAAACTTAATTGAGTATTTTTTTACGAAAATGTAATTAAATTGTAGAAAAGCATGGTAGGAAATTTCACTGACACTTCAGCACCTTTTTTGAACACCACATTGTTACCTAGTCGTGCTATTCTCTGATACGAAAATTTGAGATCGTCTGCTGTGACTCCTTTTCCGAAGGAGTAGAAAACCATGCCAACAGTTTATCAGGGCAGTATTTTAGAACCAACAGCGAAGCTCTTGAACGAAAACTGTTTCAACCGATGCAACTGGACTTTTCCGCAGGACGTTGCTCCTTCTCATGAGGAGAAGATGGCACAACGGTGGTTGAGAGAGAACGTGCCGAATGTGTATTTATAGAAAAAGAAGATCGACCTTTTGTCATCTTCATTAAAGCCAAAGTAATATTTTAAAACGGGAGGAAAAGCACGAACTGAGTAAAAGATAGTAATTGAAAATGGCAAAACTTTTTAATTTCGAATAGGGTATTAAAATTATAATTAATTAAAAATATATTATGAACTGCATCCCAAGGATATGCTAAAAAATCTTTATATCGAGCACCTACGTAACAAATCTGGCATATAGGACAAATTTTGTATTATTAACTTTTGTAGTTTCGAATAAGCGAAATATTGATATATGCAGAAACGATATTACTTTCCACTCCTCCTATTACAAAAACGCTGCAAATAACTACAACCGAAATTATAAATATAATTTTTTTCCTTATCATTTGTATATAAAATATTATTTTTTAAATTTCACTCTGACACACTAGTAAAAAAAAAAGTTAAAACTATTTCAGTTCTTTTTTTCATGTCTTTAATGTTTATGCATGTTTTGTAATATTATATTTCGTATCTTTAATGTTTATTGTTGCCTTTTGGATGTTTTTGTCTCTCTTTTCTGAATTACTCAAGAATTACTTCTCGCTGTCTCTAGAGTATAGTTCTTTTAGTAGATTGCTGCATTTTTTGATTGTTCAAAAGTATCTTCATTTTAAAGTAATTGCGACACGAAAACTTTCAGTTTTGAACAAGAAAGACTAATTGTGTCAAACACACCAATTGTAAAACACTCACTAAAACAAATATTTTTTTCTGCATGGCCACTAATTAATTACAACGGATGTAGTTGCTTTAGTGAAATAAAGCTACACTAAAGCAACTACTTCCCTTGCAATTTAATCCTTAGAAATTTCTGCATTCCTATGAAGATTCTATTCACATCATTCTCAAAGGAATTTTCTAAAATGAAGTTCATTACATATAATTTAAAATGACAACCAAACATACTTACTGAGGTTATACCGAAAAGGTTAAATGGCAAAATTTTCAAATTGAGCTCTTTGATTAAGGGATAATTCACATCGAGTTCTCATGCTGTTAATGAGGCTAATATTCAAGTTTGACTGTGGCAGTCATAACCAACCTTCTGAAATCTCTGACTTTAACGAATTAAGAATCCTTGAAATAGTTACCCACATTCAATGATTCTTTCTAAAGTATTCTACAATCGCTTGATAGGATTAAAGCATGGAAACCTTGATGGCCAAACCATATGAACACTCCTTTTCCAGATAATGTTTGGCTCTGCAACTTTAGTTTTAGACACCAATATATTTTTCTCTCCTAAGTTGGGAAAAAATAACGAAAAAATTTCTACTTCAAAAATCAAATATTTATATTTCATAATTATAAAATTTCATCTTAAATCTGAATAACATAAAATTTCATCTACTTCCAATTTTAAGCGGAAGTTTTTATCAAATATTTCTTTAGGTTGCAGTCGGGATTTGTACGTAATATGAAATTAAAAGAGATAATGATCCAAGAGTGTTTCATCCATTTTCTTCAAACCCATAGATTTATCATATTTCCCATTACTTTCATATTTATTCTTCTGCAAAAATCTTTCTCGTGATGTATTACACTCTCATTCTTTTGTTAAATCAACGCTTAAAAATGCATAGGCATCAACGGTAAAATCTTAGGCTTCCCCCAAATTTGTAGTTCTCACGCCTGTGTAATTAAAGAAAGCGAGATATCAAAAGCTGCATTCAAAAACTCGCTGATTCCGTTTCCTAGGAAACTTGTAAAAACTAAAATGATTAAATTCAATTCCAGTGATCCTTCGCAAATCTGTTTTTCGTTACGTTTGGGACTCATCTAATTTGACCACGTAAATCGAGTTTCTCCCTTTAAGAAACTCTTATATTAATGAGGCGTGCAATGATATCGTAGAAGGTATATTGCAATGTAATTTGCGATGGAAGACACAGCAATTTGGGATATTGTTGAGACGGGCTTTTTCGAATTGAACGAAAAAAAAAATAATAATCGTACTTCATTGTATTACTTAGGGGCGGAAATATAATATTTCTGATTGAATGTATGGTGGAATTATTTTTTCTTTTCGTTTCTTCTAAGACCTGGCTGAAGGAATAAATGGATCCTTAATGGGTGTTTAATTTGTTTTTGAAAGTTCAAAATTGAAAAAGAAAATTTACGATTTTTTCATTAATATGTATTTTTACAAAGTTATGTTTTATGAATTTGAGGGTAAAAAGTTGTTGTTGTCGTGTCCATAGACAGACGATTGCGCTATCCATGGAATTAGGTGCCATAGCCCTAGAGGGGTTGGACTTCTGCTTGTCGGTCCCTAATTTTGAACCAATTCCACATGAGGGACCAACCGCCATCTGAAATCGGCAACCCCCCCCCAAAGATATCGTTTGAACAAGGAAGACATTGGAGCCAATACGGATTTTACCTGCACCATCTCCCATTAGCGTACACGGACCCACAGCAGTCCAGAAGAGAGAGGGAGTTCACCTTCCCAGGCACTGGCCAAGCCGGATGCTGCTTCACTTTCCGTGTTCTTACGGGAACGGTGTTCAGTGACTAGAGCACTGCGGGACAGGGTTAAAAGGTACTTGTGGGTTATAGGGGCCACTGAGTTTGTTTGGAGAGAATTACGCCAAGACCTCAGCTGTGTTTTGGGACTGTAAATGTCTTCGCTAGGTTTCACAACCACCGTCTTCGTAGGGAATGCACTGTTTTTGGTCTTGCGAGATTTCGGGATTGAGATTTATTGATTGTAACTATAATTGATACTGATTCAGCCAGATCTAGAGACCCTTTTTTGCCGGCAGCCGGCTGCCGTTAAAAAAGGGTCTCTAGATCTGTGGCACGCGATGAACGTTTCGATCGTCCACCATCTTGCTGGTAGTTAAGTCGAGCGATGGCAACGACTGCCCTTTTTTCAGCATTGGGCAATCTATCCAGGTGTTCTCGCATTCTTCCATTTTTCAGCAGATGTCAGTGCTGTTAAAAATAATCGTGACAATTTTTTACGGGGAATGACGTGCTAAAAAGTAAAGGATTCTCGTGGAGCTATGTCACCCGCAACTATTTTTATAGAAATCAAATCTATTCTTCGTGACTGGCAACAGTCAAAACGTCAGAGTTTGGTGTTCCCAGAGCGGGAACACTGCTTGTTAAAGGATTAAAAGACATTACTTGGCCAGCTCCTCATAAAATATGATCATGCCTAATTAGTACATTTCTCCTTGAATAATAGTTCGAGCAATGCTGCCATCAAATGCTTAATTTATCCCACTGAGATTTAAATTTAAAAAGTTTTTATTAGTAAAAACATTGATTTTTCTCCTTATATTTTTTAGAAAAACCTATGCTTGACATGTCCCACTTCATATTTTTTTACTCATATCTCATTACGTTACCAGATGAAGGATTCACTTTTTTGGAAATTTTTATACCTTGCATTTTTTCTGCAATGTGTTTTTGCTTTAATCATTAGGCTTATGAAATTCTGAAAGCTTAAAAAAAAACTTTATTTGATAAATTAAATAAATAAACAGCTCTTTTTTTAACGTTGAAATTATGTCAAAAGAAAACTCTTCTTTTTTTTATTGTTTTACAATTCGTAAAAATTAAAAAGTAGCTTCTTTTTTCCCTTAAAAGAAAGACACATTGTAAAAATTAATGACTAAAGTAATAGAGAATGCTTCAGTATGTAACGTAAAATTTAAGTGGATATTTCTGGTATGAATATTATTTTTTTAACTATTAGCGGGCATAACCATAGAAATGAAATATTTTCCTTTGTAAGTGCTCTAGTAAAGCTTGTTTTAAAAAAAAGTAAAAGCTGTACAACTGAATTCTTTAGCGATCAATATTTAATCAATGACGCAACACTTAGTAATGTAGAACAGCAGTTCCCAACCAGTAGGGCGCACCCGTCTTCGGGGAAGGGGGGGGGGGCAGAGCATTTGGGAGGGAGGGGGGCGGAGCGTGAAAAAAAAAACAGACAAAGTGATAATGCATTTTTCAGAAAGTCATCTTTTTATTTTTTTATTTTTTCTTGAAAAAAATATCTATTTTCGCTTAAAATACGGGGTGATCAATTTAAAAGAGTACCCATTGGTTTTTTTTAATGACTCTGAATTCTGACGGATGGGGCAATTATCCTAACACTGAAGTACAGTTATATTTCAGTTACTCAAACGAGACAAATCTGTCAGAAATGAATCACCACAACTTACACACTATTTCTTTTGATCTCTTTAACACAATCGTACAGCTCAATATTTTCCCTTTAATAAATGTGGTGTAGTGGCTAACGAACCATTCTGTCACCGCTTGGGTTTCTGTTTCGATTCCCGGATGTGGTGTTAACTTGTCCGTGCCTTCATACGGCGTAAATTTGGCCGCCTACCTGCCTTTGGTTCCGTCATAATATAATGGCCAACACTTCGAGGATCTGGAGTGATAATTGCCCGATGGGCGATTGCCTTTAAGGAAATATCTTTTTATTAAAGAAAAGTGATTTTCAACACATCTTAGCAGCAAACGGCTGTTATGATTTAATAAATAGAAGTTACAACTTTATTACTCACTTTGTAACAATTATTTAAGCCGTGGGGGTAACTCTAACCACTTAAACAAGAACAGTAGTCTAAATTATTCCAACAATAATTTTAGGTGTTAAGTATCAAAAGAAGTCAAATGGTCATGATTATCCGAATGGTGGCATAACTGCCCCTTCTTTTTTTCGATTTTGTGATTTTGCTGTGTTATTTATGACCGTCCTCTTAAAAGCTAAGTAACAAAAAAACAAAATTTTTGCTAAGTGTTTTTAAAAGATCAGTTTTCTTCCTAATTAATTTAAATCCATTTTTCCTTTAGATTACACTTACTTCTGTTTAGTCAAAAGAGTTAGATATTCATATGTTGAAATTAGCATAAAGTAATCGTAATTCTCTACATCTGATCTTATATTGTGGGATGTCCAAAAAATACTGTTGGTGATTCCTTAGTAACATCAATGTATTTATTTGTGTGTGGGGGCAGAGGGAAAACTGATTAAGTTCTCCTATCCACTTCTTTTCAGGCAAAATATTAGATTTTTAAAAACGCGTCTTTCCAAGTATTTCAAAGTATGTTTGTGAAATTGGTTTCATTTCATTTATTAGTCCTGGTAACAAAATATCTCCAAACTTAAAGCAAAATATATTTTATGGATAACTTATACTTTATGCTGAGTATTTTTAACTTATGATTTAGGACAATTTTTGCCTCTTTAAGAAAATTGCATGTTATGTAGGAATTTTGCAAGATCATGAATTTCACATTAGATTTTTAGTCTAAGTAATTTATGTAAAAAAAAAAATCAATGTGAACATTTATAAAAAAAATTAAATAGTTGTAAATCTTGTAATTCAATTGTGCATGGCCTGCTTCTGGAGGTTTTTCGGTGATGATTCCTTTCGCTTAGCAAAATTAAATTTATTTTTATCTACAAACATTCAATTCACAAGGACATAAAAAGTGAGATAATATATTCTTAATATTATCTTCTTTACCGTTTAAAAATATGCGTACTCTATATTAATGCATTTTTATAGCGTAAAAACTGTAATATCTTGTTTTCGATAATTTTAGTTTGTTTAATTTTGAAATATCTCTCACATTTCACTAAATTCTCCAATATCAAAATATTTTCATATGGGATCAAACATGTCAGATCCCATTTCACGACGTGTAGTAAAATTTAAAAATAATATAAATATGATAAGGCACTAAAATGAAATTATTTTAACCCTCTTATTGCACTTAAGAACATTTAACCCTTTGAGGCGCAACCCTTTACCAATGCTGAAAAAAGGGCAGCCGTTGCCATCCCTAGACTTAACTACCAGCAAGATCGCGGACGATCGAAGCGTTCATCGCGTGCCACAGATCTAGAGACCCTTTTTTGACGGCAGCTGGTTGTGCCGGCACAGGAAGATCAGAATTTTGCTTTACTTAAAAAGAAGGTGAACGTAACAAAGCGAAATAGCAACTGTCAAAGGAATATTTATTTTCAAAGTTAAAAAAATATATAGGTAGATAAATAAAATAATTTTTTGTTTTCTTGCAAATCCAACACAGAAAAACAGAAAATTAAAAACATATTGAAAGTGCTTTTTAATAGTAGTGTTTATTCGCAAATCCATATTTTTTGCTTTTAAACATACCTTATTTTATTTTATTTTTGTGTTTCTGATCAGTAAATAAATTATCAGATATGGAGCTTATATTTAATTTTTATTTTAATTTTTATATTTAGCGAAAAGGGAAACATTGGAGATCATTAGTTTTGAATTAATTTTCATGAGAGCATTCTGCTGTGTGAACATTTATTTAAATTTTCTTTAAAACCTTTTGAATGGGTTTAAAGTAACAGGTTTCACCTGCTACGTTCAGTGCTGAAAATTATATCACTGAAATAAATGTTTTGTTAAATCAAAAGAAATTTTGTTAAATTAACAAAAGTTTCCGCTTGTAGAAACGAACGAAAGAAATTTTTGTAAAAGTAACAAAATTTTGCTAAAACTGTTTGGTTATTTCAACAAAACATTTTGTCAATTTTATTAAACTGTTCATTTAGACGGATTATTCGGTTAAAATCAGCAAATCTTTTTTATTAAAATAATAAAATATTTTTAGTTAGTGTGTTGTTCATGGCTCAATTAAAAAATTATTCTGTTAATTTTACTATGTTATTTTTTTAACCCACTAAATATTTGGTTGAAAATTGCGGAGGTAAGACTAATCAATTCATCTATTCATCAAAATTTACATTTTTTTTGAGTTTTTTATTTAATTACAAGTGTATTTTTATTTTTAAAAATTGCTAATTTTTCATTAAAAAAAGTCTAATTTTTTAAAACTAATAAGCATTATTTTTATTTTACACAGCGTTGCAAACTACAAATCGCTGCACTTATCGGTAATCATGTATGTAGGGAAAATATTCACTTCCTCCATGTGAAGAACGGGTACTGAACTTTTATACTACAAAGCATTGTATACTGTATTTTTCTCTTCAGACCAGAAAATGTTTAAAATATTCTAAAAAGCAGCCCTTAAATTTAAAACTATTATAAAACGCCATATAATCGTATTTTTATTAAAAGTGTTTAAATCATTGAAGAGGGGAAAAAGGAGTCCTTTATAGAAATTGCCTGTTTTATAAATCCGTGGAAATAAATTTATAATGAAGACAAAAAAAAAACTGTTTTTATGAATATCGTCCTTCATAATACTATTTTATCCAGGTGTGCTATCACATAACGAATATATTTTGAACGCTTTTAGTACTTTTCCATGGAAAATAGCAATTGCGAATTTTAATAATAAATCTAAAAAAGTTTGCAGAATTTTATTGAACAGAATAAATTATACTTTGCCAACATTTCTTCCTCACAGAGCATGCAAATGCTTTTAAAATTCACATATACGGAATTCGTACACGTTTAAGTAATTGTTGCTTGCATAATCTATTTTTTAATGTAATGCTCTTGGGTTTTCTTTTCATTTGAAAAACAAAAGTCATGCACTTGAAGGTTTATGCGCGTATATAATATAATATGTATACAAGTACATATTTTCCTTACCTTATCTGTAAAATGCGCAAATAATGTTCTTTTTTCCGCAGTATGTGTAAAATATTGATGTAGTAAAAAATATATTTCCATTTAGTGCATTTGGAGTATAAATTGTTTGAAAAAAAGGGACTAAAATATGTATTCTTTAAAAATTCCGTAAAAAGTTGTACCTCATTCTGTTGTAAAGTTTCAGCGCAATTTTTGAGTTAGCTTATCTACATCTTCTAATTTTGTTAGTTCAACTATTGAGCATAAAATTTGCTTAAAATATTGTGTTTCGAAAAGAGTTTCATGAATTTGATTATCGAAAAAGTTGATAAACACCTTTGAAAATTCCAATTTTTATTTTGGGTGAAGCCAAAAAAAAAAAAAGGAAAGGAATGTTTTTTTCTTGACTTGAGTGATAAATTCATAATTTTATTTCTTCTTGCAAATGATATGACATATAGTTTTGTATACTGTAACTTCTTTAATGGCAGATAACTAAAAGTTTTAGGAAAGCTAGTAGTGCTTTTAATTAAAGCATTTTAAGTGTTAAGCATATAAAAGTCTGAATAACACAAACGCTCAACAGAAAGTGGGCGTTTAAGATATGAAATAATTAAAACATTTTAAAATAAGTCGCATAAAAAGATACTTGTCAACGGCACACACGTTCCAGGTGACACAAAAAGGTTTACCCTTCTTTATTGAATGGTGAAACTTCATTGCAGCTGAAGAAGGGTGAAACCTTTCTGTCTCACCCAAAACGTGTGATATTTGTCGTTAAATACTTTTTCACGAAGATACAATCATTTCAAATATTGGTCAATTTCAGTTATTTTACAAAGTAATTCCAAAAGTTGGAATACTTTGGAAATACATCTAAGTATAGCACTGAGTATAGTGTTTATCTGTCACCCCCTCCTAAATATTATTAAGGATTAAGTATCGGAAAATGATTCCTTTTTTTGGTATGTGAATATTTTACCTAGTTGAAACTACTGAAGCTAATAATGCGAAATTTGGCACGAGTTTTCTAGCGCATGTTCTAGATTGGAGAGCATTTTCCAAAAGTCGTAACTTTTAGGCGATAGGAGGCCAAAACGTTCTTTTCACAGATCCTGCGTGATCTCCAAGAAAAATAGAGATATCCATAAAATTCTTGCTGTTAAATACAAAAGTCACGAATATCTAAATATCGATTGCAGAACATTTCGTATATAATCTTATAAACAAGGTAGGTGTGGAAGAAAGGGGGGGGGGACAGTTTTCTTGAAAGGAAAAAGTTATTATCTATAAAATTTCCTCTTTAAAATTTTACAGATGGGAGTGCTATACTTAGACACAACTTGTTTCTACTTCTTGAAAATTTATTTATTTGAATTATATGTAAAACATGTCATTACTTTTAGCTGCACTTAACATAATTTTGTGACACCTAAGAATAAGAAAGTACATTTTGAAGAGGAAAAATTTGGACACATGTCTATTAACACGTCATATAGTCATATATACCCCCTGACTTCCCTACTTTTATCCACAAACTCAAATTGCCATTTTGTAGAATACTAGAGAATCAGAGAAACTTATAAAGCATAACTGATGAACTATTTGCGAATTTACATTAAATTATGCTCTAACAACGAGATTGTCTTAAATGGAGGTTTTTGTAAAATAGCACGCCTACACGAGGGATATCTGCCTAGGCATATGGGTGCCTTGGGTGGAGGACTTTTTAAAGGGCTCTGTATATAACACATATTTATATTACATCTGGAGAAAACCGCCCAAAACTCCAGACCGTTGGATCGACAGACGCACGATAGGCCCGAACGCAGAACCTTCACACTTCCGCCATCTGGAATGATCAATGTCTCATACACTTGGCCGCGCTAGAACATGTGTTAATGGAATAAATATTTTAATATGAGTTGCATCTACTTTGAAATAGTGTTAATAATTTTGTTATTAATTGAATAATATGTGTTGTATGGAGATAATCACAAAGCTTTGTTGACAGTATCTATGCTAGTCGCTTTGTCGTTTTAATAATACTATGTTATAAGTAACCCGAAACTAAATTATAATTTATATGAATATGCAAAATTTTTCCAATTAATATTTGCAAAAATCTGTGTTAGTCAAATTTTTCATTATAAATTTATAAGAATTCATACAATATTTTGCTCAGAGCAACCTCACTACTTAGTATGAACTTCTTAAATTATAACCAACTATTCACAAACTATTCAATCTTAATCAACTATTTTAATCAAATATCTGGAAAGGGATTATTTTCAAAAGACCTGCGGATGAATTTAGAAATATTTCTCGGTGCTTTCTATGTACGAATTCGTAGGGAACGTATAAATCTTTGCTGATAAATTCTTTTCTGACTTTTTTAGCATAAACTGTTTTGCATCAGATTTCATATAAGGCGAACTGTTTCATGAAGTCTCTTGTTTTTGTTTTTTCAGAATTCTGGATCACAATGAAATTGAAATTATAGAAGATTGGTCATTCCACGATTCTCAAATTGCTAATCTGTAAGTGAATTTAATTTAAACTGCCTAGCATTACCATTTTGAAATTCTTGAATCTGTTTCATATGCTTTGAATTTAATTTTGTTCATTTTTAAAAATCTCCAGTGAATGAAGTTCATAAACGTAACATTTGGCCAGAATAGTATTATTGTGTACACACATGATTAGTATATTTTCGTTGAATTAAAATTAGTACTTTTTATTTTAAAAAATTAATTGAATTACTCAATAATCCTCAAATTCTGCACCTGTTTGTGGGTGTGTCCACCTGTGTAATATTAATCTATATTAGAAACGTGCCTAAAAATTATGTTAGTTGATTCTGTTAATGTTTTCCAGCGAATAAATAGTAATGACAGCGTGGTGAACTAGTAGAAATGATCCCTATATCATTAGGACTAAAATTTATCAGGTTGTAAAGAAAGTTTTCCACCAAATCTGCCTGAAAAAATAACTTCTAACTCCTTAGATAACTGTTTTTGAACTTTGGGTACCAAACCTGCACAGTGTCACATCCTACAACAATAGTACTTAAAGCTGTACTCATAATTAGTTGATATTCTGTAGCTGACTTTTTGCAACACAACTGGAAATAAATGATGGTTCTAATCCTCTAGAGTGATACTTTCATTTGAGACACCTTGTACTTAATGATGACTATATTTTTTACAGATTTCACAACACAGTGTTATAAAGTAAGTCTCTTTCAAATGCCAAAAATCGTTTGACAAAATATGAGCAAATACGCCAACGCGAACTGTGTGCTGACGATGTTTGCAGTGGCGGGAAACTTTCGTTACAACCTAATATTTAATGATTTCAAAAGATTTTATCGCATGAACAAAAATCTCAGAATTACATTAAACAGAAGGATGAGAGTTTATCTATAGGGAAAAGGGGCATCATATTGCGTTTTATAAAATCTAATAATTGCAGAGAAAAGTAACGACTTTACTAATTTCGTTAGTCAACATTCACGCACCAATTAATAATAAGTAAATTATTATAAGTGTTTTATTAACCCGCCAGAAGTCGCGTGTCCAAAACAGACGTTAAAGGTCGTGTGTGGTGACTAGGTCCCCCAATCAGTTTAACTGAAGAGGCATGCTATAATTTTAAAAATCATTTAATTATGAACAAAGTTTGCAATAACTAATGAAAAAACTATTTAGATTTTATTTAGTTATTTTTATTTGTCAAAACCTGCGCGAGCCAAACATTAAAGTCGTTGGTCGCGCGGAGTGACTAGGTCACTCCAATCAGTTTTATTTCAAAATTATGCTTTAAATAATAATTATAATAGTAATTATAATAATTAAATATTTTAACATCACTGTTTGACAAATAATCGGCTAGAAAAAAACAAGGCAAACACCCCATGGAACGAAACTAGTCTGCTTTCCAAAACGAAAAAGTATAACGAAAAGATGAGTTAGAATAACAGTATAGACATCCCAAGGGGAGTATCAAGCAGAAGGATACAGGAAGAATGACTGTTTTCAGATACACATTTCCTACCCATTTTATTAATTTTCTAAGCATGGGGTGACTGTGTGTCCCGCTTGACTTATCCCGGGTTAATTAAGTATGCCTTTTAATTCAGGGGAAGTTAATGAAGTTATCACATGCTATGAGGGAGTTGTCGGAGGTCGATTAAGAGAAACGTTCCCTCGGCCGCTTACATGACGTATAGTGTACAAAAGGTATTTGAGAAAAACTGACGGACAACTGGAATACACAAAAAAGCTGCACTTTATTGTAGGTATCTTCACAAAACAGTTATTAAAGAAACAAGTTCAATTACGCACCGCACATTGCTTCAACAAAAGAACACCAGGAACATATCTAATTGTTCCGGCCACACGGCATGCCGGAGTTCCATAAAAAAAAACGAACACAACCTCCTCTGACGGAGAGCAATCGAGAAGTCTTTTTAAATCTTCCTACAAAACTGCCAGCTCTCTACAGGTTGGCGAGTAAAATATGAGCACTCATAAGCCACTGCCCCACGTGACAACCACCGTCCGGTAGGAGTAAACAATATAAAAATTTGAAACAAACGGATTTAAATGATTGATGCCAAGACAGAAGTGCCAGAAATTGGCGGATGCCAATACGTAAGGCTACAACCCCGTGAGAAAACACCGACGGAAGACCGGGAGACGCTATGAACTAACACAGCATATGCTAAAGCGAAATTAATTTAGAAGGGAAACCCGGAAAAATCCCAGACATAGCGTCGCGCAAAAGGAAAGAATATTTTATCAAGCCGAAAAAACAGAGTGGAGAGAGATTAATACGGAAAACGAAATTTTGATTTAGAAAGACGAAACATAGGAACATTATTTTAAGACGCGAAAAATATGTGAACTTCGTCACACATGCAAACACCAATATCCATGCATAAACAATAACTAAATTATTAAAAGTGCTTTAAGCATACCTCTTACTTCAAATTTTTACGAATTAGCTATGCAGTCAGATAGAAAGAAGATGTGCTTCTATTTTTTAAGAACAAGAAAAAAATTCCTTCACGCGATATTATTTTTCGAGAATTAAAAGATTCTGCGAAATATATATGCAGAGTGTCCCATAGGTATTGGTACAAAATTTAAGGGAGAGGTAAGGTGCATAATAAGGAGTATGAATCACACAGCAATAAAGGGTCAGAAACGTTGTCTTCGTGTAGCTGTTAATTATCACTTTGAAACGAATTCTGAAATAATAGTGATTTTTTTTTTTTTTTTTTTTTTGGACAATTGTTCTTCTAAAACTAAAACTTGCATAGAAAATACGTGACTAAAATGGATAGTTTAAACAGTCTATTTAATTTCATGGATGAAATTTTTGGATACCAGCCCATTGTTCATGAAACTTGGTTAAGAAATAAGACGAACGCTTCAACACTTTTTCCAAAGTGATTATTAACAGGTAAGTGAAAACGGCGTTTTTGGCCCCGCATTGCTATGTGATTCTAATTCCTTATCATGTGCCCTATCTCCCCATAAATTTTGTACCAACATTTATGGGATACCCTGTATTAATTATGCATAAATATGAATCACTTTTGACCAGCAAGTTGAAATACGCACTTCATAGGTAGTTCTTATTACTTATTTATTGGAATTAATTCATTTATGACTAGTAATTTAAAAATGCTCTTAAATCTTAAATTCCCATGTGCAAATGCTGTTTATTCTCACGAGTTACTTTAATGGAAAATAATGTGGGGCTAAAAATGCATGAATAAACTATACGCATACATAGGCATATGCAGGCATAAAGAAGAAAATTATAAAAGTTAACACTTCCATGTGAAAAGAAATATTTAAATTAAGAATTATTTTATTCTTTCAGAAGCCTTAAAGGAAACAGAAATCTGCGGATAATAAAAGATGATGCTTTTACCGGACTAAAAAATCTTAGGGCTCTGTAAGTATTTTTTCACTTGCTTAAAACTTTTTGCATTTATTATCGAGAATTATTTTTAACCTTACTCAGTAAAATCTCAATACATCGAATCTCACTTGAACGAATAAAATATTTTTATCGTATGAAAATCTTATCGTTAAAATTTAGTTATAATAAATTTCACTTTGACGAATTTTTAAGAATATTGGATTTCACGTTCGATCCCTTCAAATTCGTTTTACTGAGATTTTACTATATTTTTGTTACTTATGAATGGCATCAATGTGTTGAAGTCATCGCTCAGCTGCATTTTGTTTTTTAAGAGAAAGGCTAATAGACAATATACTATTATTTTCCGAAATGTTATGAAATTGAGATGAAACAGTAATCTTTCATGAGAGCCTAACATTATTTTATAAATATATTATTTAAGTGTCCATTCTTCGAATGGAAGAGCCCCATTTTTTTTCAAAAAAACATTCAAAAGCATAAAAAACCTATTAATGCATTCAGAAAAATCAAAAGTTTACTTAATTACCTGAAGGTGGGCATATTTTATGTTGTAATTAAAAATTTTAGTAGGTATCTGCTCTTGTGAATCTAGTAATGTAAACTTTCTATTGGATAGCATGAAAAAGTGCGATAAATATAGGAGGTAAATGAGAACTGCCAAAAATCAAATTTAAAAGTTTTTTAAAAATGCAAATTTCGAATTTTAAAAACCCATATTAAATTGGGTGAGCCTAGTACAGTCCACGTAAAGCAGATACATATGCACATATTTTACATCTTGTTTTAATTTATATAGATAACTTCGCAAGATGTTATGAGGGGGCTTATTTATTTTTTAATACTTAGTTTTATTTTGTGTGTTGTGCAGCATGTTTACAACTGCGCACTGTGTTAATACACAGTTTATGTGGATTTATAGTTTCATTTTTTGTTCCTATAAAAGTTTTTGAATTTAAAACGTAATTCCTTAGAACGCTAATATCTAGACCTTTACATACAAACTGTTATGTCTTTTCCCGTTCATTGAACACTTTACATTGAATTGTTTCTATTTATTTCTAAAGTTAAACTCAATTACACTCTAAATCTTGAAAATGTAGACAATTTATTTCCTCTTAATTAAATTCATCAATTTTGTGTTTAGTGTGGATTAGATAAATAAATGTGAAATTTTTATACAGTGAAAACAATTTTACTCTCAAACCCTTATTTTTTTAAATCGTAGGTTTAGTTAGTTAAGCTCTGCCAATTTTGAAACAAGCTAATAGAAGATAATGAATATTTTCCACTTTTAAGAAACCTCATATGGTATTATAGGCTAATAGAAGCTGAGTAAATATTTCAGTTTCGAGCAATGTATAGTTGAGCAAATTATACTTCTAAATTTAGAACCTAATTTAATGTCATTGATGCTTACTACATTTGGAAGCACAGTGGGCTGTAATAATTAATGCTCGTCTAGAAAGACCGTAACTCGTCCCATGCATATCTGCGATGTCGATTAAATTATAACATTTTAAGAACTGTAATCGAATTAAAAGTACATCGTAATTTAATATCAAATGTCATTTAAACTAATGTAATGCTATAAGTGAAGTCCTAGAACTAATATTAGGTTTTAAATCATTAAAACGTTAAACTCATTTTTTAAAGAAAGAAAAAGTTCCTATACGAAAGTTAAAAAATTATTTCTATTAGAAATACTTTACAAAATTACATACATTTTTTTAATACGATTGAAGCCTAAAATGCAAATACTGGCTTTCTTTTAAATCGAGTATGATTATTAATACTCAGGATGCTCTTAATTTGTTCAGTTAAATTGAGACATTTAAGAACGTTAATTTTTTTTTCTTTCAAAATAGCATTCTTTAAGTAAACACCTATTCCTATTAAACATGTTAGCTTTGAAATATAAAATTGTTTAGTCATTTTTTACTTGTAATGCGATTTTATTAAATTATTTTTTATAACACTTCCATTTCTTTACTCGACTTTATTCGACCATAAACATGAAACTTTTTTCTTAACTATATTTTTGTTTAAAAAAGAAAGAGGGAGAGAGACACTCACCAGTTTTTAGTACAATTAACTAAATATCACGTGAAACATTATCCCTCTCCAAGCTACACGAATGTTATATTCATCTGATTATTTCGCCTAGCGGTTAAAAGGAAAGCGTCTTATGATAATACATAACAGCTACACAGAAATGTCTGATGATAGCGATTCACACAAGCATTTTAAAAATCTTGAATCCCTCCCATGATGTTATCGCACTTAAGGTTCATCTCCATCCAAAGCATTCTAGCAATTGCCTCAGATTTTAATGCACTCTTCATCGAAAGACAGTTCAATATTCACAAAACACGAATGGAACTGCATTCAGAAAATGAATGATAGGTATTTTTTTTATATATTTGTTTGTTTATTTTCAGTTAAGGCAAAGCTACGCGATGACTACTTACCTAAGAGGGTATGCCTAGGGTGGAAGGCTTTTAAGGGGTTCTAACTCATATTCACAATGGAAGCTTCCATTTTCAGACTCAAACCGCGTTTCCTTCGTTAGACAGGTAAATAACAACTTCAGAGATAATTATTCAAGGGTATGGGTTCGAGATTCTGTGAACGGCAATAAAGTGGCACTCGCTTAAATCTACTGAGTAAAATAATAATCAAACGGAGTATATTTTTACTCAATTTTTGACTTCAAACAGCCATTCTCCCGATTGAGTAAAATTTGCTTCATTCATCGACAAAAATCAATGGAGCGAAAAATTCTCAATTTTTGAGCATTATACAACAGCTCCATCACACGGCATTATACAACAGCTCAGCACATGAGCTTAAATCAAGCTTGACATTTCTTTGAATTTGACGCATTAATGCAAGCTTGACAATTCAACTCATTCTAAGCTGGCAGCAAGCTTGCAGGAGTCAAGTTGAATTGTCAAGCTTAAATACAGCTTGATTTAAGCTTGGCAATTGCTACTCGCTTGATTTTTCCTTTTTAAAGGAGCGTTGATGGCGCGATCTGTGAAAGAGAATGGACATTAATTGTCTAGCGTCCTCAAATTTGCTGAAAGTTCGTAAAAGATGTGTTTATTTCATTACCAGTGCCATATTACCGGCAAGGCAAACGGGGCAACTGCCCAGGGCCTACAGATTTTAGGGCCCAAAAATCTTACATCTTACACTTTTGTAGTTTTAAAATAAAATTACAACGGATGAAAAAAAAAATTCAGAAGTTAAATAATTTTTTAATTATAAAGTAAGAACAATGAAAATAATTCAAATTTACATTTGTATAAATTAATTTAAACTTATTTTTAATTCTTCGAAATGCTCTATATCGATATAGCATACCAATATGTAGGAAAATAACTAACCACATTTGTAAAGAGAATTTTTAGAGTTAAAAAATAGCAAAATTTTTCAATTATTTGTTATTATAAGAAATATTTACAAAAATGACTAAAGTGTTTGTATTCCATACATGTTATGTTAGCAACTGTGATATAGCATTTCGAAATAACGTTTAACTATCCGTTTCTTTGATTTCAGATTACTTAACACAAAATTTGTGTTAAGTAAGTAAACCCATTCTATATTTCCAAATATGGAAATTCTTCAAAATAAAATACAATTATACTACGAAATTGATTTCAAAATCAGTCGTTTGTCTCGATTTTGGCCAGCGGCAGTATTGCTCATGAGTGTTACGAAAGTTTTAAAACATGTGTTGCTCTTAAGTTTATATTATGTTTATTTCCCTATTAGTAGAGTCTCTAAATCACACATAAAATTATTTTAATTTTGATGCATCCCATGGAAAAATAAAAAAACAGATAACATATCGCCCACTTATCAATCTGGCCAGAAAACCGCTTAATAAATCACTTCAAACTTTAGTCATAGCTGCACAAGGCTCCGGTGGCTGAATGGATAACGCGCTCGGCTACGAACAGAAAGGTCCCGGGTTCTATTCTAGCCACGGACACTCGATGGAAACGGCTTAAAATTACAGCACAGAGGGGGGAAATGCGCGGAAAAATAAAGTATGTGGGGAGCGGGCGCCCCGTGTATTTAGATAATTTTTTAAGCTTGAAATGCCAAGCTTAATGCAAGCTGGGCAACTGTAAACTATAACACTTGATTCAAGCTTGCATCAATCTTACACGCCTGGAATTTTCAAGCTTAATTCAAGCTCATTGACTTGATAAATCAAGCTTGTTGCAAGTTTGATGCAAGTTTGCTGTGCTGTCTGGGATTTAGCCTAAATAATAATCAAAAATCTGTCCGTTTTTGATTAATATAACTGTACTCAATTATGATTATTATTTAAGCTATATAATGAGCGTTTTTACAAAATCAGTCCTTTTTTAATTAATATATCTGTACTCAATTAAGATTATTATTTTAAGCTAGAAAAAGAGTGTGTTATATGAAAATTTGCTGTTTTTGATTAATATATTGAATTATTCGTTTTCTTCATTTTTTATTATCAGAGCTGTAATCTATGACTATAAGCCCGAGAAAATAAGTTTTAAATCAAGGCAAATACATTACATATATCTTAATACACTATAAAAAAGTATTTTTTTAATAAATAGAATATAATTTCACTATAGTCTCTAGTTATAAAACGAATTCACAGTACAGTCAGAATACAGAAATGCAATCATGGTTAAACCAGCTGTGAGATTTAATTAAAGCAGCAACCCAATTTATTTACTTGAAAAAGGTAAAATACTACTTACTCACTTTGAGGAGATATCATAACTTCATTTGTTTGACAACATCTTTTTATAATCCAGTCGTAAGAAACTATATCCATTAAAGCGAAATCTTTTTCTAAAGCATCTCCTCCATATCTACGCTGAATTTATTTCACAACTCTGAATATGAAAAAGATGCATTTGGTATTCGGATATAAAATAAAATTATCACCAGCGAATACATAGAGAAGTAATCACCCACAGCAAAAGGACTTAGCATTAAGTAAAGTGCATCCAGTATCCTCTTCAGAAATTCTTTTAATTCATATTTTGATAACGACATGTTTGTTCTTCGATGCCCGCGCGCCGTCAGCCACGATTCCCGCGTTGTGACTATGCACCGTTTAGATTGAAGAGCGTTGGTCACGTGATAGTAATAGGATATCTTACTAGGCATCTTTTCGTGGGGGAGAGACAGAATTCTCAAATAGACAAGATTTAAGAGAAAATTGAGTTAAATAGAATCCAGCGAATTGGGAGCATTGAGGCGAATGTAGGAGTTTACAAATTACTGTCTTTAAGGAGTATTTTTCGGAAATTTTTAGCGTAAAAGGATTTAAATCAGTCAATGAGAAATTTAATCAATAAAGGAGTGTTAGTTTTAATTAATAGATTTAAGCGTGTAGTTACAGAATTTTGAAAATTTTGAATGGTAAGATCAATTTTTTTCCGACACAAAATCATCAGCGCACGATAAAACCCTAAGACCTTTCTAACGGTACGTGCATCGCAAAAACGGACGCGTTATTCGTGCAAAAAAAAAAACACAATGTGGTGGCTGGACCGCTTACCAAAGCGTATTTTGTTTATCCAACGGCTAAGTGACAACTGCCGCGTGCTGCATAGGAAGAATCCTTCGACTTGCGAATGCAAAGCCAAAACTGCATACTGGTTCGTTACCCTGAGCCTGCATGGGACCGCGGATATGTTAATTTAATACAGGCATGCGCGTAGAAAACCATCGTATAAAAGCGATGCGCGAATTTTCATCGGATCGTAGTGGTTCTTCATTCGGGAGTTCGTACATGCCGACAATATGACTCTACCAGCGAATGTTCATGGTGAACTCTATTATAAAATGAGATGAATGCAGCCAATGCAGATACAACTATTGCCAAAAACTTGGTCTATGCAATGCACCCCGCAAGCTCTGTGTGATTTAGTAAAAAAAATTCGAAGAAACAGGCTGCACATGTGATAGACAGCAATCCGGAGGATCAGCTGTTCCTGAGGACGTTGTTACGGAAGTGCATCACGTAGTGGCTTCAGGACACATGCAAACTGCAAGAGGTTACAGCCCGTGTGTTAGATATGCCGAAAACAACGGTCATAAAACTACTGCGCTCTGTACTCCACTCCGCATGTTTCCATACCGTTTCCAACGCATCCAGATGTTGGAAGCAGGCAACCATCAACTACGTGTCGACTTAAAAATGAATATCTTATCCGATATGATGGCAATAATGACTGGCTTCTGCAAATATTATGGATGGACGAGGCAACGTCAACACCAGGAGTTGTGTCCGTTGGGCCAATACTAATCCACACGCTGCGGTACCAGTACCTTTATACGACGCCAAAGTTACTGTGTGGTACTGCATTGCAGACACAATCCTTCTTGATCCGTATTTCTTTGAGGGAGCGACACCAATAGGGTTTGTAACATGCTCTTTGCTATACCGCCATGCTGCAAAGTTATGTCATATCAGAATTTCTGCGGCGAGATGTACTGAATAGCATCGTTTGGATGCAGGACGGCGCACCTCCACATTCGACGACGTCTTTTTGCAGTTCCCTGGAGCACCATTCTGGCGACCGCGTCAACGCACGTCATTTTTCATTTCCGTAGGCTCCGCGATCCCCCGATCTCACTCCCATTGATTTCTGGTTTGAGGGATGTCTCAAATCTAGAGTTTACATCTGCAATCAGCAAACTTTGGCGGATTTGAAAGACTGTATCACACATGAGATTGCGAACATCCCTCATGCCTGCGTTCAGCATTACTGTCCACAATGCAATGCGCAATGGCCTGTTTAGGCACCCATGAGGGAAATTTGTAATCAAAATAACAGTTTTTCTTTTCTCCACTTTTTGTTGGTGTCTTATCTCTTTCAAATTTTTTTCTGTGCGTTTCCGATTGTGCTTTTTTTAGCTATTTTTTATGCGTGCATGTCGTTCTGCCTTTTGTGTTCGCAAGTCGAAGGATTCCTCCGCCTATGCAACACGCGACAGTCGCCGGTAAACAGAAACAACACATCTTGTTAAGCGACCCAGCCACTAGACTGGGTTTTTTTCCGCTTGAATAACACGTCCGTTTCTTGTGATGCACGTACAGTTCCAACTCTCTTTAGGGTTGTAGCATGTGCTGATCATTTGCGATGGAAAAAAATAGGTCTTGTCATTCCAAAATTTCGCGTTTTTGTTCCTACAACCGTAACCGTAAGCGCCACTTTGTTGCCGTTTACAGAATCTCGAGACCATATTTCTGGAAAACTATCTCTGAAATTTCATGTCAGTCGATTAACAGATCTGCCCTTAGTGGTCTGCATATCAGCAAAGATTTTTTGTAGCCACTCTGTATACATATATACACGGTGGTCTTTAAAAAACCTCCCCGATATAAAGACCTCTATTTACCGTTAGATTCAATCAATCGAGATAAGATCTGAGATATAGTTATTCAGAGATATTCACTGGAGATGTTTAAAGCAACAGAGGTCTCACGGTTACAGGGGGGAAATGGCGAACTTTTCAAATGGCAACATCCACATTTTTCTTCGAAAGTTGATCAACTCATTGAAAAATCATAAATGGCGCTGGAACGATACATATATGGCGAAAATTGATTGCGTAAAACATTTACAAAGAAAGAGCATTGTAAAGAACCAAACTCAACAGAGAGAGAAAATGGATTGACACAATTCGACTAATTCACTGGAATAGACATTAGAAATGTTAAACGAACAGTAGAGCACTTGAAAACTTTCAATTCCAATAAAACTAATTTTCCTTTCCTCTCTTGGACTATCATTGGTTCGTTTCAGTGCTCTTCTTTGCAAATTTTTTCCGTCTCCAATTTTCGTCATACATGTATCGTTCCAATGCCATTCATGATTTTTCAATGCGCAGATAGCATGAAAGAACTGGGTGTTGCCATTTTTTACAGTAACCGTAACCGTGAGGGCTCTATTGTTTTAAACTATCCCAATCTCAAGCACATACCTCTGAATTACTATGCCTGAAATATCATCTCGATCCACATATCGGGGAAGATATTTTATGACCACCCTGTATATATATATACATAAAGAAAATAAGGGAAATTTTTAAGTGAAAAACCTGGATAGATGATTTTCAGAATTTACTTTAAACTGTGCATTCCTTAATGATTTACTGCATATATTTTAATATTTATAATTAGCCATTAATGAAACTAATTTTTATTAATTTTAATAAAACACAACATTCAAAAAAAGAACTAATCAAAACTATTTGCTTTTGAGATTTTTTTAACATTTAAAATGCTTAAGTGCTTGAGACTTATTTTAAAAAATTTAAACTTAAGTAAACATACAGTTTACACTACTCGAAGAACTTTTTTCAAACCTCAATATTGCTTCACTTTTGACGAGGAATCAAATAATATAATCTTTATTCCTACTTTTCTGACACTAAATTCAATTGATTTCGGATCTTATTTATTTTCATTACGTAGCATTTGATTACTTTATTAACGATGAAGCAATCTTCATCGTCGAATAATCAGTATCTCATCTTCCAATCTCTTTGCTATTTACAGCAATGAGCATAGAAGAAAAGAATCGCATCATACCTTCTAGCATGTTTTCGTTAATTGTTTTATGTAATATCCTGAAACCAATACCAAGTAAAAAGAACTTATATTCATTATACTAAATTAATTAATAGAACTCTGATACATCGTAATCGCCAGCGATGTCAGATTTTTTATTTTTTGCAAATTCAATTCAATATGTTTTCCATTTTTGTAATCAAAATTCTGGTGAGGTATTTTTTTTAATAAAATATAGTTTAATTTACTAACCTAAACCATAACTGTCATACTTCATTTTTCAATATTTTGAAATGTTACTAATGTTACGCATATAATTTACTTATTTAAGACATTTTTCAAAACGGGCATCAGTTTGAATTTTTTAAAAAATACAGTTTGCATTTTTAATTCTAATATACCCCATTTGTCAAAGACATAACTTTTCTTAAAGTCATGACCAATGCACATTGCGTTTTCTTTCACATAATGAATAAAATAGTAACAATTGTTTCCAAAACAAAGTAAAAAGACATTACATTGCAGCATTAGTAAAGCAGTAACTTTGTATATTTCTAAAAAAAGCTCAGATAAAAATTAATTATAAAAAATTTAAATTGCTTTCAACAGTTTCTATTAAAATGTTCTCTTTATAAAAATTAAATGCCACTCTGCGTAATTAGAAGACGTAAAAATTTCTAACAAATGTCTTTAAAAAAAATAATTAATTTCTCTTGAGAAAAGTGCTCTTAATCTCCCAAATAAAATTAGTTTAAATTTGCGAAGAATTTGTGCTTGCGAACTTGAGGCTTTTTATTAAATTTGTTTTGTCTGTCTGTCTGTCCGCTAGAGCTCTAACTGCGAAATTATGTGTATGCGAAATTTATGTATTCCTTATATACTGTATCCAATTGAAAATGGTTTATGTAGCATTTATAGTTCTTTAACAGTAGCACTCGAAAGAGTTCCTATACACTTCGCTCCATAGGCAGTCATTGTACAAAGTGTATTATAGAGGCATTCATCTATGTGGGAATATGTTCACCTTCGTGGGATTGTGTGTGTGTGTGTATGTTTTTGTTGTTGTTGTTTTTTTATAATAAGAGTCCTAAGTGTCCTTCTGTTCTTTTATTTTGACAAAACAATTAACAACAATTAGCATTGAAGTCATAGAATCATGCATTGCTTGCTTGAGACCAAAATGCTTGAAATTTTCCTCGACCAAGATTTCATTCGTTCTGATCGGATTCCTTTATCAGCTAAGAAAGATGCTCGCAAAATATCCCTTCTAGGGGGAGGGGGGGTGTCCCTCTGTCGCCGAGTCGTCAGAATCTATTTTAAACTAAACAAAATGAACATTTCACAATACAATGTTCCTTTTTTGGAACATCAAGTTTAACATCAGTTTTTTATAAGAAAATGCTGCATCTTTCAGTTTGAAAAAATAATGTTTATTACTCAAAGTACGATTGGTTTTTATTTTTTTTTTCGGGCATATTGTTTATTTTTCAAATACAAAAATTGCTAAAAATCGACTTTCTTTACAATTTTCACAGCATACAAACAAAAAAAAAAAAACTATACAATTCCTACAAATTCAAATTTACCTAAAAATTCTCCTGACGTATCTTCAAAAGATAAATTCAAAGAGATAATAAATGAAATTCAAATAATAACAAGAAGTCTCTTTTCAATATCGAGTAAAAATGCGATGTTCCAAAAAAGGAACATTTCCATGTAACGATATACAAAATCAGGGGTATCAAATGTGCATGTTGCTTTATTAGATTTTAATAAATTCAGTGCTTATATCATCTAAACATAAGTTCGTCAAAGGATTAACGATATGTTACTTATTTCTGAAGTGTAAAGAAATGGGGGGGGAAAGAATGAAAGACTTGTCCTATCTCTCACCCTTAACAGAAGGAAGGTGGTTAGTTAGTGCTGCATTTCTCTGATTTGAGCTCAGACAGCTGCTATGTTTCTTCTGTTAGCAATGAACATGAGTGCATCACTTTTAGATCCTTCGATGTAGAGGTGGAACATGTGGGAGGGAAAGTCACATGCTTGATTTTATTTCTACGCTCCGCTATTTTATGAGACCATTTCAGTAAGATTTTGTATAGATTATGTAGATGTAGTAACGGTTTACGTGGCGCAGTCTCAGAAGTTTCCAACTGTAGACGATGTTGATTTTTTTTGGAAATTCTTCATCTGATGATTCCAATGAGTCGATCATAGATATTCGTCAATTGCCTCTAGATGAAACCGGGTGATTTACTGAAAAGAAGGAAAAAATTTATAATAGTTTTGAGTTGATTACACCTGGAGACATCAATGGGCGATAGAATTTTAGAAGAGAAATGAATTTAAATTTGCATCGGACAAAGCCTAAATTAGCATTATACCTAGACCCCATCAGTCGAAGTCTGCAAGAAAATCAGATGCGCATTACGTAGCTACATCACAAGGGCATTTTGTAGTATGCCAAAACAAAATTACAAACATGTGTACAAACACACAGAAAAGGGTCCATGCACACTGCTTCCCACAATATCATACACGTATCGAAAGACTGCTAAAAAAGCATTAAAAAATTAGTGTTTTAGTATGTTTTAAATTTTTGTACTACCTGTTGAAATCCAAAGCACCCTCTAAAGGATAAAATATTTTATTCTTTCTTGATAAGGTATTTTACATTTTTGAAATCGTATTTGTTCATGTAATCTGTATTATTAGTCAAGACTAATCAAGTTCAAAATTGTTTTTATTGCACCATTATACTTTTTGTATTGCATTTCTCATAAAACATTGTACTAATTTTTTTAAAGTAATGTTTTAATGAGTTTTGCCTAAATTTTAGTCATTTCATATCAAGTAGTCAAATAAACATTTAGTACAGAATAAAATTTTAAATTTATTTGTTCTCTTTAATATAGTATATCTGCTCTCTGGCGCTGTACGTCTTGTAGTTGTCTGCGATAAAATAAGGACGTACGCATCGTACTTCCTGTATGTCAAGGTGTTAATCGTGCATCATTTTACATTCCAAAGCTTCGAGATCAAATATTTTTTTTTTCTGTTCCCTTCAGGGATTTGTCTGAAACCAGTCTTCTCAAGCTGCCGACTCGTGGACTCGAGGGCCTTGAAGTCCTCAAGATCCGGGACACGTCCTCGATGCGAGAGTTCCCGTCGGTCCTCCATTTCCCCGAGATCCGAGAAGCTTATCTCACTTATCCTTATCACTGCTGCGCCTTTCAGTACCCCATCACTCACGATCCGCAGGAGTTCGAACGGCTGCAGTCGCTGAGGGACGTGCACAGGAAGTACTGCGAGAGGGAGGACGAGCAGTTGACCACTCCTAGCTTAGCCAAGCGGTTCGTGTCCGAGGACGATGAGGATGAGGAGGAGAACGAGGGTAAGTGAAATTGAAGTCAGACTTCTTTAGGATCAGAAGAGCGCCTCTACTTACTGGAAAAGAAAAAAATGAATAAGCAGACTTCGAAATAATGACAATTGACTTTAATTCTTTGAGGAGCAACCCTTTCCCAACGCTGAAAAAAGGGCAGCCGTTGCCATCGCTCGACTTAACTAGCAGAAAGATGGCGGACGATCGAAACGTTCATCACGTGCCACAGATCTAGAGACCCTTTTTGACGACAGCTGGCTGTGCTTTTTTGACGACAGCTGGCTGTGCGCGGGCACAGCCAGCTGTCGTCAAAAAAGGGTCTCTAGATCTGTGGCACGCGATGAACGTTTCGATCGTCCGCCATCTTTCTGGTAGTTAAGTCGAGCGATGGCAACGGCTGCCCTTTTTTCAGCATTGGGCAATCTGTCCTGCTGTTCTCGCGTTCTTCCATTTTTCAGCAGGTGTCAGTGCTGTTAAAAATAATCGTGACCTTTCTTTTACGGGAAATGACGTGCTAAAAAGTAAAGGATTCTCGTGGAGCTATGCCATCCGCAACTATTTTTATAGAAATCAAATATATTCGTGACTGGAAACAGTCAAAACGTAGGAGTTTTGTGTTCCCTGTGCGAAAACACTGCGCGTTAAAGGGTTAATCGCTTACAAAACTGCTGTTTTTTACAAATTTTGCATGCATACTTTAATAGAAATGTATTATTCCAGAATGTTTGAATATTTAATTTGATTAAAATCAAGATGTCTTTCTTCATAAACTTGACAGTGAGTAACCCATGACTTTTTTAAAAACTGTCAGGAGTCATAATATCTATCGATTTCAGTTATCGATTACAAATATCTGTGTAATCGTTCGAAGTCCGCTTCTCAGGCAAATGCTTGTGGAAGTCAGGAAACCGTGAATGACAGCAGCTTGGGGTTTACTATAGACACGTTGTCTGCATACGTAAGTAGACGCGTTGTCCACCACGATCTTTTTCACAGTCTCGAAAGCCAATATGATCCAGACATGATTTGTTATTAAAAATCGCGAAAATATCGTGCTACCATTACAATGACGAAGGATAAAATACCTCTTTAAAAAAGGCTTTGGATTTTCTAGTAATCTCTTTCTATCATGCCAAAAAATGTAGTGGGGAAATTAAATGACAGGATCTTGGTACAAGTTTGCTCATGTTTATCAGAGTGATTGTCCGAAATTGTAGTTACTTCCCTCAAATGTAACATGCGACCCAGACAGCACAGCAAACTTGCAGCAAGCTTGATTTATCAAGTCAATAAGCTTGAATTAAACTTAAAAATTTCAAGCGTGTAAGCTTAATGCAAGCTTGAATCAAGTGTTCTAGTTTACACTTGCCCAGCTTGCATTAAGCTTGACATTTCAAGCTTGAATCAATCTTGACATTTCAAGCTTAATTTCAAGCTTAAAAAAATTTCCTAAAAAAAAATTTCCTAAATACACGGGGCGCCGGTCGGCCAACTCGCCCCACATATTTTACTTTGCCACGCATTTTCCCCCTCTACGCTGAAATTTCAATTTAATTTAATCTGTTTCCATCGAGTGTTCGTGGCTGGAATAGAACCCGGGACCTTTCGGTTGGGAGTCTAGCTCGCTATCCGTTCAGCTACTAAGCTTCACGCAGATATGACTAAAGTTTGAAGTGACTTATCACGCCGTTTTCTCGCCAAATTGATAAGTGGGCGATGTGTTATTTGTTTCTTTTATTTTTCCATGGGATGCATCAAAATTAAAATAATGTTATGTGTGATTTAAAGACTCTTACTAATAGGGAAATAAACATAATATAAACTTAAGAGCAGCACACGTTTTAAAACTTTCAGTACCGCAACACTCATGAGCAATACTGCTGGCCAAAATCGAGACAAACGACTGATTTTGAAATCAATTTCGTAGTATAATATTGTATTTTATTTTTGAAGAATTTCCATATTTTGAAGAATTTCCATTCCGTTCTATATTTTTTATATAGAACGGGTTTACTTACTTAACACAAATTTTGTGTTAAGTAATCTGAAATCAAAGAAACAGATAGTTAAACGTTACTTCGAAGTGCTATATCACAGTTGCTAACATATATGGAATACAAACACTTTAGTCATTTTTTGTAAATATTTCTTAAAATAACAAATAATTGAAAAATTTTGCTATTTTTTAACGCTAGAAATTCTCTTTACAAATGTGGTTAGTTATTTTCCTACATATTGGTATGCTATATCGGTATAGAGCATTTCGAAGAATTCAAAATAAGTTTAAATTAATTTGTACAAATGTAAATTTGAATTATTTTCACTGTTCGAACTTTATAATTAAAAAAATTATTTAACTTCTGGATTTTTTTTATCCTTTGTAATTTTATTTTAAAACTACAAAAGTGTAAGATGTAAGATTTTTGGTCCCTAAAATCTGTAGGCACTGGGCAGTTGCCCCGTTTGCCCTGCCGGTAATATGGCACTGGTAATAAAATAAAACACATCTTTTACGAACTTTCAGCAAATTTGAGGACGCTAGACAATTAATGTCCATTCTCTTTCACAGATGGCGCCATCACTGCGCACTTTGAAAGCTAAAATCAAGCTAGTATCATTTGTCAAGCTTAAATCAAGCTGTATTTAAATTTGACAATTCAACTTGACTCCTGCAAGCTTGCTGCCAGCTTAAAATGAGTTGAACTGTCAAGCTTGCATTAATACGTCAAATTCAAGGAAATGTCAAGCTTGATTTCAGCTGTCTGGGGAATATGAGTCAGATCCTTTCAGTAAGTCCTCTCGATTAAAGTCCTTTGATTAAAATTACTTATCTTTATTTGAAATTGTGGTGTCTGTCTGCTTCTGCTAATATAACGTAGATGGCAGCACCAGAACTTGCGTTTAAGAATATAAACCAGAACTTACAAGACGTCATATGTTTACATTCTTTCTTTCAACTCTATGTTCTAAGGACCAGTTGTATTGGGGCGATCTCATAATATGTGTATGTGTTTGTGAGCATAATTACAATACTTGAAATTATGGCTTATTAATCTGCTACCTCCTATACCCTATCCAAATAGGAAATAACCAAACCAAAATAGGAACTAAATAGGAAATAAATTATATCATACACTGTGTATAAATCTCATCCATGCAAAACAGAGACATAGTACCTAGATAATGGGTAAAAAATATGTCGTATATTCTTGTTTAAATATTTCAGTAGAGCACAGATGATTAAAATATAACGACAAAGTAAACTGAAACTTCAGATGAATCGTTAGTTTTTAAAAGTAATTTATGTTATGAAAGGATCATCTTTAATCGGAACTTTATAACCCAGAAAGTAAAGAGACTACGTTTTAGAAGATTAAACCATCGCAATAGCAAAGCAATGACGGCAAAACTTTTCCCCAAATATACGAAAAGACGAGTAAACATCTTCGAATTACTTATTTTAATCTATTTTAGATAAATGTTATGAAATCTTCTTAGAAATGCTTCCGCATTTTTCTGGTCGTTCATTCTGTATTTTATTAGCATTTATTCGAAATTTGGTTAAAGGTATTTGATGTAATATATAATGCGGGAAAACCTTTATAAAATATAAAACTCCGGGAAGTAAATTTGCCCTCAATAACCAACGTATTACTAAAGATTAATTTTAGGAATGCTTGTACTTTCACAAATCGAAAATATGAAAGGTAAAAGTTATTTGGAATTTTATCAAAAGAACGAATACGACATTTTAATCTGATGAAAATGCTACATTTCATCGTCCTGTTTATATGAATTTAAAAATGAAAGAATTGGATGATTTGAGTACAGTAATGGTGTAATATGCTATTACTCCATTATTTGTGTAATAATCTATTACCTTTACATGAGATATTTTTTTAAAGGAAAAAAAAATTATTTTCAAGGAGCTTATTCCTAACAAAAAAAAATTTAAAAACTTGTTTACAGATGTCTGGGAGACATTTATCTGCATAAATATGCGATAATCTTTTTCTTCTTAAATAGGCGGGACTCGGGGTGGAGGGAATAGACATTAGTTCAATGGTTTTACTGTATTAATGTTGCTAGATAATAAGCCCATTTTATGTTATTGCCATAAAATTGGTAGGGGTTGATGATCGTATGATTTTGTGGTTCTTTCGGGATCCCCGGATGTAATGCAATTGGATTTTCGGAACTTAATAGATTGCCTCGAATTACACAAACCTGATTACACAAACCTGAAAACCTCCATATGTCCGGTTCTAATTGGCCGATTTTGATGCAACAAAAAGCAATATTTATCTATTTGAAGCGTAGAATACTAATTTTAAACCATTTTAAGCAACAGAGCAGCGGGTTGCCCAGAAAATTCGTAACATTGCCCCTTTCCCAAGGACTGCACGTACCGGGCAGTACAATCCCTAGTTAGGAGGTCACACAAATATATACAGTGTCCAACCGTTAACCAAATCTCAACAACATAATTTAAGCAAATAATCAATAAACACAGTAAGCAAATACACTCTAATAAATAAATAATAGACATAATAAACAATTACACTAATAAGTAATAAATGTAATAAACAAATACACATTAATAAAAACCAATATATTACAAATATGTACACTACACATGGCGTAAGTAAATGAAAGACAGTTGAAGAAAGAGGAAGAGAAGAGAAAGACAGGAAAGAAATGAGCTGAAAGAAAGGAGGAATTACGCCATAGTGACCTTGGTCTGATATTCAAATAACTAATTACAACCCCGGTAGATGGCTAGCCGATCATAATGTACAACTCTTGGCTTCGAGTTTGGTGACTTACGAATCCGCACGATGACATCATTCAGCCGATTTAGGACTGTGTAAGGACCGTCCCACGGCGATTGCCGCTTGGGAGACAGGCCTTTCCGTCGACTAAGATTCCATAGCCAAAATTTGTCACCTACGTTGAAGTCATGTCCCGTAGCCTTCGTGTCGTAGCGAGTCTTCATCCTCTCCGAGTTCAGGTTGATCCGCTCCCGAGCAAAATGATGCACGTCTTCAAACCGTGCCCGAAGATTTTCTACGTACTCCTCTGGCGATGAAGGCGCATCTGGAGGGCGGCCGAACACTAGATCGGCGGGAAGACGAAAATCTCTGCCGAACAGCATCTGGGAAGGTGTGAAGCCGGTAGTCTCATGGACGGCGCTCCTATAGGCCAGCAGGAAGAGGGGGAGTTTCTTGTCCCAGTCCTCTTGATTCCTAGATACCAGGAGCTAGAGGTTGTTCAAAATTGTGCGATTTAACCTCTCCACCATGCCGTCGGATTGTGGGTGTAAAGGCGTAGTCTGGGTTTTGTCTATTCCGAGAGGTTGACATAGTCCTTTAAAGACTGCAGAGGTAAAGTTCGTTGCTTCGTCAGAATGAAGTTGCAGAGGGGTACCATATCTGGAAATCCATTCTTGCACCAGTACCTCTGCTACGGTCGTAGCTTCTTGATCGGGAATAGGAAACGCTTCGGGCCACTTAGAGAAATAGTCAATGACAACTAGGATGTATTTGTTGCCATCCGAAGTTCTCGGAAGAGGTCCCAAGATGTCGAGGGCAATTCTCTCGAAAGGCACTCCTACATTGTAAGATGTAGTTTTCCACGGCTTCGTTTCTTCGGGCCTTTACGGGCGGCACAGGCGTCACAAGCTTGACACCACTTTTCGACATCGCTCCGAGCCCTAGCCCAGTAGAAGCGCTCGCGAACTTTCTGCAGGGTCTTCATTACGCCAAAATGGCCTCCAGTTAAGCCATTATGAAGTTCTTCTAGAACCTTCGGAATCCTCGAACGAGGGAGTACTAACTGCCATCGGAGCATCTTGCCGTCGTCCGACTCCCAATTACGATACAGGACTCCATTCCTCAGGCGAAGCGAATTCCATAAAGCCCAGTACTGTTTTGTCGCCGGACTGCAAGATGATATTTCTTGCCAGCTGGGCTTATCGCCGGATTTTTCCATAAACTCCACAATAGGTTTGATGTCGCTATCAGCTAAGTGGTCCGCCCGAACATTTTCGTCACTCCTGGGATCTTGAGATGATGCCGATTATATAACTTGGCGGACAACGGGATGTTTCAGATGGTAATTTTTCTCTGCCCTGGAGCAATAGCGACAACTGTCTATGCAGGGCCTTCTCGACAAAGCATCTGCATTTCCATGAGATGCTCCTTTCCGATGACGTATCTCGACGTCATATTCTTGTAATCTCTCTATCCACCTGGCTATCTGGCCCTCTGGATTCTTGAAATTTAGAAGCCAAGTTAAAGAGGCATGGTCCGTTCGGAGCAGGAACTTTCGGCCGTACAAGTAATGATGGAAATGTTCCACGGCCTTGACGATAGCAAGAAGTTCCTTTCTCGTAACGCAATAGTTACGTTCTGCCTTTGAAAAGCACTTGCTCCAGTAAGCAATCACATGTTCTCGGCCATCTATCTCCTGGGACAAAACTGCTCCGATACTCTCCTTACTTGCGTCTGTATCCAGGATAAATGGCTTGTCAGGGTGAGGATACGACAAGATCGGCGCAGATGTTAAAGCCGTCTTCAGTTCGTTGAATGCGTCCTCACATTCGTCAGTCCATAGACATTTTTGTCCAGTCTCGGTCAATTTGCGAAGTGGTCTTGCAATTTGATAAAAGCCCTTCACGAATTTTCGATAGTAAGTACACAGACCGAGAAATTTTCTTAAGTCATGAATGTTCTCAGGACGACTCCAGTTCTGGACTGCGGACGTCTTTTTGGGATCGGTTCGGACTCCGTGGGCGGATATTATGTGCCCGAGGTAACGTACTTCCAGACGAAACAAATTGCACTTCGATGAACTCGGTTTCGAGTTCGACTCCTTTAATTTCTGCAGCACCTTTCGAATGTTCTCGAGATGTTCTTCGAAAGTCTTTCCGATGATAATGATATCGTCCAAATAAACGAGACATGCTTCGTAGGAAAGTCCTCTCAACACTGTCTCCATTAGTCGCTCGAATGTAGCAGGTGCGTTGCAGAGTCCAAAAGGCATAACTTTGGACTGCCATAATCCTTGTCCCGTGGTGAAGGCCACGGGACAAGGATTCCTTTCTTTTCACGATCGTCGGGATGAATTTCCACTTGCCAGTAACCACTTTTCAGATCCAGAGTGGAAAACCATTCGTTTCCCGATAAAGTGTCCAAAGTGTCGTCTATCCTGGGAAGAGGGTAGCTGTCTTTCTTGGTAATGTCATTCAGACGTCTGTAGTCAACACAGAACCGGGTGGAACCATCCTTCTTCCGGACCAAAACAATTGGCGAGGCCCACGGACTAGTCGATGGCTCGATGACGTCATCACGCTGCATCTCCTCTAAAAGTCTGTTCACCTCTTCTTGCTTAGCAAACGGCAGCCGCCTAGGATGTTGCTTGATGGGAGAATGGCTGCTTGTGTCTATTCTATGTTGCGTTAACCTCGTACGGCCAAAGTCACCGGAAGTACGAGAGAAAAGGTCTTCAAATTCAGCTATTACTTTCTCTGCAGCGCGCTTCTCTGTTCTGCCGTTAACTCCAAGTCTTGTAATAATTCCTTCGTCAGGCACTCGGAAGATTTAATTGTCGTTTGGCTGATGTTCTTATTAATGCAGGTAACAGGAGTGCATGTCGCCAACACTTCATTTTTCTTTATCACCTTCGACTTGTCCGTCACATTTGCTACTCTAACTAGAATTTCTGTTCTCGACAAGTCCACAAGTGTTGCTCCCACAAGTACTCCTCTGATGGAATCACTATTGTTTGGGTGTTCGATTAATCCAAAACGGAATTTATTGCTTTCCTTTACTGTTCCAGAAATTATTGAATCAGTTCTGGGAGGTAGAGTGATATCAGTCTGGGCTATTATTTGCTGAACAGGTAAAATAATTTCATTTTTAATATGGAACGCAGCTATTTCTTCTGAGCCTGAACGAAGCTCATTATTCTTAAAGTCCAAGTTAAATTTGTGTAGTTTTAAAAAGTCGAGTCCGAGAATAAAAGCGTCTGTAATATTGGCGACATATACCACATGGTCATATCTGGCATTTCCAAAAGTGATTTCCACTCTTGCTTTTCCGCCCACTTCGATCTTGTCACCTGTCACAGTCTGAAGGGTCAGCGAGGACGGAGTCCAGATAATCTTCAAGTTTAATTTCTTGGCCAGATCTGTCCTTATGATGGTTACATTCGCTCACCATGTAGCCATGGTATCAATCACCATGTGGCATGGAGAACCATTAACGTATCCGAGTACAAATAGTCCATCACTGCCGCCATTCACTGATGAAATCTGTAAGACTTTCAAACGAGGCTTTTGAATATCCCTCAGCCTCTGTTCCTGAAAGTCATGTCTTTTCTGTCTTCCTTCATGGGCTTCTCTGGTGCATTGATAACTGCGATCTTTACGACGAGAGTTCTTTTGTGCGTCACAGTATTTTCGTAAATGCCCCTCGCTGTTGCACCTCCAACATTGCACTTTTCTCGGCTCTGACTGTTCGTGTCGTTCCACCAGATTTTCCAGGGTCTTTAATTTATTCTCTAATCTCTCCATTTCTCCTTCCGTAGGCTCCTGGAATGACACAGCTCTAACATTATGCCGCTGTTTTCTTACGGCCAGCTGAGCTGCCTCTAGCTTCATGGCGAATACGAGGGCGGACCTGAGATCTTTATAATCCGCCAAGATCAATGCTTTCTGAATTTCAGAGTCCAAGAGTAGTGCTGTAAAAGTAACGACAAAATGAGTATCCGTATGTATTTGTTACTTAGATGTTCGCTATTCGTTACTAAGTATTCGTTACTCGTTACTTTCGTTACTACTAATAGAATCGGTAATAGGGTGTTATATGTGCCCCATAACAACACATCCGGGACAGTGTTGTTATGGGTATATGCCGCCCATACATAAACCCATAACAAAACCTAACCAAAAAGAATTTTTTTTAGCGAAGTTGTACAAAGTTGTATTTAGAGCTTATTTTCTCTGATTTACAGATTGTTTTTATACACATTTATGGTTTTATACAATGCTAAATTATCCGAATTACTGAGTACACATAGAAATCTTCCAAAGACATATGCCATTCTTTTTTTCTCAACCCCCCCCCCCTTTTTTAAATTCTGAACGCTGGTTTAACCTGTTCACTCTTATCATAAAAAGTGTAAAGGAAAGCTTGTGACTCGTGTTTTTTTCTGGGAGCGGGTCTCTGAGATCCAGGGATTGGGCCAAATATATTAAATTCACAGGGCAGGGGATCTCAGTATGATATCAACTACTTTGCGTCTCTACAAGCATAATATCTTTATTATTTGTGAGTTCTTATTTCATATCAAAAACTTCTTTTGCTGGACGATTTTTCGAAGTAAATTAAAAATTACCATATTTTAAATTAAAATTGTTTAATTCAGTGAGAATTATCTATTTTTAAGATATTTCCAGTTCTATTTCTGCACTTTTGGGATGAAAGGGGTTAGCCCCTTCTGTGGGTGCATATGTGAGAGCATTCTTTAAACAAAAATTATCACTCCTTTCATACAGAAAGAATGGTTGCACCGGACATGCGTATTCCATGAGTTCATGGAATAAAATGTACCATAAAATAGGGCAGATGGCCCCCTAAACGCCGACATTTTAGAAACATACTGAACTTTATTGAATTATTTTAATACCAGTGGCTTACGCAGGAGAGGGCATAGAAATCCCGGGTAGCTCCCAATTTTTTATATATTTTTTAAACAATTACTTTAAAAATGTGTTTAGGTTTCCATGCTAAATATTTTTTTTAGTTCCAAATAATATTTTAAATAATAAAAATGTGTGAATTCGTTTACTTTATAAAAAAATATTTTTTTTAAAGGTGTATTTAAATAATTTGTTATTTATTACTCATATTTCGATTCTAGCTAAAAAAAAAAAAAAGAAAAAGTTAAGTTCGCAATAATGCTTCGGAACCACCCTGAAAGAAAGAATTCTGATTAAACCACTATTTAGTACTAAAATGTTAGAAAGCCCGAAATTAGCACCCCTTACTAACATGCTTCTCTTATATGTATTGCTCCTCTACAATTATAAGAACACCCCCTTCCCCCCTCCTGCAAAAAAAAGTTCAACTGCGCATAAGAACGCACTATACACCGGATCCTATCCCCCCATTGTACGACCCATATCAATAGAGCAGCAGATAGTATATCCATCTCCATAACTGTAACGAAACATACGGATTCTTCCAAACCTCATCAAAATGATACCATTAGGCTCGGCACAAACGAATTGCAACCAGAACATACTACTACTCAAATACCGAAACTGATTTTTCCCTTCAAACAGCGAGAATCCATAATACTTCCGGTATCTAGTAACGGAACGGAACATACTATTACTCAAATACCGAAATTCATTTTCTCCCTCCGGCAGTCTTGTATTCGAAGTTCGAACCTGGTCGATCCGAAATGCACACTCAAAAGTCATTTTCCCCCTTGAAACCGCGATCCGATATCCAGTAACAAACAGAAGATATTAGTACTCGATTACTGGAACCCGTTTCCCCCTAGTTCGCCTCGCCTGGAAGTCTGTATTCGAAGTTCGAAGCTGCTCGATCCGAACGAGTAACGATATCAACCGAAAAGTAACAATTCGTTACTTCGAGTCTGAGTGATTATCCGTATCTTAGTACCGAATACATGCGGTTTGCTTCAGCTCTATCCAAGAGGCCTTCAATAAAATGTTGCACTGCAACTTCTTCTCGAACGTTATCATGATAACTGCCATAGGCTAGATGACACAGCCTATCTATGTCGGAAGCCAGCTCTTGGAGGGTCTCGCCAGGTCTTTGCATCCTTGACTTAAGTTGGATTCTACTATATTCTTTCTGTCACTTCTCTCCGAATTTCATCTCCAAGGCACTTGCTAGGGCGTCAAAATCTCCTATCTTCGTCGCTCCAATAGTTTGCAATACGTTAATTGCATCTCCGCTAAGGGAAGCGGCCAGTTGGTTCGCTTTCTCGGACTCGCTCCAACAATTGGCTTTGGCGACGATTAAAAATTGGGTCTTGTAGGCTTCCCAGGGAGTCTTTCCGTCATAGGTAGTAAGTTTCACTGCTGGGCGGTGTGAAGATAACCTGATGTTTTCAGGTAACTTTCCCAGCTTTACGAGAAGTCCAATTTCTCTTCAATTTTAGCTTCACATTCTTCATGTATTTTCGAAGCTATATTTTCTTTCCAGTCTAGTTTCTCTTCAATTTTATTCTTGAATTCTTCCCGCATTCTGCAAATATCTTGCTGCAATTCTTTAACATTTTCTTCTATTTTTCCTTCAATTCTTTGTTCATATTTCGTTTGTGTTTCTTCTATGAGCGACATTCTTTTCTCCATTATCTCTTGATTTTCCTGCACACTCTTTTCGAATTTCTCTAATTTTCCCAAAGCAGTCTCCATTTTCTCCAATCCCAATTTCATTCCTTCTTGTCCGGCTTCAATTTCCTTCTCTAAATCCGCTTTCATCTGTTCTTGTCCGGCTTCAATTTTCTTTTCTAAATCCGCCTTCATCTGTTCTTGTCCGGCTTTCATCTCGTCTTGTCCGGCTTTCGTCTCTTTTTTTATCTCATCTTGTCCGGATTTCATTTCCTGCATCATATTCATGAGCTTTTGAAGTTGTTCTTCCATTTTTTTGTCTAGTCAAAACCATAAACTGGAAAATTAAAGTCCTTCTTTAGAATCCCGATTCTGACACCAAATGTTGCGGAATTACTCTGCTACTCCTGGGGTTCGTCGTTCTAAAGTCCAGTTTGTGTTCCATCCTGACAAGTGACTTTTTACTTGAACTTTTTACACCAGAAAACGGCAGAACGTCTTTGAATCAGGTTATGGCTCAGCATTTTGCATGCTAAAGCACCACATGAGCCACATTCGGAACTTTATTTGATTTTGTATTAAAAGACATCATCAGTATGTCAAATTTAATTTATAACAATGCATGTAAAGTCCATTAACTCAGAGTGAGCATTACAATCAGTTATAGTACTATGTACTCATGATGATTTTGTGAATTTTATTAAAAAACCTGTAGCTATATTTTAAAAAATGTAAATGATTGCCATAATACCCTTCTCTCTCTCTGTGTGTGTGTGTGTATTTATATATAGATATATATAGATATATACATCTATATGAGATACTATCGATCCGTAATTAAGATTGTAAACGAGTGATTAATGAAATATGCGGCAAGTTCTTGGAAATGTACGAGAGAGTTTTACGGAAATTGATCTTATTTCCCATCATCGTAATGATTCAACATTAACTGTAGCATCAATGCGAAATATAATCAACTTCCACAGGAAATGAAAAACAACACACCACATCATGTCCTTTCAGAGCTATTATGATGCTTTAATAACTATAACTGTCAATAAGTGTATCTGATATAGCTAAGTGGAAAATATTATTTTAAGACTGGATAATTTGATATTTTGAAAATATGTTATGTCATATAGTTTCTATTATCATTTTCTATCGACACCTTCAAACATTCAATTGATCTATTAAATTATGTAGTTGTCGTAAAATGATTAAAAACTGTGATAAATTCTTTTAAAAATTCTTAACCCTTTGAAGGTCAAGTATTTTTTACAGCACTCTTCAGTTTTTTCAGGTGCCAGAAACGTATCTTATATTGCCGACATAATTTTCATGACTAAGAAAACTTCAATCTTAGTTTTGCATCCCTTTACTTACAGTTTTGTGGAAACTTTAGACGTTATTTCTGAAAATGGAGTAGAAAAATTTTACTTATTTATTTATTTATCTCTTTTTTTTTTTTTTTTACTAACAGTGAAAGCACTGAAATTACGGTGTTTCATGGGGAGAATACCACGTGTTAAAGAGTTTAGCTGCTTGCTGAATTAGAAGAATCCATTATCAATTCACCATTACTTATTTCACAAATGACAATGCTGTATTACACTGACAAAATTCATCTGTTATGTTGAAAATTTTTTTGTTGTACTTTATCGGCTGTGATGCTCCTGTAAAGATTTTGCTGTTCCTTTTGTTAGCGGCCAATCGCATAGCGCTCTGAACTGGGAGGATAGCGTAAATACGGGTTAGGACCCCTTAGAAAGACCCCCACGGTGGGCACCCCACCCTTCGTCCTAGAGCCGATGCGTAGCTAATCGGCCGTAATCCCACAAACAAAACAAACTGAACTGGGAGGAAGGTGCCTGGTTCGAAACCGGCCGCGTCCGCCGACCTAACCGTTCGGAGTTTTCCGCGGTTTCCTCCGAAATTTAGCGCAAACACCGGTTAGGACCATTTAGAAAAACCCCCCACGGAGGGCGACCCCCCCCCCATTGACCTAGATCCCTAGCGCAGATAATTGGCCGTATTCCCACAAACAAATCCTTTTGTTAGTAACTTTAAACCAACCTTTCCTTCTTGTTGATTACCACAGCTGTTGCTGTATAATTTATTCAAATTTGCAAACCTTTTACCACAGAATGTTTTAGTTGGCATATGAAATAGCTTGGAAATACGAATGCTGTTTAATTTGAACCTCGCTGCCTATGTACTCTCATCTCTGGTTAGGAAAACAGGATTAAGGAATTTGTGCCTCAGATATTTTCATTCTCAGTCCTCATAATGTTTTTAGAATTTGTTTTAGCAATGTTCGCATTTTTTAGGGGCAGGGGGAATTTATCAAAAAGGATCCTTTTTTGTTGAAAAAAAGAACAATTTTTCGGACGTCCCAGTCATAGACTTGATGTAACGCATAGAGAGCGCTGTGGCACCCAAAACTTGAGCCATTTGTTCCATCAGCTGACTTGTGGCAAGATCTTACACGCATAATTCGTGCGCATCTAAATCGCCTTAGTTTTCTTCGGAGCATTTGCGGCCAGCACGCTAATTTCAGATTTCATAGTTATATCTTTAAGCAAAGATGGTACGTAGCTACTTTGCATATGAATGCAATTCATTATTTGTGAAATTTTCTGTAAATACATTTAACAGGGGAGTGTTATTTTTTCCATAATTTTAAAAATACTTTTATAAATGAATAATTTTTCAATGCACTACCAATCCATTAAACCTTGTCGATATTTTTTTTTTTTTTTTACCATTTTTTACTTACGCCAAATACAGCGATAAAGCACAAGTCTAGCCTCTCTCTTCATTTCCGTGCCAAAAGTCCCACTGTTCATCCTCGCCTCACATTTCCAACGGGTTTTGAATGGCAATGCGCTCTCCAGTATATTTCGATTCTCTGGTCTCACTGGACTCTTTCTTTGTGTATGTTTGTGCGCATGCGGGTGTTGAAGGTGGAGATGTTTACTCCCCTGATAAAAAAAACTAACAGAATTACGTTGCTTCCTGAAACAAAAAAAAAAGAAAGAAAGATGCATTTTTTAAGTTACGATTTGATAGGTAAATTCTTGAAAAAGAGGCTAGCCTTATTTTTTTTATATACACCGAAGAGCCGTTACATTATGACCGCCAGCTTAATAACGCGTTGCGTCTCCTTTGGCCATCAAAACAGCTACAACTCGCCTGGGCATGGATGCCACGTGTTCTTGGTAGATACTGGAAACAGGTTGTACCAAACATTTAAGCAGTGGCCACACATATTGGAACACGGTGGTGTCTGACCTCTGAGCTGCCGGGGAGAGGGAAGCAGCTGTTCTCCTGGAAGACGACGCACCCTGACACGACCATCGACGTGATGAAGGAAAAACTGGGATGCATCCTACCAGGCAACTCTCTTCTACATATCCGTGGTCTAGTCTCGATACTCCCGTGCCTATTGTAGGCGTAGTTGGCAATGACGCTTGGTAAACAAGGGCAGATGAGTGGGACGTCTGCTCCACAATCCCATATCCAACAGTATCCGCTGTATTGTGTGTTCCGAAACACTTTTACTTGGACCTGCATTGTACTTGGCTGTCAGCTGAACCACTGTCTGCCGCGCCGATTTTTCTGTAATAGGCGGGACAGTCTTCGGCGTCCTCTTTCTTGAATGATGCGTGGACGCCCAATGTCTTGTCGTCTACTGTTGGTTTCAGCGTCATTTTTTATAAATACTAGCAACGGCAGATCGTGAACAACCGACCAGTCGTGCAGTTGCGGAGATACTCGTTCCGAGTCTTCCGACCCTTACAATGTGCAAGCTATCCAATTCGTTTAGATCAGCAGCCTTTGCCATCACTCTCAAACGTAAGTGCAAGAACGATTCCTTACCTTCTCCAGCAGCAGTTGAATACCATTCCCATTTAATTACGTGCTCTCCATGTCATACAGATGAGCTCTTTGAAAAATGTGTGGGTGGTCATAATGTAATGGCTCTTCGGTATGCGTGCGTGCGTGCGTGCGCGCGTGTGTGTGTACAGTGGCGTAGCCAAGAGAGAGTTAGGGGGGGTCATAACCCCCCCTAATGAGGAATTTTTTGCCATACAAAATGCATATTTTTCACTCCTTGTCCCATACAGGTTTACATATATGAGTTGCAGTAGTCGTAACCCCCCCCCATGAAAAATTTCTGGCTACGCCACTGTATATATATATATATATATACATATCGATAAAAGCACTTGTTTTCTAAAACCCATAGTTGAAGTTAATTCTAACAACACAGAATCCAAACTGAAAAATCTCTTATTTTTCTGTATAGTTTGAGTCACAAATGCTAACATGTTTACATGCCAAATGCAATTTTGAAATTATGAAATAAAAATTATGTGAATCTCAGCAGATTTCAAAAAAATTGACTTTTTTAAATGCTTTTATTTGAGCTAATAAATAATCATGGGATAGAAAAACATACCATTTGGGACAATTCTTCTATTAAGCTATCTTTTACCGCGAGATACATCATATCATCGACTCCAGTAACTATTGCGTATTAAACTGTATAGCTACAGCGCAACGAGCATATAAAATTAATCCAATTCATTTTTCCGTGCAGCTCTTAGTATAGTTTAAAATAAAAAAAAGAATGTTTCGAAACATAGTATCCAATAAATTGTCGAATAAGATAAGCTGTTGAAAAACCGTCATCCTCACACAAAGGTAATTTTTATACCATTAAGAAATCTTAAAAGAAAAGTTTGGGATAAAAAATCTTACTCTCGCGGGTTTTATGACTAAATCTCGCTTTTTCCTTTTTAAAGAAATTCTCCGGGGCACCATTGTTACTAACAATATCGGCGTATGCTAGAGACTTTGTAATGCTCGAAATATCTGAGGAGAACATTAGCTACCAGTCATTCCTCTTCTTAAACTTTCAGCTATACAACAGCGTATATGCAAATTCGTAAGAATAATAATGAAAGAAAAAGTAAGTCAAATTTATCACCTACTAAGGATCTTCTAAATCGGTCGCTTTTTACTTCCTTGTGCTGAGTAAAGGAAGTGTACTCTCGAAAAGTTTCGCGATTGGGATTTTGACCGTAAAATCGATTTTGAACGTCAGTAAATTTACATTAACATATTTCTGCGTGACGCCTTAATATGTGTATGTATTTATATAACAATCTTATTTGACCATTAGTAAATTTACTTTATCTGCCTGACGTCTTGATATGTCTATGTATTCATATAACCATCGAATTTGACCATTAGTAAATTTACTTTGACATGTTTCTACGTGACGTTTCAATGAATGTATGTATTTATATAACAATGGATTTTGACCATCAGTAAATTTACTTTGACATGTTTCTGCGTGACGTCTCAATGTACGTATGTCCGACCGTGAATCCATTTTGACTAGTTATGTGGTGATGTCTGTATGTACTCATGAACATACGTATATACGTATCTGACATCCCTCAAAAACTATTAGCCTTAGAATGCTGAAATTTTGTATTTAGGACTGTTGTAACATCTGGTTATACACCTCTCTTTTCGATTGCAATTGACTAGTTACTTTATTTACAAGATCATCCAAAAGCCTTTCAACGCATTAAAGTCTATGGACATCTTCAATTCATTAAAAAATCTGTCATTGTTCAATCATTGTTTGGTTCTTGCCGGAATTTCACCGATTGTTATCAAGCTTGGTGAATTTTAACGAAATATCACTAAATTTGGCACGGAATAGACGTCCCCAGTCCATCATGGTAAGAAAACGCGAAACCTTAATATTACTAAAATATCCTATCTTAATTTCAAGTTCAATAAGTTTGAATAAAGTACATCAAAATTTTGTATAATTTAATAGACGTACAAGGAATTCATGTGCTATGCACATCAGATATTTTTATTAATTATTTTCCATTTTCCAATTATGGTCGATCGTAAACATTAACAGAACATTTTGAATTAAATTCACTATGCGATTGAACGTGGTTTTTAAAGCATTGCAAAATTGCCAAAATAAGTTTAGTTATAAGTTGGATGATTCCTTGCGTTTCTGGAGATTAATAATTATAACTTTAAAATCATCATAAATTCGAAACCAACATCTACAATAAAAAACAAATAAGTATATTCCTTGTTGCATTGGTGTTCCGATTATAACTAAACAGCCACGGCATAACAACTGGAATGTCTCTTAAATAAAATGAAACTTTACAGAAGACATATTCCCATTCCATTAATTCCTTTTTTTAAAAGAGAGGTCGAACAGTTTCTTTGCTCCAAAACACTATATCGTCACAACTACAGACTTACAATTTCACTTACAATTTCACAAGCATGACGTGATGATAATCTTTTATCTAAAAACTAATTATCTTTAATGATAATTTGCAATATGTATGCTCGAGTGTGAACACCAGCACAAAAGCGCCGGTATTTTGGTGATTTTATCTGCTCTACTTTATATTATAATAAACACGGCATAGCTGCTGTATTATAATTAAACTGGATAATAATTAATTAATTTTTTATATCATTAAAATGTAATTAATTATAATTTAATAAATAATAATTAATTTTTACTTTTGCCTGAATAATTTTAACCAATTATTTATTTTTATACTTTTTTAATTAACTGTATGTGGATCTTAATTAGGCATGGCGTAATAACTGGAATATCCTTTAAATGTACTCAAGATAAAAGAGAAGACATATCCCAAATCCCAATTAATTCTTTTTTGTAAAGAGATCCAGCGGTTTCTTCGCTTGGAAAAGAAACTTAATACTGAACATCGTGACGTCATGATCACTTTTTCTCTTAAAACTAATTACCGTAGGTGATAATTTGCAATATCGATGCTCGAATGCGATCATGAGCACAAAGGCGCCGATGTTTGGTCATTATCTGCTCTGCTTAGAGGGTGGGTGGCATTTATTCTGATGCATTCTCACGTAACGGCAATTCCATTAGCTCGAAGTTGAATCAGTGGCGTCATGCGCAAATTGAAACTTTCATAATCTTATCGTTCTGAAAAGTTTAGTACGTTCATCAAAGAATCGATAGTTTGATCCGGGCTGATATTGTCCCTTAATATTGTCTAGCTATTACCGAGACAAAATATTACCATTTGGTTCTTTTTCAAACAGACGTCAAAGCTCATTTATACATATAAATGTATGCTTTAATGATAGCTGAGATGAAAATAAACTTTATTGTTTTCCTTTTTTTCTTTTCTAATTGATATTTATACATTACTCCTCCGTGTATCTCTGTCAAAAGAATGTATATAAAAACTTGAAAAATAAATAACACGAAGAGTGTTTTGGGTTATGGCAAGCCTGCACTACACGGTAAAAAAAAATCGGAAACGTTACCCCAAAATATGGGGCAGCTCTTATAGTTTAAAATTGCAGAAACGTTTCCGAACCATGCGGATTAGAAACGTTTCTGCATATTTCAGGAAAATATTTACATATTTTCCTGCTTTTTAGGTAAGGTTTCTGGAAAAGATGTGTAACGTTTCTGTATATTTTGGTAAAATATTGACTAACCTTTCGGTTTATTTCACAAAGGTTTCCGAATTAACGAGTGTGTTTCTGTGCTTTTCAGAAACCTCTCCGTTTGTTTCAGAAAGGTTTCCGAATTAACGGGTAACGTTTCTGTGTTTTTCAGAAACCTCTCCGTCCATTTCACAAAGGTTTCCAAATTAACGAGTAAGATGCACTAGATGGCATCACCAAACTCTCATGGAAGGAGCGCTCAGTATCAGTATCGAACCGTCGACGTACTCGTTCATAGGCCAGCACGATCCCTCAGCGCTGTGATCGTCTTGTTCTGATTGCTTTAAAAGTAAACTGACTGCTGCAAAAGTTAGTTCTGGCATGGCTTGTTTTGGACACTTGAAAGTTTTTTGGAGTATTTTATAAATGGAGGGAAAATACCATAATTAATAAATATAAATTAAAAATCTGAAATCTTTTTTTTCCACATAAATTATTTTCAGGAGATAATGTGCTGTTTTAGTTAAGTATTCATCCGGCGACGTCGCCTGGTGACTGGTCACAAATAAACTTCACAGTGACTACACAAGTGGAGTCACATCACTCACAAGTCACAATGTGACATGTATGTGACAGTCCTCTGACAATTGTGACCCTCTGTGACGTCACAGCGACTCTTTTGTGACCATCTATGCTATTAGGGAAGACGCGTTCACTCTTTTCCCTCTGTCTCTTGGCAGTTGGCGCATGCGCGCGAAGTTCCAAATGAAGATTTCCTTTCCCCGTAAATATTTTACGCCGAAATGTGGGTTATGTTTCCGAAATCTAAGTTCGAGTAGAGCATCAGTAGGTTACGCTATATTTTCGGAAACTTTTCTGCTATAAGTATGTAACATTTCTGAATTTTTTTACAGTGTAGGGGCATCTGCTTACGGGGGGGGTGTCTTGGTCGGAGGACTTTTTATCTAGTCATTCATGGTCGGTCAAAATAGATCATACATGCGTCAGTACGTACATAAGTACTCACGAATATTGAGACGTTGCGCTGAAAGTTCTCAATGCAAATTTAGAAATGGTTTGAATCGACTTTTCCGACAAAATCTTAATACTAATTTTTTTTTCTCCCGACTACAACACTTTCTCTAGTTTATAAAAGAGAATAATTTTAAGATGTGTTATTTTTGCATGAATTTTTAAAAATGTTTCAATTTATCCTAGCGAGCAAAATTAAGCTACCTACATTTCATTTCATGTAAAAAATTTTGTATTATTTGGTACGTACTGTATTATTTGTGAGAATTTTGCATTTGTTTTATAGACGTTGACAGAGATTACTAATCTCAAAGACATTTTTTTTCACAGTAACCTAATTTATTCTCTTTGAATTTAGTGTTTAAGCAATAGTATTAAAATATTAACTTAACTCCCTCTTAACCGGCCTAAATGGGACTGGGGTTGAGCCGGTTAAGCGAAATTCCGATTAAAGCGGAGAATAAAAAATATATATATAATTGTTGGAACTGTTCTTTTTTAAATAAATTTTGCTAATTTATTACAAAAGTTTTATATACCAGTTTAAAAGGAAAGTTTTAAAATCACGAGTCATTTTTGGTTTTCTGTTGAAGGAAACTCTTTTCCAGTGCTTTTGCCCCAGCTGTATATCATATGACGGAGGTCGTTGTCAGTTATTTTTGGAAATTTTTATTTTTATTTATCTATTTGTTTTTAAATCAAATACGACTGGTTAGAGAGGAGATCAGGTGAAACAAAGACGGGTCAAGAAGGAGTCTACTGTACTGTAGTATGAACTTCATTAAACAGTATATCTTAATGCACCATGCAAATTTGCGGAATGAGAGGGAGTATGACTAGAACACAAAAACCGTCTTATGAAATGCTTTGAGGCATCCACCATTCTGTAAAATAGCATAGAACACGTCGCCTGGTATTCCGACGTGATCGTGTAAAGATCGGCAAGTTCGAATGTTTATCTTTACTTAGTTTATCTTTACAACTATATTTTCGACACTTTTTCCCCCATACATAGAAAATGTATCAAAGTTTCAGATGACATTATCTTAAATGTAAAAAAACATATGTACAACATTTAATATTTCAATAAAATACAAAATTCACCCATCATATGGCACCTCTTTACCAAATATATTTTTTTGGAATATTAACTATCGTGTATGTTTGATACATTTAATAATGTGTCATCTGAAGCTTTGGTAGTTTTTCTACGAATACACAAAATCAGAGTTCTAAGTAGGACAAAAATTTTAAGAGCATTCCAACAAGGAAATTAATGGGGCCGGTCAACCTCAATATCACTCCTACACTGTGAGTCACTAGATGTCACTGTTGCCGACATTTAAGCAGTCATCAGTCGTTACCTGTCCAAGTGGATGTTCGTGGTTTAAATTTGTGGTAATCTCCCACGCGTTTACGCATACATCAAGCCTTCTTTGATTTTAACAACATAGGGGTAGATAATATCAAATCGGAGAGCCCCATAAAAGGAAGCGTATCTAAAACTGAAGCTCAAAAGTACAAGCTTCATCCTTTAGCGGAGTAGAATCGTCTTAGAGTGGTAGACGAACAGTACCCTGTCTTTTAGATTTATTCGTTTCGGCACTCGCAGAGGAATGCCCGTTTATGAAAGTTTACAGCACATTTTCTGAAGAAACTTTCTAATTTTTTTTTCGGAAATTTTAGTGTAATTTGATCTTTTAAAAAAGTTGTTGAACATTTGGTTGTATCATTTCATAAAAAGAGCAGCCTCAATTTCAATTTCCGTAATACTCATCACAATGTTCTTTTTTTCTATCGTTACAGAATCTGAAGGTGACGCATACGGTCATTTCGTGTTCACACCGTCTCCTGAAGAAGCCAATGGCTCCTTACAGTGGGCCAAAGAAATCGGACACATGCTAGAAGAGGGATGCTTCCATACAGTCTTGGACAGCCGAAATGACGTAGAAGAGGACTCTCAAGTTGACGGTATGTCTTTTTTTGTTTCATTTTTGCAAAAACACACTCTGTTCGAAGTTACCTATATATATTTTGTTGAGAAATGTCTGTCGGCTCATTGTTACAAAGCCGAAATATGACACGATAATAACAACTATAAGATAAAACTCGCAGGCACCACTTCCGAGAAAGTAATGGTACGCTGGACCAAGAGAAAAATGACCATGACTTAAGGTCTAGCAAATATTGAATGGAATAACAGAAACTATGTAGAAAAATGATGTTTCGGACGGGTTGTCAGTGGGATAATCAGCTTGATGATAAATCAACTGGACGATCCTGGAGAGCATCCACTAATTATCTAAAGAAAAGAAGAATTGAAACTTGCTCAGATATTAATCTTCAAATACTTTCTGTTTGACAGAAGAATCAATAGCTTCATTTACGCCGTTATGGAAAAACTCGTAGACTAGATAGATGTTCTTTTGTTGCCGTTTCTATTTGAGCCGTTCAGTTTGTCTACGGTTTCACCCTAATGTTTGTCATGATTTCAGCATAGTCATAGCTACGCCGATTCTGACTTTTGTTTTGTTTGATTCTTTGAAAGAGAGTGCGATTCTGGTTGGACCATGTTATTTTTTTTTTCCTCTGGAACAGTGGCGTGCGCTAGAAGGTGGGTCAAACTCCCTCTTGTTAAAAATTTTTAAAATAAAGTCCATACATTTTTAATTTTTAGCATAAAGATTACGTCTATAACGCCCCCCTCCCTTGAAGGAATTTACATATGACACTGCTCTGGAATTTTAAATATCCACATATTTCCGTATGTGTATAATTCTCCGAATATATATTCCTCCAGAAATTCCGGAATCTCCTAACTTTAATTCTCCTGAGATCATGAGAACTTCGATGTCACACACGGCAGGCATATTCTTCATTTGTCCATGCATAACTTCGTATTTAGATGCATGAGTTAAGATTATTTTGCTTTTGCTTAAAAAAATATACATTCCTGTTGCTTTGTTGTAAATTTCATTTGAGTACGAATAATATCCTTCAAAGGTAGAGAAGGGAGCTTCAATAAAATTTAGCGAGTACGTTTTAATTAAATTTTCCTATTTTCATGCATAATGCGTGAACCGCCCCTTTTTTTCTTTAGAGTATGTATTTCCTGCCTTGCCATGTTGAATTTATCATTCTCTGGATTCAGCTCTTCACTATGAAACATCCTTGAAAATAACATTATACATGCGTATTCTGCTTATGGACAGAATTTGTGGCGCTTTCTCTAAAATGCACCAATTCTGGACATCACGTTGTCTGAAAAGTTAATTTTGAATTCTTCAATAGTTTATGAAATTTTAAATGATAATTTTAATAAGATTCTGAAATTTCACCATTATTTTACTTCTAATACACTTCAAACAATTACAGAGCACGAAACTTGATGGACTCTAATGTTTTCTGTGACCTTTTATAAGCAATATTTGATACTTATTACAGTTTTTCGATGACTTGCGAGCTGTTGTAAACGTTTACAACAAACTGAGTTTGCATTTAAATTTTCTTTAATGTACTGAAGTGCGTAATTTTTTGTTTTAGAAATTTTGCTATAATATTTCAATGCATGACATACTATTAATACTGAAATGGGCACAATACTCCACACTGGGCCAAGGAATGCGGTTCCCAACTTAAAGCTTTCAAGACAATGGAGTGCAGGAGCATTTACCACCAGTAGGTGGTCAGACTTCCCCGAAGCCCCAAGTGTTTAGTTCCCAAGCAAGCTTGGTTCTTATTTTATCAACCCACTCAAGGGATGCGTCTGAGTCAGCCTTGCCCAGACGGGAATTGAATCCCAGACCTGCGGCACGGCAACACGTTGTGCTAACCATTACACCACAAAGCTTCGTATCATACTAGGACTTACTGAAAATAAGTTATCTAAACAGATCATGTTGAATCCAAATTCTATTTTAAATGTATCCCATCTTGTAACACACATTTCTTAATTTACGATTCTTTTCAAGGGAAAAAACTATTTTCGATAAAGTAACATTTTGCTCTTCCTTTTTATAATATTTTCACAGTGACACTTGCAGCTTGATTTACTACTTTTTTTATGTTTTTCAGAGCACATACTAACTTCCTCAGTAAATGCAAGCTTGATTCATTAGTTTTCAATTCCAAATTTGTCAATTATCTGCGGCTCTCTCCACACTGTAAAAATATCACAATTTGTTATGTTTTAAATCAAATTTTCAGAATCTCGTTAGGTGGCTTTCGTACTAAGTGGATAAAACTAAGCATTTCCTGGTGTTAGAAAATTATTGAAAAAAATAAATTTTATCATGTTGCTTTGTAATTGAAGAAATATGGTTATGATGAAATATTATTCATTATTTCCTCTCGATATTTAGTAACGTCTCATAATGTAATTCTGTGTGCCTGCGTAAATGCTATTTTACATTCAAGTGATTAAATTAAGTTAATAAAATTAATCTATCACTACTTTACAAATAAAAAAAAATTATACAAATGGCATAGACTATTATACATGGTACCAACGGAAAACTTACCGCAGAACATGGGGTCGCAAACTATGTTTAGAGGGGAAATTTGTAGAAAACTCATGCGGGTTTCGACGTCACGTTGGAACGACGAAATTTCAATGCTAACAACTGTAGGAGAAAAAAAAATGGACGTTTCCCCCTTTGATGTCATTACACAGTCCAGAGCGACGTAAAAACGATTTCAAGATATACTCGAAGATGTCAGGAATGATTTTGATATCTGCTCAAGATGCCAATATGACATCCGACGGATATCCACCTTTCGTCTCCTCTGAATTCAGAGCCTGCATTTTTCGCGATTTTAACTTTCTCTATGTGGTTTGCGACCGCACATTCCATGGTAAATTTTCGTCTCTTGCATGCCTTCTACCACCCCTCTGAAGATTTCGATGGAATTAGAGAACACTCTGTACACATGTACTTAAGAAATGTATATTGAACAAGGATTATAAGTAATTTTTCCAAACAGCTTACTTTAGTATTAATACAAATTACTGATGAATAGCGACCACAGAAAATTATCTGGATAGCCTTAAAGAAAAGTTATTAAGAATTTGCTTATACCAAGTTTTCTCATCATCAGAGAACTTTTTTATGCTCCTCATAATAGATCTTATACTTACGACTATGCTAAGGATTCTGATTGACAGTAATAATGAAAGTAATACTTAATAAATTAACGATACTGAAAAAGACTAATATTAGTGAGATGGATCTTACGTTTTTAGGAGTGATCATCAATTGACCTTCGGATTACAATTGCAGATTTGTGTTATAAAAATACTTAATAAACTTGTAATGTAATACTGTAATACTAATAATGTAATACTTAATAAATTAACGATACTGAAAAATACTAATATTAGTGAGATGGATCTTACGTTTTTAGGAGTGATCATCAATCGACCTTCAGCTTACAATTGCAGATTTGTGTTATAAAACATCCCTATTCAGATAATTACTCTGAGCACATCAATAGATCAAAAGCATCTATAAATTATTCCACCAAAATTCTGTCTTATAAATATTAAATGAGTTATGTATGAGTTTCGTAATCTTTCTAGGCAAACATTCTCTAAATTACACGGATTTAAGCACAATCGTCTAGGCTCGAAATTTACGCTTTCCGTTTCATGTTGCCTATATTATTTTCGAAATAACATCTGAAGTTTGAAAATTCTTTTTTAAAGAACTGTTATACTTTATTTGTAATAAATGAGTACATACTAGTGGTTCAGATTCGATCATAATTCATTATTTTTTTTATGTTTGAAAGTTATTGAGGTTCTTCTGTCAAAGAGCACATCTCTATAATCATTGTATATACTTTTGTTAATTCTGTTCTAGCCGAGCGTGTAAAAATACGCTATTATACATTGATTTTCAAGTTATTTGAAAACAATAAACGGTAGAAAAAATGAAATATAGCTTGGCTAAGCCATATTTAATAAATAATAACGCGGTTTTTTTTACAATTCCTTGGTTTTTTGTATTGCTATACTGGTTAGATTTCGCTTAGGCTGTACAGTTAATTGCCTGTCTTTTTCAAATCATATAAAATTTAAATAAATTTTCTTTTAAATGAATTTTTAATTTTCCGAATTAACTTTATAAGTTAATTCAGAAAAATAAAAATAAAATAAAGACTACGTACTTTGTATTTTTTTTATGTATTTTTTGTTGAAATTAAGAAACGGGCGGTTAAAAAAATGAATGTAGCCCATTGAACATACAATAGTTTGAAAATGAAATTAATGATTTAAAACTTCTGTGAAGAGTGATGTTTTTTTTTTTTTTTTTTTTTGTAAAAACACTTTTGTCCTTTGCTAGATGTCCTTGGCCGTTATACATGAAAATATAAAATCTGAAATCCCCAAATGATGGAACTTTACTTTCTGCGACGTACAATTGACAATGTATGAAAACTGGCTGCCTCAATAAAATTCCAATTTTTTCGAATGCTTGTTCCTGAGACTTACATATTGTACTCTTAAATTCAGATATAACTGTAAATAGAGTTATTTGACAGTTAAATGGTAAAATAGTGCCGGTATATGTTACATTTATTCGTGAAATCAAAATTCTCTTATTGCATTCAGGTCCAGTTAGAAACTCGAAATCAGTAGCATTACGATGCTTAAACTTGATGTGCATTCTTATTTCAATAGCTAATGCTTCCATTGTATTTGAGTTTCTGTTCTGTGGCACGATACAATTAAATTTCATTATTAATATATACTGTATAATGGCATGAAAATATAAAATCTGAAATCCCCAAATGATGGAACTTTACTTTCTGCGACGTACAATTGACAATGTATGAAAACTGACTGCCTCAATAAAATTCCAATTTTTTCGAATGCTTGTTCTTGAGACTTACTTATTGTACTCTTAAATTCAGATATAATTGTAAATAGAGTTATTTGAAAGTTAAATGGTAAAATAGTGCCGGTATATGTTAAATTTATTCGTGAAATCAAAATTCTCTTATTGCATGCAGTTCCAGTTAGAAACTCGAAATCGGTAGCATTACGATGCTTAAACTTGATGTCCATTCTTATTTCAATAGCTAATGCTTCCATTGTATTTGAGTTTCTGTTCTGTAGCACGATACAATTAAATTTCATTATTAATATATACTGTATAATGGCAAACCACTAATAGTCAAAGAATTCAAAAAGCTCTAATGGATGGTTATTGGTATCATTGTGGTCATCACAAAATATTTTATCAAAGCTATGATATGTTTGTTCTCTACTCACCAGGTATTCGATTATGTATAAGTATTCATAAAAGAACAATCATTGTTCTAAGGGATAAAAAACTGACTTCAACATGTTATCCGAGAGTACGTTTTCAGAAACATTTCAATACACCTTTTTAATAATATTACTTTCCATCTAATGAAATGCTGAGGTATTTCAATAATATTTTCGTCAAACTGAAAGAACTGTGGGGCTTCATCATTACCAATTTTTTTCAAGAATTCGACAAATTCTATTTCACTTGGTCAACTTTCTCTGTTTAAAAATCTTCCATATTAATAGCATAATTCCACACTCTAAAATTCGCGTAAAACTACACCATTTCGAACACTTTGGATATCATGTGATTTTCACAATTTTTTTTTCGCCTGCCGTGTATGCTTCATCCACTGCAAAAGCTGTTGACCTCTTTATTATGGGGATACCCAATAGGTTTGCCAGTATCGACCCCTAAGAGGCCTCATAATCTTTGCTCCAATTGCAGTTGAGAGACCAGCACCTGGTTTGGACTCTCCAGAGGTATCGTTTTAACATGGAGGACATGAAGCCATGCCAGATTTTATGCACCCCAGCTACCTTCGTGCAGTGGCTTCCAACCGGTGGGACACGCCCATCGTGGGGTTCACAAAGCGTTTGCAGGGGGGGACGAGAAAAACAGGCAAAGAGCAAGTGATTATGCGTGTTTTAAAAAATCAACTTATTTATTCTTATTTTTACTCCAAAATCTATCTATTTTCACTTAAAATGTGTATTCACACTTTACCGATGGCATTATTATGTAGAAAAGGCGACTAAATGTTCATTGTTGAAGAATAAAAAACTGTATATAGGCTGAGGGATGTAAGAGGGGGGGACGCCACGCCATCGGGGGTTGCCATCTGTTGGGGGTGGAGGGGAGCACACCCCTTAAAAGGTTAGGAACCGCTGTTTTAGTGTACACGGTTGCACAGCAGTCCAGCCCTGAGAGATTGTCTCCCTCCCAACCGGAAACCAAGGTCGGCGGTTCTTGACTTCCGTTGTTCTTATAAGAACAAAGCTTCGACCGACTGTGCCACTGCATGCTCTCAGAAAATTTAAAACTCCAGTTAGAATTTTTAAACAGGCCGCATTTTTGAATTTCATGTGTGCGTATGGAGTTACCGTGCATACGTAGTTACCGTAGTGTACCGTATGTAGTTACCGTTTACCGTAGTTACCAAGGCCAAAAAAAAGTCATTTTAATCTACTTTTTCTTGCCCTTGCACAGAGAAACAGCTTTGAATGATTTACTGTCTAATTTCCTATCAGTGAACATTCAAAAAATCATGCAGGAAGCAAAGATGGGAACAGGAAGGTAATCCCTTTCGTCGTGTTTTGCGAATGGGAAAAAAATAACGGATTAACTGTTCGTAAAATAAATGTCCAAATAAGATTGTGTTGGTTAAGTGTTTTATAATCTAAGAGCTGCATGTCGTTTATCTTTCTCCCCTAATATAGCAAATATTAAACTTGACGAAATATTTAAATTAGGACACAAGCTACGGTTCAAAATATTTATAAATTATACCTGCCAGCTTCAGCTCCGTTTTATATCAAATTCAGTTTATCATCAGGTATGCAAATAGACTCAGTCTCTCTAATTGTCATGTGCAATGCCATCATTAAATGTTATGTTAACACGGTTCTGTCAAAGTAATGCACTAGTGATTAATATTATTTTATGTCTGTTGTTCCCTTCGTTATATTAGAACTCAAAGTTGTTTTTAGGAAACTAAATTATATTTCCTTCGGTAATTTCGGCGGAGCGAATGAAATCATATGCATATGAACCATTTCAAAACAAAGCCCTCTTCAAAAGAAATTGAATAAAAAAAATTAAAAAAATATTGAATATATAAAATGTTTAAAGTACATGACACATAAGTACATAAAAGACTTATGGAAGTACTAAAAGACTAAAAATTATTAGAGCATGCTTTAGAACCGATTAACTAATTAAAAGAGGCTGCAAATGCAAAACACTAAGACATTCTCTTATTGTAAGCATCTTCTATATGATTTGGGGTAAAATAGGCTAAACGTTACTTTAAAATGCATAAAATGAACATACTTAAAATTTATGAGTTCGACATCAAAAAATTGATAGAAGTGGAGCGATACTATGAACTTATTGCATCAAGTGACACCATGTCGAACTGGCGGTCGCCCTGCATTCAGTATTTGAATGAAAAAAGTATTAAGATAATCGCATATGTAGTGTGCAATACTATTTATTATTAAATATAGTTATTGGTACGTGTATGTATGGCCAATGGCCACTTGGATTTTATTTATACATATATATGCAACATTAGATATATGGGTCATTCTCAAAAAATATTACGAAATCACGTCCTCTATTTTCCATGAAATTGACAGTTTTTCGCTTGTATCATTGATGCATTGATAAACATTGATATACATTCATAAATCCTAGCATCAAGGTGTACAATAAACTAACAGTGAACTTATCAATGAATTCATTGAACAGCTGTATTTCAACCAGTAATGCAAGTTTCCAGCACAAGTACTGTCACGAAGGAAAAGAAGTTTTACTGGCAATGTAAATTATTCTTTTCTGGTAATATGCAACATAATATGTAGAATAAAATAAAGATCTCAAACTCAGGAAGTTTTTAATATTTAAATAGTCCTAGCTCAAAACAGTTCCGATAACCCTACGTACGTACACAGTAATACAAGTTTCCAGCATGGTCAAAGTCAAAAAGGAAAAAGCAGTTTTACAGGCGATGTAAAATACGAAAGCAGGAGCACTATCAGAAAGGAAAAAGTAGTTTCACGAGCAATGGAAAGTACGAGTGCAGTAATACAAGTTTCCAGCATGGTCACTGTCAAAAAGGAAAAAGCAGTTTTACAGGCAATGTAAAGTACGAATGCAGTAATACAAGTTCCCAGCACGGGCACTGTCAAAAAGGAAAAAGCAGTTTAATAAGGCTATCACACTGAGAAAAATCCGACCAACTATCCTTGCAAATCAAGTTTCCGCCCGATTTTCTCCGCCGTTACCTTGACGACCGCGAACTCCAACTTTTTTCTTTCCGAAGGAAAAAATCCGAGTCGGACGAAATTTCGGCCAATCAGAGTACTTCTTCCAGCTACGTCATAAGCAATTTCGAGCAATGACGACTATGTTCGAAGCTTGGCAGCTTGGCTCGATGTCAGAATCACGTGTAAATAAAATTATGGCCGCGTTCAAGTGGACTTTGGAATTAGAGATTGCTGCCCATCCGTTGCTGCCGATCCGATGTAAATATACCGACGCACGATAAGTAAAATAAGAACCTGCACGCCAAATCAGCGATGCGATGACTATTTGGCGTCGGAGAGAGTTTGTTTAATTTTGCAACCCTTAAAGATAACCACGCCTTCAAGTCCGTCGGAAAAATTGGTCCAGCGCGAAGTTGCTCGGATTTTCCCTTTAGTGTGATAAGGCCATTACGGGCAATGTAAAGTACAAATGCAGTAATACAAGCTCCCAGCACGGGCACTGTCAAAGAGGAAAAAGCAGTTTTACAGGCAATATAAAGGACGAATGCAGTAATACTAGTTTCCAGCTCGAGCACTATCAGGAAAGAAAAAGTAGTTTTACAGGCAATGTAAAATATGCTTTCCTGGTAGTTACATGCAAGATAACATGTAACCAGCAAAGCATATAATCAAGATTTCAAACGCAGAAAAAGTTTGTGATCAAGTTCCAGCATGGCCACTATCAGGAAGGGAACAGTAGTTTTACAGGTGGTGTAAAATATGTCTTGCCGGTTATATACAAGATAATTTAGGGTGAACATAAAGTCCCAGGCCCATTTTGCAGACATAATTTATTCATGAATTTTATATTTCAATAACATTTATTATACAGCATATCAGTACTTTTCAACGTGATGACCATCAAGTTCAAAACAAATTTCCCAACGGTTCAGTGTAGCTCGAAACACTTTTTCCTTCATCGGCACAGTGATCGTGTCGCATGCTTGGCTTATACGTTGTTTTAGGACTGTCACGTTTGCAACCTTAGTCTTATAGGCCTGTTCCTTAATGATCTCCCACCCATAAAAAATCCAATTGAGTAAGGTCGGGAGGAGGGGGGGGGCGAGATGGCCAAAGACATGTGGATCCTCTTCCTATTCATCTGTCTGGAGAAATGTCGTTAAGGTAATCACGCACAGTCAACGCGAAGCGCGGAGATGCGTCGTCTTGGAAGATCACGGAATCAAGAATCCCATCAACCCGTAGCTGTCGCTCAAGGAACAGTTGTAGCATATCGAGATAGATGTTTGCTGTGATGGTGTTTTCTGCAAACATAAATTGCCCATAGACATTTTGTTTGGTGAAACCCAGCCATATGTTCAGGTAGGGTGAATTCTGTTCCCATTCGATAGTAGCATTCGGGTGTTTAGAGGCCGCGATACGATAGTTATGACGGTTCACAGTTCCACAGGCATGAAATGTCGCTTCGTCACTTAAAAGAATATTATCCGTTAATCCGTCCTGTTCTGCAGGACGGATTAACGGATTAACTTCATCCGTCCGTCCTGTCCTGACAGAAATCGTAGCACACGGCTTTCTGTGCAGCGTAATCCTCGGGTTCCAGTTTGTAGATAACTTGGACATGGTCCGCTTTCTTTTTTAAAGTGTAGTGCAGAACTTTCCGGACAGATTATTGACGTAAACGTGCCGCTACAACCGCACTTCGTTCCTCTGTTGTTAACATATCCTCGGAGTGTATCATTCACCTGTAATATAAAATTCATGCATTAATTATTTCTGCAAAATGGGATGGGACTTTATATGTTCAGCCTGTGTAGAACAGTGATAGCAACTTTTTGTGAAGTAGGCTACATTTTTTATATTATTTTTTAATACTAGCTCGTGGATCAATATCCCGGTTATTAGAAAGAGGAAAGGTAGAGTTTTCGAACTGGGAAAGAGCATGCTTTGTTTTCTTCTACCGAGTCATTTAAAAATCGAATGATTCCCAAAACTGTTTTTGAACAATTTTTCGAAAATTACTCGAAATGTACATTAAGACGACTTAAACTTTTAAAAACTTTGCAATTTCTAAAAATAATATATATTATTTAAATATGTTTATAAAGAAGTTACTCGTTTTTCCCGTACAAAGAACGGAGCCACTCAGCTTTGTAATTTAAAAAAAAAAGAAAGATTAACATAACATACATGAGATACTGTAAATATTATCTGTATTTTCACAAGAGAACAATCGATGAGTCATGAAACGACAAATTATTTTACACACTTCAGTTTTTCTTTCACGAGTGATCTTATTCTAGGAAAATTGGTATCTTTCTTTTCTTTTAAACTTGCATTATTGTGGATTTACACTGAAACAATACATGTAGCAGAAAAATCTAGTTTGTTTTCCTATAAATCCATGTATCAAAGTGAACTGGCATGATTCTTTCGGTCAGTGCGGCATCGCATTTAACGTGGATAAGAAATCGCTGAATAAGATTTCTGCTCTATGCACTGTGTTTTGGATAAAGATTTGTTTTAGCGGAAATGTGAAGTAAGGTTTTCCTTAGATATTCAATCATTTGTCCGAGTAAAAATATCAAAGACCGCTCGAAGTTCTAATGTTGATAGCTAGAATATAAATTTAATATTTTAATTTTCTTCATCCATTTTATTATTAATTTTGATTTTGCTAAACAGAATGCATACATAGTTATTGTTACAGAGGGGACATGTAATATAAAATGTACAACTATTATTTGGACTAGACAGTTTTCAGTTAAGATTAATCTTATTAATTTTAAAATTAATTTTAAATAAGACGTTTTTAGATTATCTTCAGTCGTAAATCGTTTTGAAGATAAATTACGTTTTTATGATTAGACGATAAAAAGCTTAATTAGAAATATAAATTTGCTTCTTTTTTTCAAGGACATAAAGAGTGTACATGCAAAACTCAAATTCTCCACTTAGGAAGTTAGTTCTTAGTTCTCAGAAAATTACAAAAACTTATACACAAACGTGATATATATTGGCATATATTTTTTAAAAAAATTCCTCGACTTTTAAAAGAAATTACAGACATAGCATAAGTTTGATTAGAGTGGCTATTTTGTTAAATTTCAAGACATTCCTCTTCGGTCTCTACAACTCTCTCTTAAGATAAAATTTGCTGAACAAATGTATTTGCGATTGATCTCGCCTATTCGATTTAGATTCGATTTGATAGTTCATGTGAAATAAAAAACTACATCGTGTTGCATGTAATTTTTTTTCTAGTATAAATAGTTAAATTGTGGTTTATTAAACATCTGAAGCGTAACCATTTCCCAATGCTGAAAAAAATGGCAGCCGTTGCCTTCGCCCAATTTAACTACCAGCAACCTGCGGCGCCGCACAGCCAGCTATGCCAAAAATGGTCTCGATTTGTTGCACGCAATGGAGATTCGATTGTGTGGCCACCATGTTGCTAGTACTTAAATCGAGCGATGGAAACGGCTTCCCTTTTTTCAGCATCGGGCAGTTTATGCAGTTGTTCTTCTATACCAATGCATTTCCATTGTATTCTCCATTTTTCATCAGATGACAGTGATGTTAAAGTTACTCCTAACAATTTTACAAATAACGGACAATTTTTTATGGGGAAATTACGTGTTAAAAGTAAAGGATCCTCGTGTAACTATGTCACCCTCACCTACTTTTATAGATTCTCCGTGACTGACAATAGTCAAAACGTCAGAATTTTGTGTCATCACGGCGAGGAGATCGCGCGTTAAAGGGTTAACAGTGGGATTCGGCGGTATCGTTTCGAATTCAGATGATATCATCAAGCAAAAACCAGTTCTGAAAACTTGTTTTTAGTGCCAAATCGAGCTATAAAAACCATATTTATAATATTATGTGCAAGACATTTCTTCTCATTGAGTCTATTTACAAAAGTCACAGATATAATTTTCATTCTCTGCCTCCGGTACAGTCAAGGTAAGCCCACTAAGAGACGCTGAAGCATTGAATCCATTTTTTCTCTCCCTGAATTTTCCCTACCTTTCGGAGAATTTTATGTTACAGAAGATATATTCAGGGTCTTTACGTTTTGGTTCTTTAGTTCATATCATAAAATCCATTACAGAATGTACATTTACATTGGATACCATGAAATACCAAGCATTCCATAATACCTGACTCGTCATCTTGGAAAATGAACCTCTAAACTTATGGACAGAACTTTGTCAGCTAAAATACGATTGCAGTTTAAGAAACTGTAATTATTTTACAGTACATTATGCTTAACATCGATGCTCAAGTCACAAGTGTAATAGTAGGTTATAATGTTTGTAAACATTATTGCAAAAACTCTTAAAAACCCCGGAATACATTTTATCCTCTAGAGAGAGATACAACAGCAACAAGTGATCCACTCTCAGTGCACTGCATCATGGGAGTCTTTCTTGACTAGATCGGGGTCATCCCACTTGATAGCAATACCAAACAGAGCCGAGCCAAAAGCTCGGTTTTCTTTGCTTCCCGATTATTCCATAACGCCCGCTTCCCCCTCCATGTTTTAAACGACTATTACCCATAGAATGTAATGCATTAAAATTATTTTGTAATTATTTTGTGTGCTACTGTAAAACAACTAAAAATGATGCATGCAGTATTTCCAATAGGGTACGTGGTATCAGGGACGTAGCCAGGGGGGGGATATCGGGATATATGCCCCCCCGAAATGTTTGGATTAGTGATGAAATTCCATCTATTTATACACATATACTTTCATATCCCCGCCCCCGAAAAATTTTCCTGGCTACGCGCCTGCGTGGTATGGTACATTGTATTAACATTTATAAATTTCACAGCAATCTATACACGTTTACGGCAGTTAGAGCACGGGAGGACAAATAAACAAAACGAATCATTAACGCTTATCGACTTTGTTCGAAATTATTAACAATAAACGAACAAACAAAAAAATCACAGTTAGTTTTGTTTAGAATGGCACATTGATGTTATTTTGATGACTGGATGGCTCATTTGAATGTGTGCATCTCTTAAAATGTAGCTTTCTTTAAGTAAATCCAAATTAAATTTGTTGATTAATTGAATATTTTCTCTTTTATTAAGAAATACCGGGTACTTTCTTGATAGAATGTATCAAAATTAATAATTTTGTTTCCAAATGTACCATGTAAACTGACGCTGGTCTTTGAAAACAAAAATTTATTGTTTAGCTTATTAAAATATTTTCATTGTGCCATTCTGCTATCAAATAACATTTAATATCATATTAAAGAATATATATTTTGTCGTAAATTAAATTTTGAAACAAAACGGCCGAAATTAGAAAAAATATTTATAAAATTGAAAAAAAAAATTTAGCAAATCCAGTGAAAAACAATACTTTTTTTCTTTTTGAGCAGAAGAACAGGGATATTACAAAAGTAATAACCTTTAACAATATTTTAGCTGCCATAACTGTGAACTCTCATAAAGTAAAAATATCTACAAAAAGTGACAAATTATTTTTTAAACGAATTTCATATATTTGTCCAAACAAAAACATTAAATTTAATCTTGTATTCTGGGAGTTCACTTTTTCTCCATTTTTTAATCCTTCTCCCCAAAAATTGAAGTTTTACTATCATGTTTTACTTCTTTCCTCGAACTTAATCCTTTTTTTTTTTTTGTTGTAGTAGGATGGTAAAGAAAGCTTAGCTCATCTTCGGAAATGAGAAATAAATTTTATCACATTGTATTTTACTTATAAACAGATTAACTTGTAATTAATTTTTTTCGCAGTATATTTTTAAAGTAACATATATTTAAAACAAGATAATTAAATTTAACATAATTCTTCTCCATTCAATTAAATTGATTTTTTACGTTTCTTAAGTGAAAACAGCATTTCTTTTTTTAAATTATGCCAGATTTTTTTTTCAAACTTCTTTTCTTCCCATTTTTGTTTTCGAAATTTTTTTTCCGAGGGGGACACTTGCCATACAAGCATTTGCCATTACAGGAACTCGATGAGTGAGCCATTTTATCATTCAGTAGGCATTTAGAGTTGTCTTTTATGAACGGACGAGTAAATAACCAAGCTCCAGTTGTCAAACGAACCCAAGCCCATAATTTTATGAGTGGTGATCAACTACCATACAATCTGGAGGGGCTCGAAAAAGGTTAACCCTTTAACGCTCAGTGTTCCTGCTCTGGGAACACCAAACTCTGACGTTTTGACTGTTGCCAGTCACGAAGAATAGATTGGATTTCTATAAAAATAGTTGCGGGTGACATAGCTCCACGAGAATCCTTTACTTTTTAGCACGTCATTTGCCGTAAAAAAATGGTCACGATTATATTTAACAGCACTGACATCTGCTGAAAAATGGAAGAATGAGAAAACAGCTGGATAGATTGCCCAATGCTGAAAAAGGGCAGCCGTTGCCATCGCTCGACTTAACTACCAGCAAGATGGCGGACCGTGTGCAAGATGGCGGACGCAGCTGGCTGTGCCCGCGCACAGCCAGCTGCGTCAAAAAAGGGTCTCTAGATCTGTGGCACGCGATGAACGTTTCGATCGTCCGCCATTTTGCTGATAGTTAAGTCGAGCGATAGCAACGGCTGCCCTTTTTTCAGCATTGGGAAAGGGTTGCGCCTCAAAGGGTTAAAATTGAATCTGCACTTGAATCGAAGGCTAACTTACAGTACTCAAATAAATAGGTCTTTATTTGATCCACTAATGAACAGTTAACAAGTTCCCACTAAGAATAAATTTGGAAAAAACAAAAAATAAGCAAAAGAAGGGGAGAGAAAGAGTACATAAATTTGTTCATAGCAAATGAGGTTAGATAAACATCGTCAATGAAACATTTCGTTTAGTTTCTGTCTACAAAATTCATTCTGTTTAATTTTACTGTGAGTCATGCAATGAAGCCATAAAACCTGAATATACGAGAATTAAAAGGGAATGTTCTACCTTTACAGTATACAGCAACTCGTGGCAATTTGCTTCCAAAAATTTCTATCCAGTATGTAGGAATACCGCGTGTTTCAAATTGTTTGATCAGAGTCATTTTTTTTAGCTATTGACTTTAGCACTTAACTTGCTTTCAATAATATGCATTTATTAAGGTGTCCTATGTAAATATTGCTTTCAGTTTGTATTTAATTTATATTTTCGCAGATTAATAATTTTTCCCTAATCATTGGTGGTGGCAGTACACTTTCAAGTCTTAACTCAGTGAATATTAAATTTACACATATGCGGTTTTCTGTGACTAGCACTAAAGGTCGAACTTCATTCTTAAAAAATTGTACTTACTTTACGCAGTGTCGCGTTGAAAAATTGTTTTTTAACATGCAGTTTCTAATAAATAAATTTTATGACACAAAAAGTAACTACATGTCATTAAAAAAGGTTTTGTAAACTGAAGTGCGAAGCTAAAGTCAAAAATACCCTTAAGATCGAACAATCTGAAATTCCTACTATGTTGAACTAATGTCATGTTTATGAAGCTGCACATTTAACTCAATAAGTAGTTCATAAAAAAAAGAATCAAGATGAAATCAATAAAGGTAAATCATGCCAAACGGCATTGATCATAAAACACTTTCCAGAGCTATTACAGTACTTGCGCCAAATTTGGCAACGCATAGATATGCAACGAACACTTGGATGACGAGAAAGACAGGCTGCGATGCTGACATTTTGGTCACACTCTTTTTCCTTCGCAGAGTCCTTCTAGCTAGAGGGTGCGGCTGTCTAACTCGGATTAAGTCACGAGAGCCCGTCGTTACCGCGAAATACTCTTTTTTTTTTTACTTCAAATGATAATATAAAATCAGAAATTTTTCACTTATTAAAATTTAATAATTTACTGCAAAGTTACAAACTCTTTCGTGACAACTTTCTTTCTTACTTTCTTGAATACTGTACAATTATTTCTGGAGTATAAAACAATAATAGAACTAATAGAATGCAGCTCATTCACTGAACAATGTTTATACCAGCTTCTTTGAAGCTATTCAAAATGGGGAGAGAGGGGGGGCGGGGGGCTAACTTTTCGGACAAAGGAAGTTTCTTCAAATGTCTTATGCAAAAGGGGGTTCTATATTTAGGTAGGTTAGGGATTTTTCAACTTTCGGTTCTATTCATATAAAATTCGCCAAATCACTATCTGCATTTTCGCGAAAATTACGCCTAGCGAAAATAAGTGATTTTACAGTATTAAAATCAGTCCTTTTTGGTATCATTATAAATTTTCGAAAATGCTGTATACATTTAAACAGTTTTAATTATAATAAACATACTAACTAATATTTAATTATTATTATTATTATTATTATACACTGCCAGTCTGAAATACTTATAAAACTTTCTGTAAAAGTAAAAAGCAAACAGACTTTTCGTCTCCGTCACAAGTAACAAAACAAGCAAATTCGTCGCTTTGATTTCGCGACCTTCCGTTTCTGGGTCAGTTGTTAGCGGCCGGAGATATATTCCTGATACTGTTACGACTAAAGTTCCTGACAACGGGGATTTTCAGACTTCCTCCCTCATTCGAATCGTTCTATCACCGAGACAGATGTGTCGGCCCAGTGTGTTTAGTTCACCGAAGTCAAACGACGCCATTCATTTTCCTACGTCATTATCAGGAGTTTGAGAACGTATCTCCCGCTATTATTTCAAAAACAATCTACGTAAAGTTTGGAATGTCGGTCAACAATTTAACCCTTTGAGGCGCAACCCTTTCCCAATGCTGAAAAAAGGACAGCCGTTGCCATCGCTCGACTTAACTACCAGCAAGATGGCGGACGATCGAAACGTTCATCGCGTGCCACAAATCTAGAGACCCTTTTTTTGACGCAGCTGGCTGTGCTGGTAGTTAAGTCGAGCGATGGCAACGGCTGTCCTTTTTTCAGCATTGGGCAATCTATCCAGCTGTTCTCGCATTCTTACCTTTTTCAGCAGATGTCAGTGCTGTTAAAAATAATCGTGACCATTTTTTACGGGAAGTGACGTGTTAAAAAGTAAAGGATTCTCATGGAGCTATGTCACCCGCAACTGTTTTTATAGAAATCAAATCTATGTGACTGGCAACAGTCAAAACATCAGAGTTTGGTGCTCCCAGAGCGGGAACACTGCGCGTTAAAGAGTTAAGAAACTGAAACTTTCAAACTTACAAAATGCAATAATTTTGGGATATGACTATTTTAAAAACCCATTTGTGCCGAGATATTTTTACGATTTTCCTCGATTTTTGCTAGCATCAGCAATAATAGATAAATTTCTGTCAACTTCTTGAACAAGGGATGATTTCTTTCAAAATCATTATGCATAAAAATTGAAATATCAACATCCTACTGGGTCATGTTAAAATATTTTGTGGGGTTGAGGTTCAATACTCGTGAATAAAGGCTAGGAAAAATATATAACATTCTCGACTGATAGCGAAAATGCCGTCCCAAAACAGGGACACTAGGCGTAAATGGGCTAATAATAATAATGGGCCATGCTTCTCTTCTAAACACCTAAAATACAGAAAAAAATTACCCGAATTTTGAATGGCTACTAATACGAAATTGAAGATTTTACAACCTTTTTTATTAATTAAACATTTTTCTGAAAAAAATTACAGTTTAAAGTTGATAGAGTGATAAATTTAAAGGAGATCATGCAGAAGTAGCGATAGACGCGAGACGAAAAATAGGCGTCGCATCTCGCCTAAAAGCTTTGTCTCGTCTCGCAAAATCCCTATATCGTAATGTTAAAAATGTGTATCTCGTCTCGCAAAAAAGCTATAAATCTCTGTCTCGTCTCGCAAAAAAAAAAAAAAAAAAATCGTCTCGCGTCCATCCCTATAGAAGAAACCAAAGCCGTAACTGAAGAGGCTCGGAAATTTTCAAACGCATTACTAGATATGCTTTTAAGTCAGAAATGTCGCGTTTAGAAGTTTTTTTTTTTTTTTTAAATAACGGACGTGCACTTGTCGATTAAGCATTTGCCACTACAACGGCCCGAAGGTGTTGGCCATTGTACAATGGGGCACCCAATGGGCGGCCAGCATTACCACCTATGAAGAGACAAACGAGTTAACACCCAAACCGAAGCCGGGAATTGAACCCGGACCCATTGCGTGATAGATTGTTTCTAAAGTAACCATACCGTCGGGGCGGTCGCGTTTAGAATTGGCAACTCAGACTATAAAAAATAAAGAAGTTATCATTTGATTTCTTCATTAAAATCGCCTCTGATTTCTTTCAAAGTACGTTTGACAAATTGAAACGAAGAAGTGGTTGCCGTGAAGGTTTGAACGAAGGAATAGTCACACGGAGCTTCATCGGGACAATACGTAAGTGTGCTGTTCACATCGTTATTTCCAAATAACGTTTAACGATGTTGCCATTGTGAGAATGTGTAATATCGTCGTTAAAGTGCCAACCAGATGGATGCCCCTCATGATCTTTTGTCGGGTATTCCCGTTATTGTACTCAAATTATTACGTAAGTAGCCGTTACTTACGTTAGTGAAGGAAAGAAATGAACATCAATATTCAGAGGATTTTACAACTTTTGAACTTTTTATCGAAATGAGAACTATGCGTTAGACGCTGTAATTGCTTACTGGTCTTTTTAGAATCAAAACCTCTCATTAACCCTTTAACGCGCAGTGTTCCCGCTCTGGGAACACCAAACTCTGACGTTTTGACTGTTGCCAGTCACGAAGAATAGATTTGATTTCTATAAAAATGGTTGCGGTTGACATAGCTCCACGAGAATCCTTTACTTTTTAGCACGTCATAGCCCCGTAAAAAAAATTGTCACGATTATTTTTAACAGCACTGACATCTTCTAAAAAATAGAAGAATGCGAGAACAGCTGGACAGATTGCCCAATGCTAAAAAAAGGGCAGCCGTTGCCATCGCTCGACTTAACTCCAGCAAGATGGCGGACGATTGAAACGTTCATCGCTTGCCGGGCACAGCCAGCTGTGGTCAAAAAAGGGTCTCTCGATCTGTGGCAAGCGATGAACGTTTCGATCGTCCGCCATCTTGTTGGTAGTTAAGACGAGCGATGGCAACGGCTGTCCTTTATTCAGCATTGGGAAAGGGTTGCGCCTCAAAGGGTTAACAGTAGAAATAGATTGCAAGTACAACTCCCCGTGTTTTGCTGCTTTGTGAATAACCTAGACATAATCTCGACATCCAATGTCTTGCATATACTGTGTATGATTTCCTCTTGTGCCAACTCCTCCGTTAAACTGCTCGAGCTAGCGAAACTCTGTTGATTCTTTTGAAACTGTTTCGTCATGCGTTTGTTTTAACGTTTTCGAAACGGATTTTTGTAAACGGATACACTTACTACGAGCGCATCTCATTTTTCGGGAGCAAATAAAAAAAATAGTCATGTGTTTGTGCTTGTACTCTGACGAATTCATTTGTAATATTTTCGCAATCTGACTTATTCAGATTTTTGCATGATTTCATTTAGTGAAGTAACACTTTTACTATTAAACTGAAAAGATTTATTTTATACTTATACAAATATAAATAAATTCATGATTAATGTTTATTCTCAGGTCCCTGATGTATGCTTACAATTACTGGCCCGTAAGCACGAAGTTGTAAAGTGCTTATAATTTCAGTTTGACTGTCTGTTTATCCGTTCTTTAGCTGCCATAAATATGCATTAGTTACTACTACGAAATTGATATATGCTGTTCCTATGTACTGTACTATGTATCCTCTTGAAAAGAATGTACTATGTAAAATTTATGGTTCTTTTGCAGGAACACTTAAAAACATTCTAAAGGCCTTATTACACGAATAAAATTAAGAACAATTTCGGTTGCTGCAACCAGTTGCTGCAATTCATTCCCGCAAGTTAGCGAGCCCAGATGAGAACGCAGGGTTGTTATAGTACACAAACTCTGTTGTGTTCACAAACGCCTTAGATTCGCCGAATTGGCGGTAGATAGAGCATGTAATTATAAATATCATATATCGTTGGTTGTTTATACCCCGTGTCTGTCTTCGGATCGGATTGTTATTTATTTTTATTTTCGTCAATCAAATCAATTTCCATGTCGATATTCCATTTCACAGACATTTGTTTTCGCACACGCTGTTCCCTTTCACTACGAGCGGTATGGCTGACAGACGCTGACTCTTCCACCATCTTGTGTTGTGACGTCGAAATAAGAAGCACTACGATTGGCTGGAATTCCAGCAACCAGCAATATTTTCTTCCCTGAACGAAAAAGTTGGAGTTGACTGTTCCCTAGGTAACCGAGGGAAATTTTCAGAAAAGAGGTTTCTGCAACTGGTTGCAACAACCAAATCGCACGAAAATTCCTTCGTGTAATATGGCCTTAATACACGCTTAATTCAAAAGAGCGAAAATAATAATCAAAGGTGGAGTGAAAGGAAAAACTATCGTTTTCGCCCTTTTTACATCGAAACCCGCAGTATTAACGCAAAAATGCTTTTAAATACTCATTTTCCCAGAAATCCACCCCCTGCTGCCTGTTTACCAAAATAGTGATAACGTTCGCCCCGAACATTTCGCTCCGCTCAGTGATCGAAAAACGCTCCTAAAGGAGAAGTGCACTTTCAAGTACGGAAAGGATCGAAAATTCCCTCCGACTGGTCGAATTTCGCTCATTTGAATTAAGCGTGTACATTACGGTCTATGGCAATTAAATGACATTAATCCATTACAAGAACAATGCAATAAGTATATAGATGTTTATAATGGTTAATCCTCCATATTTAAACGTTTTATCTCTTATTACTTCCTTGTACGTAGTATAAGGAAGTAATGTGATCCCGAAAAATTTTGGGGGCCAAATTTCGACATAAAAACCGATTTTGACTACCTCTAAATTTAATTTAAAAACTTTTTTCGATGCATCTCATCGTAGGCTAGCATGCACGATCATATTAACGCGTCTGCAACTCATTTTGACCAGTGGCGAGTCTACTGTGGCCAGTTTTTCCATGCCGTCTGTACGTACGTACGTATGTATGTAACTCGCATATCTCAAAAACTATTGGTCGTAGAATGTTGAGATTTGATATTTAGGATTGTTCTATGATCTAGTTGTGCACCTCCCCTTTTGGTGGCAATCGAATGGATAGTTTATGTACAGGACCGCCCAAAAGATTCGAAATACATTACGCTCTATGGGCCGAAATTCATTAAACTCGCCTAACTCAAAAGCTATTAGGCGTAGAATGTCGAAACTTCATATTTTGGATAGTTGTAACATCTAGTTGTGCACCTCCCCTTTTGGTTCCATTCGACTGGATAGTTTATCTACAGGACTGCCCAAAACATTCGAAATACATTACACTCAATGGGCCGAAATTCATAAAACTCGCATATCTCAAAAACTGTTAGGCGTTGAATGTTGAAACTTTATATTTAGAATTGTTGTAACATCTAGTTGTGCACCTCCCCTTTCGGTTCCATTCGACTGAATAGTTTATCTACAGGACCGCCCAAAAGATTCGAAATACATTACGCTCTATGGGCCGAAATTCATCAAAGCGTTTTTTAGAGGTATTGGGCTATTTCAAACGACTCAGAAGTGATATATGCTGTAAAGAGTTAGAAAATGAATTTCTCCATTAAAAAAACTGTCTGTATCATTTATAGTTCTGCTTCAGGAACACTCAAAAGATTTCCAATACATTACGGTCAATAGCAATTTTAGGGGCATTCATCCATTTCAAGCATAATACCGTCCTACCACATAAGTTAGGTAATGGTCCGACCACGGTCACGTGCCTCCCTCAAGAACTATGCCAAAAGTCGCCAAGCTTGGCGACTTTTGGTGTACGTGTGTGCATATTTAACTCTCAAATCTCAAAAACTATTATGAAATTTCATATATAAGAATGCTGTAACATCTAGTTGTGCATCTCGATTTTTGGTTCCAATCTACTGGAGAGTTTATTTACAGGACCACCGAAAATAATTTCAGTACCTTAATGTCTATGGACATCTTCATTATAATACAACTGTAGACAGTCATTGTTTGGTACATACCCAAAATCTCGCTGTCTGTCCTCGATCTTGGCGAGTTTTGGCGAAATATCGCCAAATTTGGCGATAGTCAGTCATTTGGTCCATGCCCAAAGCATCGCCATTTGTCATCGTTCTTGGCGAGTTTTGGCGAAATATCGCCAAATTTGGCGATAATCTGTCATTGTTTGGTTTATGCTTAAAATCTCGCCAAATGTCGTCGACATTGACGAGTTTCGCCGAAATATCGCCAAATTTGGCGCCAAAAATTATTTCCTATTTTGTATAACTAAAACTTTAACCCGTAGATTTTTTAACTTTGTATTTAGAACTATTGTAATATCTAACTGTTTTCAATATCTTTTTTGACAGCAATCGACTGAGAATTTATTTACATGCTGAGCCAAATGACTTTAAATACATTGAGGTGTATAGATGCATTCAATTCATTGAAAGTCTGTGGTCAATGACTACTTTGGCTATCCCCAAAATCTCGCTGACTATCTCAAGTTTGTCGGCTTTTGGTGAAATATCGCCAAATAAAGTGTCAGAAGGAAAACTTTTAAATTGAACTCAGCTTGGCGATATCGAAATATTTGGCTAGAAATCGCTAAACCTTACTATTATTGATATTTTATCTCTTTCAAACAAATAAATTTAGAGGAAGTGCGTCGAAAATATTTTTGATCTAATGGACGTGCAAGGAAGTCATGTGTTGGACACATCATATTTTTTTTAAATGTTTAATTTCTTCCCTCAAAGGATGGAATTAACATTTAAAATCTCGCCAAGTTTTTTGGTCCGTGTCCATAGAAGAGGGAAAAGTCCATGGAAAATACCAAAACGAGAAAACAATCAAAACAGGTTGTTGCTATCATAAGTAGAAAAAAAAAACCTAATATGAAACAGCAGCAAGAACCATGTAGTTAAAATGAGAAATCATGAATCGATAGTAAACATGAAAATAATCATAAAAAAGAAACAAATTAAAAGATGCAAGATTGTCAGAATAGGTTCTAAAAATAAGAACTAAAGTTAATAAATGGAGCTCATCATGTGAAGTAATACAGGTAGGAATAGAACAGCCAAAGTGATCTATGGAGAAAAATAAATAAGTAATAAATAAATAAAAAATAAAACTCGGCTGTTTGAGTCTCGTCAGAGGGAGACCCCCTGAACCCCCCCCCTAATTGTTTAGCTTCATTATTGCCATATTAAAACCATATTAATTGACTATACCATTTTATCTCTCATCTATCGTGTATTTCGCCTGGTAACCTTATGTTGAAATTTTTATGATTGTAACCTATTTATAGAAAAATACATGTGATGCATATTCTACAGCTTATGAAATACTGTAACAATAGATTAAAGCTCTTGTGAAACAATAGTATTTAAATATATGTAAAATTATGTCGCATTTTTGGGACAATTTTCAATAAAGGGGGTGAGAGATAAAATGACATAGTCATTAATAATTGAAAATAAAAATAATAATAATCAAATAAATTGCAAAATTTGGCATGAAAACACTGTTGTGTTGGAAAATGTTCTATAATCAATGCGTTTAACATCATTTATTTATATTTTTAATTAGTAAACATTTCTCAATTCCAATTAAAGATTTTGTGACGTCCTTTTTGAACAAATTTATTTCACTGTGCGTTTAAAAGGTATCGTTTATAGAGTAAATGCGTCAATTTCAGTTAATTGCCATTACGTTTACCTACGAACATTATATCATGTAATTTGGAGCTCTAAAGTTTCCCTCAATTCGGGTGCTTTGGAAAAGACAGAGTAGAATAAGGAAACTATAATAGTAGATTGATAGTGATTGGTAGGAAATTTACCTCAGCCCTTACATAAAAAGCAATATTGTGTTAGCTTAAGGTAAAGATTTTCACGCCTTTCACTTTTACTATACAGGGTGTTCTAAAAAGTTGGTAACGCATTTTAATTCTTTATCTATTAAAATTAAGTGGTTTATGTAAATTGAAAAATATGTTCAAAGTAAGGTAGTAAAAAAAATTACGTTCAGAAAAAATTCCTCTAGTTAGTTTTCAAAAAATTAGACATTTTAAATTGGCATACGATCCCCGAATAAAAGCAAAAAAATTCCCAATCAGTAAAATTTGTCTCGCCGTACAAAATTTGAGAATTATATCCTAAAATCTGTCAGAAATATGAAGATAAATATATGATGACTTAAACCCCTTTTCAGTGACTCTCGAAGGGAAAATAATCAAAGAGAACTGTTTTGTACTATTGCAATAAACGTTTATATTCGATTCGAATTCACGGATAGTCCGTGACCATCTTAACGTCTTACGATATCTGAGACGTTTTACGATGAAAAGCTGAAATTTTGTACATCAACTCATTAGTGTGTTGGCCACATTTTTACTAATTGAGAATGTTTTTGTACGGGAACAGTATGCAAATTTAAAAATTGTAACTGTTTGAAAATTAGCGAGAGAATATTTTCTTGACATAATGTTTTTAACGACCTGACTTTGAATATTTTTCAATATATAATGGCCACTTATTTCTAAGGCTTGCAATTAAGCGATCGTGCAACTGCTGAAAACTTATGTTCCTCTTTATTGTCAATCACTACTGAAACTTTCAATACCAAAAATTTGAGTGTAACTAGTTTCATTTTGAACTGATTACAATCCTATTTTTAAATAAGTTGCGATTTCTTTCATTTTTATTTTAATATAATGTTTCTCGTGTTGTTTTGGCTTCTTACAGCGCTACAGTTGTTTTGCGAGAAAAAAAATGTGTGTTTTAACTCCATCTATTGCTGTTCGGATAATACAACTATTTCTTCAGATAAAATAACTGCATTTTTCTTAAAATGTGTCTTAAAATATATTAATTTTTTTCTACAAAAAAAAATGGAAATTTCAGAATCTACATCAATACTGAATATGCCTCTAAGCCAATCTGCAACTTCTTCTTTTCAAATATCACTTGTAGTTAGGGTTGCCAGGTCGCCAAACCAAATAGCCGGACAGACGAGCCAGTTTGGCCGGACATTTGGGTAAAAAGGCCGGACAGAATACAATATTGAGGATTTCGTCTCAGTATTAATAGGTACAACAAAAAAACTGTATGTAAAATCAAGCTTTTTTGATTATTACCATGAATCTTGTTAAATTCTTATAAAATATAAATAACATCGAATGCCAAATCAGTTCAAGTACTTTATTACTAATCAGCCGAAGTCACCAGTACAGACCTTCAGTAAAAAGCCGGACACGAAATCAAAAAGTCTAACTATATCCGGCTTTATCCGGACGCCTGGCAACGCTACTTGTAGTGGAAGTGCTGCACCTATCTCTACTAATCTTTTTCGGGAAAAAAAAAATAATGTAGTTTTTATTTTTAAAAATTTTCCTCCAGTGTATTACAAATTATTCAATGGACTTTTCATTCTTACGTTTTTTTTTTTTCCTGATAAGTTCAAATGATTCCAGTTTCAGTTTCTCAGACAATTTGAACTGCATACCAATTGATCTTAAAAGGAATTTAGATTCTCAACTTAAAATGCCATTCGGCTAGTTTTTCGTACAGCGATTCGTGCATTCTGAAGTTACCTCTACATAAATAAACTATTCGGAGTTTTTTTTAGATTTATACAATTTTAAATTTTACGTACCCTTTGGATATCTTGGAATCTGCGGCATCAAGACCGCAGAACGTCGAAAATTCAAAAAGTGGGTGGAAGCAGTTTTCCTACTTCTGCATTTCACCCGGAGCCAAAGACTAAACGATTGATTTAAATGCGTTGTCATTCCTGAAATCCTAATTGCAGTCGAAATTCTTTTCATAATTCTTTTTTTTTTAATTTAATTTTCAAAAATGTCTGTTTTGAAACTGGGAAAAAGAGGTGGTTAAAGTTATTGCTTCTATGCATAAATAGTAAGAAAATCAATAACCTTTACGAACAAACAATAGATTCATAAGTCGTAACATACTGACAAAACCCACGTTCAGCATTCTACGGTTAAAAGTTTTAGAGTTATGCGAAATGCGAAATTATTTTTTGTGCCAAATTTGGCGATATTCCGGCAAAACTTGTCAATGTTGTCGAAAAATGACGAGATTTTGGGCATGGACCAAACAATGATAGTGTCGCCAAATTTGGGGATATTTCGCCAAAACTCGCCAAGGTCGATGACAAATGGCGAGATTTGGGGCATGGACCAAACAATGACTGATTACAGACGTAATATATTGACGATGTCTATAGACATTAATGTATTGAAATTCTTTTGGGTGTTCCTGTAAATAAACTCTCCAATAGATTGGAACCAAAAATCGAGATGCACAACTAGATGTTACAACAAACCTAAATTTGAAGTTTCATCATTCTAAGACAAATAATGTTTGAGATATGCGAGTTACGTACGTACGTACAGACGGCATGGAAAAACTGGTCAAAATAGACTCGCGATCAGTCAAAATGGGTTGTACATGCATTTATATGAACGTGCATGCTAGCATACGATGAGATGCATCGAAAAATTCTTAAAATTACATTTAGAGGTAGTCAAAATCGGTTTTTCCGTCGAAATCTGGCTTCCGAAATTTTTCGCGATCACATTATTTCCTTATACTCCGTACAAGGAAGTAAAACTGATTGTCAAAATAGGTACTAAAAATAAAAATTAAAGTTTATAAAGTGGAGCTCATCGTGTGAGTAATACAGGTAGGGCTAGTACAGCCAAAGTGATCTATCTGGGAAAAATAAATAAATAACATATATAAATTAAAAAATGATGATAATAATAATAATAAAATATCTTAAGAAAAACTAATAATAATAGATAACAAAAAATTTAATTAGATGTCTAATTCTTATAAAAATTATCATAATATATTTAAAATTAGTATGTTTATTGCTATATATGCTACGCAATTACAGTCCTAAGATACATATATAATTTCAGAGTGTATGGCTCATATCAGGAATTAAATTAAATTTAAATTGTAAGCGATATATACGTATATTAATGACTATGTCGTTTTATCTCTCACTCCCTTTATTGAAAATTGTCCCAAAAATGTGTCCCAAAAATGCGACATAAAAGTATGCGACATATATATATATATTGAGTATTTTACACATATTTAAATACTATTAGTTCACAACAGCTTTAATCTATTGTTACAATATTTCATAAGCTGTAGAATATGCATCACATGTATTTTTCTATAAATAGGTTACAATCATAAAAATTTCAACAGATTAAGAAAATTGTTGAAAAAAGGATAATCTTAAACATAACAGTCTGGGATTCTTATCCACTCTGGATAACTCGCCAATAGGGTTACCAACAGGGCCGTATCGCTGGGGGCGCTATGGACGGCGCAGCCCCTCCTAGAGCAATTAACAGGCACCAGGAATACTTTTTTTTTAAATAAGTTTTTACTGTATCTATCCTTATGTATAAAAATCAGGCCCGAACTGGCTAGGTCGGCTGGACTCGCTACGCTCGCTTTCCGTGTGATGCATTCGGCCCCTAATAAGGCGTATTCGTAAAAAAAGCATAATTTCAAAAGAAAGAACTTAAGATTGGATCCGATAGAATGTTACCGAGATACACATCGCTTGGTTATGCACGTTCTCTGGAACATAAAAATTTAAACTTCTCACAATTTTTAATTATGTAAAAGCTTTGGAAAACCTTGCGTATTTGCCACCCATGGCAATTTTTCATAATTTGGCGACTTACGTACATGTATAGTTAATAATTAGTTCGAAGAATACAGTACTTTGTATGTTTTCCTTCATGAAAACTACGTAACAGCTACAATAACTTTCCACCCATGGCGACTTTTCATTATTTGGTGATTTACACAAACTCATAACCAATAATTACTGCTCATGTAAGGTTTCCGTGTAAATCGTTATCCATGTATTCATATACATAATTCTTTGCAGATTGGCGTATTTAGCAACACGAAATATACCATCTCGCCGCGCTGACAAATATCCAAGCTGTACTATAACTGCTATAATGGCATGGTCAACGCCGCCAAACAATTTTACTGTAGCAAATAAGCTGAACCTAACCGGCTTTGCTATAATCTGCATTTTAATTATTTTTCATTTTCAAGATACTGGGTGCTAACATTTTGAAAAACGCGTTTTGGAGTTACCCTGCTTGGAGAGACAGTCTTTTGCTAGATTGTACCTGTACCTGATGCCAAAAAGGCGCTTTTTAAATCAGCTAAAATTAGTTATTCTGTTTTGGAAAAACGAATAACCGGTAATTCTAAACTCCTGTTATCTAAGGAAACTTTGTGTAACACACTTTGACATATTTATGTCCCAAACTTTTAAATTTGCCATACAATTGGTGTCATTCTACTTCATGTTTGTCAGTTTCACGTGATTCTACACACTTAGAATTGCTTTTTTGCAAAGGCATGAATGATTTTATGCTGGCGAAAATTGCCTAGCCTAGCAACCATTATGCTTATTTTTTCAGTTTTTTATTAATATCTTCTAAAATAATTCGAATTTCGAAATTTAAGTCAACTTATTGGCTTCCCCGGAATTTTCCGAATTCGTGGACACCTTTGTCGAAACTCAAATCCTGACTGTTTCGAAGGAGATATCAGTACAAGCTTGCTGCAGCGGCCGTTACCTTTTTTTAGAATAGAGGGAAATAAAAGGTAGTCCATAATACTCAGGAATAGTGAAGCTTTCTGTTAGTGAAAACATCTTTAGAATCGGTTCAGTAGTCATAGAGATGTCCTTAGCGCGTAAAATAATAGAATTATTTTGATTGTCCGTGTAAAAGAACTATTTATGCTGTATGCATTAAAGGTACCCTTTAATACCCAGGAATAACGAAATTTTCTATGAGTGAGAGAATTTTCAAAATCGGCTTAATAGTTATAGAGGTACACACAGAGCGTAACGTAATTTTTATGAGTGTCCCTGTAAAAAAATTAAAGTATGCTATATACAAGAAAGGTAGCCTACAATACTCAGGAATAGTGCAGCTTTCCGTCCGTGAAAAGTTTTAGAATCGGTTCATTAGTTCCAGAGATCGTAATGTAAATCGAATGAGTATCCCTGTAAAAGACCTATTTGTGATATATGTATGACAGGTAGCCCATATAATACTCAGTAATAGTGTAGCTTTCTATCAGTAAAAAAAAAAAAAAAAAATTAGAATCAGTACAGACGTCAAAGAAATACCCATGCAGCTTAATGCATTAGAATTAATTTGAGTGTCCCAGTAAAAGACCTATTTAACTTTTATTTTAAGAAATTCATGAAAGGTAGCCAATTGCTGCAGAAAACTCTTTAATTTCTAGAGTCCAGTAGGAGTAGAAAGTTCTAGTAAAGAATGCACTTGTTAGGATGAAATACGAACTTTATTGCTTCTAGCTGTACAAAATTCAAAGGCACTAACGGCCAGTAGCTTGCTCTAACAGTCCGCTCAGTACAGTCCGCTCTAACTACAGAAAGTACTGTAGAAAGAGCGGAACGTACAGTCTGTAGAAGAGTTCTACTGTAGAACGAGCTCTACTGTAGAGAACGAGCTACTGTAGAACTACTGTAGAAGAGTAGTTACGAGCTACTGTAGAAGAGTTCTACTAAGAGAACGAGCTCTACTGTAGAAAGAGCGGAAAGTACAGTCCTCTAACAGTCCGCTCTATAAGCTTTCACAAATGTTGTAATTCACACCCAATAAAGTACTTCCACGAGTAAAATATTCAGTGGAATCGTATGAGGGATTGCAGGAACAGTCCCTCAAGACTAAGCAATGAGGAATTTATACAGCGCTTAAAAACGCGATTTTAAAAACATGCAAATTACTACTTCTATAAGCGCTAAGACAGAGTCTTATGCTCTCAACAGAACGGACGTCTATTTCTCATAGCAATCAAAAGCAGACCGACTTAACCGGGTCCGCACGCTGTCGTATTTATAGGGGATGCAGAAGCTATTAGAAATTTCTCGAAGGATCCCCTTAAAGGGCGAATTTTGATTACGTCATAGGAATACAGTTGAATCATTAGACTATTATGCAATATTAATACAGGAAAACGAAATTTATAGGCCCCATTGGAAAAATCGCGCCAAATATCCGAAATATCGCCAAGTTTGGCGCCGAAAATAAGTGACCCCAAGAGTGACGTCAGCTAAGCTCTACCATCAATATTTCTCGAGATTTTAGAAAACTCTATGCTAACCAATGGGGAAACCCAAAACTCCATATCACCCGGTCTAGGTAACCGATTTTGATGCAACAAAATACGAAATTTAATTATTTGGCACGTAGAATACGAATTTTAAGCTAGTTTACCCCTAGGACAGCCGATTGGCCCAAAAATTCGTGAAACTATAATACTTAGGAATAAAAGACTTCTATTATAGAAAAAGTTTTTGATTCTGTTCAACAGTTAGAGAGATATTGGCTTCGTCGGGATTCGATTCTTAGGTTCCTCGTTCTAAAGTCCAGTATATGTAGAAAGTTCTAGTAAAAAGTCCATTTGTCAGGATGGAACACAAATTTTATTTCTTCTAGAACTTCGTCGAACAATCAGCTGTGCAAAATTCACAGACACTAATGGCCAGTACCTTCCTTATAATAGTCCTCTCAGTACAGAAGCTTTCACAGATGCTGTATTTCTTACAAAAAATAACACTTCCACAAACAAAATTCAATTAAAACTTACAAAGGAAATCATAAACAGTCCCTCGGAACTCAGCAATGAAGAATTTACACTCTATACTCAAAAACAAGCAAAATACTGCTTCCAATAGCACAATTTACAGAGTAATGCATCGAACTCAATTAGAGTTCGAATATAACTATCTCTTGTGGCCTGCATAGGTGTCGCAGAAGCTAAGCAAAAATTCTGGTAGGAGCTATTTCTCGAAGAACCCGCATAAAGCTCGAATTTTGATTATGTCATGGAAATGAAATTAGTAATACTAAGCTACAACGCAATATTAATGCAGGAAAACAAGCATTACTGGCCCCATTGGTAAAAGCGCACCAAATGACTAAAATATCGCCAAGCTTGGCGACTTTTTGGCGAAATATCGCCAAATTTGGCGTCAAAAATAAGTTCCCATAAGTCAAATCACCAAAGCTCTAGCATCAATATTTCTCGAGATTTCTAGAAAACCCTATGTTAACCAATGGGCAAACCAAAACTCCGTACGTCGCGTTCTAGTTAACCGATTTTGATAAAACAAAATGCAAAATTTAATTATTTGACTCGTAGGGTACGAATTTTAGAATAATTTTAATATCTGGGAGGCAGAACAAACCGAAAATTCTTAACAATATATATATATATATATATATATATATATATATATACCGTTTAGTATTAGAGGTGCCTTCAGAGCGTAATATAATTCTTATGAGTGTCGCTGCAAAAGAACTATGTGATATAATGGATAAAGATACCTTATAATACACGGGAATATTGTAACTTTCTGAACATGAAAAATGTTTGAGAATCAGTTCAATATTTACAGAGATGCCATAGAGCGTAATCCAATTCTTATGAATCTCCCTGTAAAAGAATTATTTGTGAAATATGCATAAAAGGTAGCCTATAAAATACAGGTATGGTGTAGCTTTCTATTAGGGGAGAAAGTTTTAGAACTTGTATATATAGTACTTCCAGGGATGTGTACATAGAACGCAATGTATTAGAATTATTTTGAGCGTAACTGTCAAAGAACTATTTATGCTATATGCATAAAAGGTAGACTGCATATTAATCCAGGGCGTAAGCTATTTTCAGTCCAAATTTTACGCAAATCCGTTCTACGGTTTTTGCGTGATTGAGTCAAAAACACTCAAACACACAAAAATGCGAACTTTTACATTTATCATATTAGTAGAATAACTTTCAATAAAGAGACATAATTTTTTTAAATCAATGCTATAAAATACGGTATAATAATGCTTTTTAAAAATGTGGCTATAATATACTTTGAAACAATAGACTATACCTTTATTAAAAGTCGCTTTTAACAAAGGGGCGTAACCGTTAGAATCAATCAAAATATGTACGGTATAACAATACTCTTTAAGAAAGTGTGTCAATAACATACGTTAAAACAGTGCACTAAACCTTAATTGAAAATAAATTTCAACAAAGGGACGTTAATTGTTGGAAATAATGCAAAAATACACGGTATAACAATGCTCTTTAAAAATGTGCGTCAATAATATGCTTTGAAACTATGGACTAAATCTTTATTTAAAATGACTTTCAACAAAGGGAAGTAATTGTTGGTAATATTGCAAAAATGCTCAGTATAACAATGCCCTTTAAAATGTGTGCCAATAATATACTTTGAAACAGTGGACTAAACCTTTATTTAAAATAACTTTGAACAAAGGGGCGTAATTTTTGGAAATAATGCAAAAATACAGAATATAACAATGCTCTTTAAAAATGTGTGTCAATAATATACGTTAAAACAGTGGACTAAACATTTATTAAAAATGACTTTCAACAAAAGGACGTTAATTGTTGGAAATAATGCAGAAATACACGGTATAACAATGCTCTTTAAGAAAGTTTGTCAATAATATACTTTGAAACAGTGGACTAAACCTTTATTTAAAATGTCTTTCAACAAAGAGGCGTAATTGTTGAAAAAAAGGCAAAAATACACAGTATAACAATGCTCTTTAAAAATGAGCGTCAATAATATACTTTGAAACAGTGGACTAAACATTTATTTAAAATGACTTTCAACAAAGGGGCGTAATTTTTGGAAATAATGCAAAAATACAGAATATAACAATGCTCTTTAAAAATGTGTGTCAATAATATACGTTAAAACAGTGGACTAAACATTTATTAAAAATGACTTTCAACAAAAGGACGTTAATTGTTGGAAATAATGCAGAAATACACGGTATAACAATGCTCTTTAAGAAAGTTTGTCAATAATATACGTTAAAACAGTGGACTAAACTTTTATTTAGAATGACTTTCAACGAAGGAACGTAATTGTTGGAAATCAGGCAAAAATACAGGATATAACAATGGTCTTTAAAAATGTGCGTCAATAATATGCTTTGAAACTGTGGACTAAACCTTTATTTAAAATAACTTTGAACAAAGGGACGTAATTGTTGGAAATAATGCAAAAATACAGGATATAACAATGCTCTTTAAAAATGTGTGTCAATAATATACATTAATGCAGTTTATAATGTGTGTCAATAATGGACATAGAATCAAAGGGTTATATTAAAAATGCCTTTGAACAAAGAGACATTATCGTTAGACTTAAGGCAAAAATATACGGTATAACTATCCTTTTAAAAAATCCGTCAATAATATATTTCTAAACAATGGGCTAAATTTTTATAGAATAAAATTAAACAAATGGAAGTAATTGTTTCAAATACATGTAAAAGTATGGGTTAAAGTTCTTATACACTGGATTAACTTATAGAAAACCTTTCATGTATTAGCATAAATAGTTCTACAAGGACACTCAAAACAATTCTAATTCATTGCGGTCTCTGTAACCACCGAACTGAATCAGATTTTTTTTTTTTTTTTTTTCACTGATAGAGAGCTAACTCCTGAGTAATATGAGTACCTTTCATACATATTGTTACGAATTTTCGGGGCAACCCGCTGTTCTGGGGCTTAAAAAAGTTCAAAATTAGTATTTTACGCGTCCAATAGTTAAATTTTGCTTTTTGTTGCATCAAAATCGGTCAACTATCACTAGGGATACGGAGGTTTCGGTTTCCCCATTGTTTTTCTATGGGTTTCTAGAAATCTCGTGAAATATGGGTCCTAGGGCTTCGATCTCTTCACTTTTGGGGGACTTATTTTTGACGCCAAATTTGGCGATATTTCGCCAAAGGTCGCCAAGCTTGGCGACATTTTGGTTATTTGGCGCGATTTTCCCAATGGGGCCTGAAAGTTGGTTTTTCCGCATTAAAAACGCATAATAACCTAAAACTTCTCTTCTATGACGTAATCAGCATTCCCGCTTATGTGGAAACTTCGCGAAATAGACTTTTCTCGAAGATTCTTGTAGCTTCTGCGTCGGGTATAAATATAAGCGTTTTTCTGAAGCCTCAGTTCAGAGTTGATCAAGCTTTGAGAGAGTGAGTACGCTTGCTTTGCTATGTGATAGAAGCGGTGTTTCGCGCTGTTTTTGAAGCTTTGAATTTAAGTGCTGTGTGTAAATACTTGATTGCTGAATTTTAAGAGACTGTTAGTGTTATCTCTCGTATATTTTTACTGAATTTTTGCCAGTGAAAGTGTTTTATTTTGTGTGAGAAATACAGCATTTGTGAGAGCTTCTGATCTAAGCGAACTGTTAAAAGCACATGACTGTTTAATTGTGCTTGTGAATTTTGTACAGCTGATTGTTCAACGAAGTTCTAGAAGCAATAAAGTTGTGTTCCATCCTAACCAGTGGACTTTTTACTGGAACTTTCTATACCAACTGGACTTTAGAACGACGTACCCCGGAAACAAGCAGAGTATTTCTGCAACATATATAACAATTTTTCGGGGGCTCTCATAAGAAATACATAAAATTGGCATAATTGTAGCCATTGACCAGATTCTAAAAAAAATTCCCAGGTAGAAAGCTGCACTATTCCTGAGTATCATAAGCTAAAGTTCATGCATATAGCATAAATATTTCTTTTACAGGAATTGTCAAAATAATTTAAATGCAATACCCTCTATGGGTATATCTCTAACTACTGAACCGATTCACAAACTTTTGTCACCAATAAAAAGCTACACTATTCCTGAAAATTATACACTGCCTTTCATGCAGGTATATGTAGATATATATATACATAATTTTTTTTCAGGGACACTCATAAGAATTATATTACGCTCTGTAGCCATCTGTGTAACTACAGAACTGATTCTTAAACTTTTTTTACTAATAGAAAGATAAATTATTCTTGATTATTATAGGCTGCATTCAATGTATGCAGCGTAAATAATTCTTTTACAGGGACACTCAAAATAATTATTATACATTTACACTCTATGGTTATCTCTCTAACTACTGAACCAATTCTAAAACTTTTCTCACCTATAGAAAGCTACTGAGTATTTTAGACTGCCTGTTTATGAATATATCAAAAATAATTGTTTTACAAGGACAGGCAAGTATTGCATTATGCTCTATGGGTATCTCTGTAACTAGAGAACCAAATCGAAAACTTTTTTCGATAATATAAAGCTTCTATTTCGGAGTATTAAAGGCTAAGTTTCATTGATATAGTTTAGATAGTTCTTTTACAGGGACACACAAAATAATTGTAATACATTAAGCTGTATGGGTATTTCTTTAATTTCTGCACCGATTCTAAAACGTTTTTCATGGATAGAAAGCTACATTAGTCCGGAGTATTGTGGCTACCTTTCATGGATATATCCCAAACAGGTCTTTTACGGTGATACTCATTCGATTTACATTACGATCTCTGGAACTATTGAACCGATTGTAAAATTTTTTACTTCCTTGTTGTATAAGGAAGTAATGTGATCCCGAATAATTTCGGGGGCCAAATTTCGATGAAAAAACCGATTTTGACTACCGCTAAATTTATTTTTAAGAATTTTTCAGATGCATCTCATCGTAAGCTATACTCATGTCCATAAATTAAGGATAATTCAGAATCGCACAGAAATTGATCTCTAAAATAAAAATTTCACCTGTGGAATGATCACACACATCTTGAAGAAGAATATGCAAATTACAGGAAACCACCAGATGGCGTGGATGGTACGTCACAATGACGAGAGTGTAAGAGAGGGGTATATAAGGAATGGTGGCAAAGAAGTAATATTGTTCACAAGCGCTGTGAAAGCCTTTCAGTGCAAAAACCGCATAGTTATGGCACAAAGGAGGCATTTGGATGATGTTTTACGTGGCAGAATTATCGGACGACTGGAATGTGGACGTACCCAGCTGGAAGTATCCGAGGAACTTGGAATCGCCCAGAGTGTCATCTCCAGGCTTTGGCAACGATTCCAAGATGATGGTAATGTGAGTAGACGTTACAGCACAGGTCGCCCCCGAGTTACAACGCCGAATGAGGACCGCTATTTGGCAGTTACTGCCAAAAGAAACAGACGGAGTACAGCATCAGACCTGTCTCGTCAGCTCTCTTCAGCTACCGGTACGACAGTTTCAAGGCAGACCGTGTACAGACGCTTAGGGCACATTGGTCTATATGCTCGTAGGCCTGTCAGATGTGTTCCACTTACCGCAACTCACTGTCGCCTGCAATTAACCTGGAGTAGAGAGCATGCATTGTGGACACCGCAACAGTGGTCTTGTGTGATGTTTTCCGACGAGTCCAGGTTTAGTTTGCAGTCTGATTCTCGCCGGACATTCATCTGGAGAGCGCAGGTACCCGTTACCACCAAGAGAAGTCCATTGAAAGACACCGTTGCGGTGGTGCAGTATGGCTCGTTTGTTGAGGAATTAATTATTCTTGGTTCCAGAACTGACCTGCATTTTCAGAGTGTAACGATGACAGGCCACATCTATCGGGATGTCATTCTGGAACAACATGTACGTTTGTTTCGGGGCGCCATGGGTGCTGAATTTGTGTTTATGGATGACAACGCCCGTCCTCACCGTGCAAACATTGTAGACGAATGCCTTCAATCGGAGGATATCACCCGTATGCATTGGCCAGCATACTCACCGGACTTGAATCCAATAGAGCATGTGTGGGATATGCTTGGCCGACGAATTGCAGCCCGTCAACCCCCTCCCACCTGTCTACTGGAACTTCGGAGTGCATTGCTTGATGAGTGGTGTAATATTCCCCAAGATCAGATTGATCATTTGATACTCAGCATGCCTAGACGTTGCCAGGCCAGTATTGCATCGTCCGAGAGACATACTCCGTATTAACCCTCCTACTAACCATGTTATACTGTTTTTTGTAAATAGGTTCTTTTTTGAAATTTGGTCAAGGGAGTAAAACTTGCAATTTTTATTAATTATGTCAAACATATAGCATCTTTTTTGCTCTTTACTTTTTGTTTAATAAATAGACTTTACAAATAAGTCAAATTTGTTTTGCTTCTTTCTCTTTCTTTGCCTGAACTTCATTATCCTTAATTTATGGACATGAGTGTAGCATGCAGGATCATACATATGCGTCTGCAACCCATTTTGACCAGAGTACTTTGACGAGTTTTTCTATGCCATCTGTACGCACGTACGCATGTAACTCGCATATCCCAAAAACTATTGGTCGAAGAATGATGAAATTTTGTATTTAGGATTGTTGTAATATCTAGTTGTACAGTACACCCTCCCCCTTTCGGTCCTATTCAACTGGATAGTTTATCTACAGGGCCGCCCAAAATATTTTAAATGCATTACGCTCTATGGACAGATATTAATTAAAGCGCATTCTAGAGGTATTAGGCGACTTCAAACGACTCAGAAGTGATATATGCTGTTAAGGGTTACAAAATGAATTTCTCCATCGAAAAAAGTGTCTTTATAGTTCTGCTACAGGAACACTCAAAAGATTTCCAATACATTACGGTCAATGGCATTTTTAAGGACTTTTTGATCCATTTCAAGCACGATACCGTCCAACCATTTAGTTAGGTAATGGTCCGACCGCAGTTACGTGCCTCCTTCAAGAAATACACCAAAACTCGCCAAGCTTGGCGACTTTTGGTGTATATGTGTATGTATTTAACTCTCAAATCTCAAAAACTGTTAGTCGTAGAACTGTTGAAATTTCATATATAAGATTGTTGTAGCATCTAGTTTTGCATCTCGTTTTTGGTTACAATCTACTGGAGAGTTTATTTACAGGACCACCCAAAAGAATTTCAGTACATTAATGTCTATGGACATCTTCAATATATTGCACCTGTAGACAGTCATTGTTCGGTCCATGCCTAAAATCTCGCCGTCTGTCGTTGACCTTGACCGCCCGTCTGTCGTTGACCGTCTGTCGTTGACCTCTGTCGTTGACCGTACCCAAATATCGCCAAATTGGCGATAGTCATTTGGCCCATGCCCAAAATATCGCCAAATTTGGCGATAGTCAGTCATTGTTTGGTCCATGCCTAAAATCTCGCCATTAGTCCGCGAGTTTTACCGAAATATCGCCAAATTTGGGGACAAAAATTATTACGTATTTTGCAAAACTCGAAAACTTTTACCCATAGAATTTTGAAATTTTGTATTTAGAACTACTGTAACATCTAACTGCGCATCATCTTTTTGATTGCAATCCCCTGGGTAATTTATTTACAGGGTCTGCCGAATGACTTAAAATACATTAAGGCGCATGGATACATTCAATTCATTGAAAGTCTGTGGTCAATGGCTACCATGGCTATACCCAAAATCTCGGAAACTATCTCAAGCTTGTCGGCTTTTCGTGAAATATCGGCAAATTAAATGTCAGAAGGAAATCTGTCAAATTGAACCCAGCTTGGCGATATCGGAAATATTTGGGTAGAATTCGCTAAACCTTACTATTACTGCAATATTTTATCTCTTTCAAACAAAATAAGTTTAGATGAAGTGGGCCGAAAAATTTTTTGATTTAATAGATGTACAAGGAAGTCATGTGTTGTCCACATGAGATTTTTTCACTGACGGAAAGCTACACTATTCCTGAGTAACATAAACTTAAATTGATGGCATATATCATAAATAGTTCCTTTACAAGGACACTCATATGAATTACACTGCGATCTGCGTGTATGTCTAACTACTGAATCGGTTCAAAAAAAAATTTCACACAATACTATTCCTGATAGAAAGCTACACTATTCCTGAGTATTATAGGCTATCTTCCATGCATATAACACAAACAGTTCTTTTACGGAGACACTCAAAATCATTCTAATACATTACACTAGACGGGCATGTCAGTAAATACTGAACCGATTCTAAAAATATTCTCATCAGCAGACAGAAGCAAACTGAAACTCAACTGGGACAATGTGCTGTCCTTTTATAGGTGTCGCAGAAGCTAGGAGAAATTTCTCGAAGGATCCCCATAAAGCGCCAATTTTGAGTACGTCATAGAAATGCAGTTGAATCGCTAGGCTATTACGTAATATTAAGGCAAGAAAAAAAACTTTATATACTTTTAAACAAACTTTTACCCATTGGAAAAATCCCGTTAAATGTCCGAAATGTGGCCAAGCTTGGCGACTTTTTGGAAAATATCGCCAAATATGGCACCAAAAATAAGTCCCGAAGAGTGAGGGCAGCTAAGCCCTAGCACCAGTTGTGAGGGAGTTGTCGGAGGTCGATTAAGAGAAACGTTCCCTCGGCCGCTCACATGACGTATAGTGTACAAAAGGTATTTGAGAAAAACTGACGGACAACTGGAATACACAAAAAAGCTGCACTTTATTGTAGGTATCTTCACAAAACAGTTATTAAAGAAACAAGTTCAATTACGCACCGCACATTGCTTCATTAAAAAAATAACAGGAACATATCTAATTGTTCCGGCCACACGGCATGCCGGAGTTCCATAAAAAAAAAACGAACACAACCTCCTCTGACGGAGAGCAATCGAGAAGTCTTGTCAAATCTTCCTACAAAACTGCCAGCTCTCTACAGGTTGGCGAGTAAAATCTGAGCACTCATAAGCCACTGCCCCACGTGACAACCACCGTCCGGTAGGCGTAAACAATATAAAAATTTGAAACAAACGGATTAAATGATTGATGCGCCAGAATTTGGCGGATGACAGAAGTGCCAGAATTTGGCGGATGCCAATACGTAAGGCTACAACCCCGTGAGAAAACACCGACGGAAGACCGGGAGACGCTATGAACTAACACAGCATATGCTAAAGCGAAATTAATTTAGAAGGGAAACCCCGAAAAATCCCAGACATAGCGTCGCGCAAAAGGAAAGAATATTTTATCGAGCCGAAAAAACAAAGTGGAGAGAGATTAATACGGAATACGTAATTTTGATTTAGAAAGACGAAACATAGGAACATTATTTTAAGACGCGAAAAATATGTGAACATCGTCACATATATCTCTCCACAGCCCAACAAAAAAATTTTGACGCCAGAAATTTTTTTTAAACAAAGAACTTTAACCCTTGAATTAAACAGAAAGCCTACATGCAGCGCTTATGAGGGCTCATCACAAAAATACAATACCAAATAACATAACAAATAATAAAATACATCACAAAATACCATTTGCAAAAATATCAACAATATTCTGCTACAAATAAAACAATATAAAACGATTCAATTATCCATTACATATCAAAATTACACATGTGCAAAAACTAAAGAAAAATAACCTTGAATATTCAAAATAATATATGTACATATGACGTCATAAATGTGAGATCTCTTTATGCGAACAACTTTGCAGATAACATTGCAGATAACTTTGCAGATAACATTGCAGATAACTTTGCAGATAGCTTTGCAGATAACTTTGCATATAACTTTGCACGTGCCAAAACAGGAAACTTTCAAACAGACGAAACATGAACATAAACAATACTTGCAAAAAAAAAATGGTAAACACAAAAGAAAAATATATGTCTGTGTGTGTAAAGAAGGTGCAGGTTAGAAAAACCCATTAAATTGTGTAGAAAAGAAAAAGGAAAAGTCAATTGTGCTGACACAGCGACAAAAGACAGATGCATGACAAGGTTGACAATGCATCAAAAGTTAATCTTGTTACCAAAAAAACGCGAGCTTAACAAGTATCCTATGGGGACACGGGCGAGGCATGCACAAGGCATTCAAGTTCCGACAGGGGGGAAAAAAGAATGTCAAGTAGCACCTATATGTGTAGCAAAACATGGAGACCAAAGTGACAGTGTGAGAAAGTGTAAGTTAAAACTTACAAAAGTGCAAAAAGCACATGTGAACAGAAGCTAAATCTCTTCTCAACAACGGGGCGCATGGGACTTGTAAATTTGGAACGACTTCTTCAGGGAAAATTACAAAAAGGGACCGCCAATAAGAAAAAAACAAAGCATGACACCAACAAAAGAAATGATTCCCAACAACCATTAGCTCACCTACAGAAAACTATAGTTCCTCTTTTTTTTTATTATTATTAACAACAACTTGATTAACTAAGTTTCATGAAAAAGAGATACATATCATACAGTATACTGAAGTGTACATCTTTAAAAATACTGGACCAGCCAGATACAAACAAGATATTATACAACAGTGTACAAAGCAAGGAAGTGTCTGTGGGCACCTTCACAAACACGCCATTACTAAAACGAAAACATGCATCTACTTTCTAGGTCTTAAATTATACTGATTATGTGAAGTTGTAGGTAGATTAAAATTATCTGTAACACCATTATGGTAGTGATAATTACTATGTAAAGAAAGATATTCAGAACGTGGAGGAGCTAAAATTAATCTATCAATATGTACTCTCTGAGGTTCGAGATGGGGAGCTTGCAAACGTCTAATAGAGAAAGAAACAGGTGAGTGTTTTTCAGTGATCACATAAGGACCTGTGAATTTAGGTTTAAATTTATCCAAAGACTTTTTATAAACAATGTCATTTACATTTAAATCTCTGAGCCTAGCATGTTGTGAGTGTCTCTGAAGCGAATCGTTTGTGAAGAAATAATGTTTTGATAAGCTTTCTTATAAATAGAGTCTAATTCTTGCATTAATTTATAAGTGTGTATGTCATTAAGATTTGGCGGAGTTGTCTCAAAGTTAAATGTGTCAAAAATAAGTGATAATTCTCTGCCAAAATGTAATAAATTGGGTGTAAAACCAGTAGTTGAATGTGTTGAACCATTATACAAAGATTTGTGAATTAAAATTGCATGTTCGAAGTTGTGGCCATCAAGTAATAAAGAATTTACAGAGTATTTAATGGAAGTATTTATGCGTTCAGCAATCGAATTACATTGTGGATGACCAGCCGAAGAATGATTAATTTTTATACCAAGTTTGTCATGAAAATGATTATAAACTGAGGCAACAAACTGTGGCCCTAAATCTGACAAAATCACTGCAGGACGGCCAAAAGTTGTAAAATATTTAAAAAGAGCCTCGACTATTACATTAGCAGACGTAGAAGTAAGAGGCACAAGCTCCATATGGCGAGAGAAATGATCAGTGATTGTTAGAACAGTACGACCATTACTGAAGGGACCAACAAGGTCAATAGCAATAGTATGTCCTGGATAAGTTGGTGTGTATGTTTGTTGTAAAGGAGCAGGTCGAGTAGGATGATGTTTCACATTTAAACATACAGTACAAGAGGCAACAAAATTGACAGTATCAGTATAAATACCTTTCCAAAAATACTTCCTTGTTAGAAATTCGTAAGTCTTTTTTAAACCATAATGTGACAGATGAGAAATTGTTAAAGCTTTTGCTTTTAACGAATGTGGAACAACAATTACATGATGATAAGTTCGATTATGAACATTATACTTTTCACACATCAATAACATTGTTTCTGGATGAATAAAAAAGGCAGGATGAGTTGCAGAGGAACCCTTACTTAAAATTTCATTATAAATGACAGACAACTCAGGATCAGCATTTTGCTCTCTGAAAAAAGTTTCATTTGAAATTTCCAACAGTGGATCAGTACTATTTGAATTTTTTGTAACTAAAAAGTTCACATATTCATTATTTTTAGGAACATTATCAACAATTGGTATAACACCTTTATCATAAATTAACTGAGGATTACTGTCAAGAGTTTCAGTATTATTTTCAAAGTTATCCCTAGATAAATAGTCAGCAAGTACATTTATAGATCCAGCAATGTGCTGAAAACTAAATGAATATTCTGACAACTCAAGTAACCACCTTGTGATTATGTCAGCTGGGTTGGTAGTCTTTTTATATTTTTTCAAAGGAGCACTATCAGAAAGAATTATAAAATGTCTATTATACAAATAATATTTAAAGGCATTAACAGATTTATATATAGCCATTAGTTCCAACTTAAGAGCAGGATACTTTTGCTCAGCTTTATTTAACGATTTGGAAAAATAAGCAACTGGAAGTAGTTTATTACCATACATTTGTAAAAGACAAGCACTTATAGAAATGTTGGAAGCATCAGTATTTAAATAAAAAGTCTTATTCCAGTCAGGAAGTCTTACCATAGGTTCAGAGAAAAATATTTGTTGCATCTTTTGAAAGTTTTGTTCATGTGTAGAAGTCCAAACAAATTTAGCTTTAGGAGTAGTTAATTGAATCAAAGGTTGAGATAACTCAGAAAATGCAGGAATTAAGTGTTTGTAAAAAGTTGCCAAACCAATAAAGCGTTTTAATTGTTTTTTTGTTGTAGGAGTTGGAAAAGAAACAACTTTTGCAATGTTACATTGAATAGGCTTGATAAAATGATTTTCAATATGAAAACCCAAATAGTTTGTTGATGTTTTATGAAAAGAACATTTAGTAGGAGCAAGTGTCAAATTATATTTGCATAAAACTTTTAAAACTTTTTCAAGTTTATGTACAGTGTCTTCAAAAGAATGTGATCCTATAATAAGATCATCCTGATATGCGAAAATTCCATCTGAGTTAACCTCGTCTAGTAAAAGATCCATAAGAGCCTGAAAAGTTGAGGCAGCGGATTTCAAACCGAAAACCATTCTTTTATATTTAAATGAGCCAAACTGAGAGGTGAAAGTTAATTTATCTTGTAAATCTTTTGGTAAATCTATTTGATGATAAGCCTGTTGTAAATCTAAACTGGTGAAAAATTTATATGTTGACAGATTAGCAATAATTGTCTGAATTTTAGGTAAAGGATATGATGAACCTTGTATGACAGAATTTAGCATACGCAAATCAAGGGCTAACCTATACTTCTGTTTGCCAGAAGAGTCAGGCTTTTTCTTTACTAAAATTACAGGACATGCCCATTCAGAACAGTTACGTTCAATTATACCTGCATTCAGTAATTGGTCTATTTGCTCTTTAGCTTCACTTTGAAGAGCCTGAGGAATTGGAAATGGCAATGTTTTTATTGGAAAATCATTAGTAAAGTTCAACACAGAAATAACTCTGTCAGTGTGTCCTAAAGTAGACATATCTTTTGAAAAAGCAGCAAAATTGCTTAGTAATAAATTACTTAATTCACTTTGTTCATTACATTCTAAATGTGCTAAGTCAAAATCAGATGAAGTTAATTGCTGTTTTCTTTTATTAAGCACTTCTGATGAAGGCTGTATTAAATTACACATTTGAAAATTCTCAGAACCATCGGTTAGGTCTCTTTCTTTAACTTCATCAATATCATAAATATTACCAATCTTGGTATTCTTATTTAAATGAATTTTCTGTTCAGATACATTATGAATAAATATAGAAAATTTTTGAGAGCACTTGTTACCATTTTTGTTTTGATTAAAGTGTTCATTTAAATAACAAGCCTCATAAGAAATGTAATTTTCAGCATCATTTGGTGAAAAAAGAAAATATTCAGTGCTAGACTTATTATCACAACAAACCTGAGCATAAATATGCTCATCCGATTCTAAAATGACCTTTTGACATAGATAAACAGAATTGTCATTTACTTTAATTGAATTAGGACCGTTTTCATTATTATCAGTTGCACACACATGCATATTACTAGAGTCTTTATTATTTAGAAAATATACCATGAAATAATTAACCATAAGACAAGAATTTTTCATATCAATTGAAATATTGTTTTCTCTTAAAAAAGGAAAACCCAAAATACCATCAAAATGTTCATTAACTGGAATGTCAACAATATAGAAGCAGTGATGAAAAAACATTGATTTAATTTTAAAGGTTAATTTAATACAAGCAGAGAATTTTATTTTTGAATTAATTGTAGATATAGTGACTGAAGAAGCCAGGTGTTTGTAATTGATTTTAGATTTAATTTCATTAAAAACATCCCTTGTAAGCAAAGAAATAGAACTACCAGTGTCAATCAAGAATTTAAGTTTTTGTTTATTCACCATCACTTCAATTATTGGTAATAAATTACAATCATTGTTCACATTTGCAATAAAATATTCATTTCGTTTTTCATCTTCAAAAATATTATCAGTCTGTACATATTTAGATTCAGCAATGGTAACAGGTACAATAGTCTGAGTCGAACAAGAACGAACTCTACGCTCATTAGACACTTTTGGTAAATTTTTAGACAAAATTGGGAAATTGTCTGGTGTATGTATGAAAGAACGAGATGTGTTCCCACCAGTCAAATCACACCTCGAAATTAGTTTAAATTACAGTCATTAGAAAAATTTCTTCTTGAATTTCGGAAGTTTGGTCGACGACCAAAATTATTATTTTGTGGAGTATTGTGCAAAACTTTAAATTTTCTACACTGGCGTGCAGAATGATGTCTGCCGGAGCACAATTGGCAGATAATACTACTTTGACCTCTATTTCTGTCATAATTTTGAAAAACTGTATTTCTGTTTTTAAACTGTGTATTATGAGGTCTACGTTGTCTGAAAAAATTCCGTTGCTCAGAAGCAGAAGCAGAAGCATTACGATTGGTGTCAGCAGAACCAGAAGTAGAATTTTTAAAAGTCAAATCATTAATTTTTGAAGCTAATTCTTCAATTTTTTTAGAAATAGCAAACACTGGGGCTTTTTGTTGATTAGCCAAAACAAGTGATTCAGATTGTGTAATATTTTGTAATTGCTGGGCACGCACAACAGCTTTAGAATAGTCAGTTATGTTATCCTCCAAAATTTTAACTCTAATGTTAGATGGCAAAGCCGACATCAATTTAACATATTTAATATCATGAAGAGCTTGAGAATCTTTAATTTTATATACCTTAGAAACCAAAACATTTAATCGATGAACAAAAGCAGTTACAGAGTTAAAATCTTCAAATTTCAAATTATTAAGCTCGGTTACTGGAGCTAGAATTTCATTATTACAAAAATATTTTTCAAATTCTAATTTAATTACATCAAAATCTCTCGCTTTATTTACAACCTCATTTTCAATTAAAAAAAAAACTGTAATGCTGGACCAATTAGTTTAGTCTTGAAATACAAAATAGTTTTTTCTTCTGACCATTTGTTTAAAGATGCTAAGTCTTCCAATATACCAAAGAAATGTTTTAATTCTACGGCATTACCATCAAATGATGGAATATTAACAGAAAAATCAGAAATTTTAGACATTCTACAATAATAAAAATAAATCACTTACCTACAAAAATGACATAAAACACACAAAACGCAAAAATTATCCTCTTATGAATGAAAATCAAAACATTTATCCTTGTGATACACATAAAAGTTCCGAATCCATTATAAAAACACACATAATTCTGAACACCACACTCGTCTCTCGGTTTCCACTAGAGTTGACTCAGAAGTATCAGCGAAATACAGGAAACATAGGAACAACAAACACTGGTAGCTGAAAAACACAGGGCGGCGAAACCAGAAGAGCATCGTAACACCGGAACGGTCACTACGGAAAATGTAGACACAGAGAACCATACAAGTCTATGACTTTCGATTTCGTCATACACACCGCTGGCTAGAAGGCACAGGTATCAGCAAATTCTTTTCAGTCGCACAACGCTGGGTAATCAAAAATCCTCTCATTCCTCAGAAAAATCCGAGAAAGTTCACAGCACAAGGAGCAGTTACTGAATTACCGCAGGGAGACATCAAAATTCCGATGACATGGAGACGGGAGAGTCCGCAGAAAATTTGTTTTGCTTAAGAAGGAACAGTTTTTTTTTTTTTTTTTTTTTTTTTTTGCACATTCATACTTGGGCAAAAGGAAACTCCGACAGCCGGTGATGTGCCGGAAACAACTACTCGTGAAAACGAGCTGGTCATGACGCACCAAGTTTATGTGAGGGAGTTGTCGGAGGTCGATTAAGAGAAACGTTCCCTCGGCCGCTCACATGACGTATAGTGTACAAAAGGTATTTGAGAAAAACTGACGGACAACTGGAATACACAAAAAAGCTGCACTTTATTGTAGGTATCTTCACAAAACATTTATTAAAGAAACAAGTTCAATTACGCACCGCACATTGCTTCATTAAAAAAATAACAGGAACATATCTAATTGTTCCGGCCACACGGCATGCCGGAGTTCCATAAAAAAAAAACGAACACAACCTCCTCTGACGGAGAGCAATCGAGAAGTCTTGTCAAATCTTCCTACAAAACTGCCAGCTCTCTACAGGTTGGCGAGTAAAATCTGAGCACTCATAAGCCACTGCCCCACGTGACAACCACCGTCCGGTAGGCGTAAACAATATAAAAATTTGAAACAAACGGATTAAATGATTGATGCCAAGACAGAAGTGCCAGAATTTGGCGGATGCCAATACGTAAGGCTACAACCCCGTGAGAAAACACCGACGGAAGACCGGGAGACGCTATGAACTAACACAGCATATGCTAAAGCGAAATTAATTTAGAAGGGAAACCCCGAAAAATCCCAGACATAGCGTCGCGCAAAAGGAAAGAATATTTTATCGAGCCGAAAAAACAAAGTGGAGAGAGATTAATACGGAATACGTAATTTTGATTTAGAAAGACGAAACATAGGAACATTATTTTAAGACGCGAAAAATATGTGAACTTCGTCACACCAGTATTTATCGAGATTTACGAAACCCTATGTTAACCAATGGGGAACCCCAAAATTTCCTTTTTTCCGTTCTAGTCAGAGCCTGATTATGACCAACTGGGGCCCCGGGCATTGATGAATTTGGGGGCCCCCATCTATGAGATTTGTTTTATTTTTCATAAAATTTTGATATAAAAAAGAATATTTCAGAAGAACATTTGATATTGGGGGCCCTTTCAAACCGGGGGCCCTGGGCAAAGTCCCGATTTGCCCATGCGATAATAAGGCTCTGGTTCTAGTTAACGAATTTTGATGCAACAAAATGCAAAATTTAATTATTAGACAGGTAGAATACGAATTAATTTTAAACTACTTTAAACCCCAGAACAGCCACAAAAATTCGAAACAATATATCACAACTAATTCTTCTACAGCTATACTCATACGAATTACATTAGGATCGCTGGAATTAACGAACCGATTCTAAAACTTCCAGTGATGGAAAACTGCACTATTCCTGAGTATTACAGGCTCCTTTCATGCATATATTACAAATTTACACGGATACTCATAAAAATTACATTCTGCTCTAAGGGCATCTATGTAACCACTGAATCGATTCTAAAAAAAATTTCAGTGATAGAAAGCTACATTATTTCTGAGTAACATAGCTAAAATTCATGCATGTATCACAAATAATTGTTTTAGAGGGACACTCATATGATTTACATAGCGATCTATCTGTAGGTCTGTAACTACGGAATCAATTCTAAAAATTTTTTCACGCTACACTATTTCTGATAGGAAGCGACACTATTCCTGAGTCATTCCTTCGATAGGCTATCTTTCATGTACATAGCACAAATAGTTCTTTTACAGGGCCACTTAAAATTATTCTAATGCATTAAGCTCTACGGGCGTCCCAGTAACTTCTGAAACGATTCTAAAACTTTTTCACTGATAGCAAACTGCATTATTCCTGTGTAATATATGCTACCTTTCATGCATATATCACAGTTTTTTTATAGCGTCACTCATAAGAATTACATTACGTTCCATGGGCACCTCTGAAATTACTGAGCAGTTTCTACAACTTTTTTCACTGATGGAAATCTACACTATTCCTGAGTAGTACAGGCTAATTTTAATGCATATTGCATAAATAGCTTTTTTACAGGGAGACTCATAGAATTACATTACGTTCTAAGGGTATCTCTGTAACTATTGAACCGATACGAAAACTTTCTTCACTGATAGAAAGCTGCTCTATTCCTGAGTATTATAGGCTAATTTTCATTCATATAACATAAATATAGCTCTTTTCTAGGGACACTTAAAATAATTCTAATACATCATGCTCTATCGGAATCTCTGTAACTATTAGACGGGTTCTTAAACTTTTTCACTGATTGAAAGCTACATTATTTCAGAGTATTATAGGCTACCTTTTATGCATACATCATAAATAGTTCTTTTACAGGGACACTCATAAGAATTACATTAAGCTCCATTTGTATCTCTGTAATGACAGAACTGATTCTAAAACATTTTCGCTGACAAAAAGGTACACTATTCTTAAGTAATATAGGCTACCTTTCTAGCACATATCACAATTTTACAGGGACACTTATAAGAATTACATTATTCTTGATTGCCATCTCTGTAATCACTGAACCGAGTCTAATACTTTTGTCACTATTAGAAATCTACCCTGTCTTGAGTAACGTAAGCTAAAATTTATGCACAACTAGTTCTTTTACTGGAACACTCAAAATAATTCTAATACATTACGCTCTATGGGCATCTCTGTAACTACTGAATTGTTTCTGATACATGCATATATATATATATATATATATATATATATGTGTGTGTGTGTGTGTGTGTGTGTGTGTGTGTGTGTGTGTGTGTACACACATATATGCGAGTGTTATATATGTCTACGTGTGTATATATGAAAGCCCCCCTTGGAAAATTTGGAGCCCCCTCTATAAAAACGGAATAGCTACGGCCCTGGTTACCAAGCGAAATACAGAAACCCTACTCGCCTGAAACTCTCTCAACTATATCAAATAAAGTAAAGCAAAATTTTTGGTGTGTTAAGATAGATACTAAAAGTTATATATCAGTTACTTTAGTTATCATCGACACAAGTTTGCAATTGCAAGGGGAGATAAGGAAGCCCTCCTACTTCCAGTCGATGAAATAAATGTAAAGGAAGAATAAAATAAAAAGAAAAAGGGGTGAGAGATAAAAAGACATAGTCAATTAATATCGTTTTAATATGTCAATAATGAAACTAAAAAGTTAGGGGGGGTCTCCTCCTCTGACGAGGCTCGAACACCGAGTTTTTTATATCATTTTTTATATTTTTTATATCGTTTGATTTTTAAAAAAGATTTTTTAATCAGAAATAATTCGATAAATAGAGATAATGAAAATTGCAAAATTATTTGAATGTGCATAAAAAAAATTAAAGTAAGTATGTTGCTAAAATCATCATTTTATTTTCTTTCATTTTAGTTGTTTTTAAAAAATGTGGGAAAAGTAGACAATGTATTTAGAAAGAAATTATATTTTCCTGTAGCTATATTTTGCTATACCTAAGGAACTTACGAAAATTATAAGCTGAAAGAAGTACTGTTTTATAAATAAATCGACGCACAATTTTCTGTACATTCAAACTTAAAAATGTAACTTCTTCATTTTTTTCATTTTTTTTTCCGAAGTATCATTTTTGTTTGGTAATACTTGTAGCAAGTATTTGTCGTGGAGATAAAATCCGTTTTCAATATTGTCTTCCATCCCAATACTGACCATACTCTTCTGGATGAAAGAAAGCTAAAATATAATAGTTCTTCTTGAAACATTTGTATTTCTAACCTTTTAAGTGCGCCATTAACAAAAGTTGAATTTCAAGCTGTTTTATCAAAGAAGAATAATTGAATAAAGAAGATTTAGTAATAGAGCTTTAAACTCTAAACCTGTTATGAGTATACAAGCACTATTTTTTACATTTTATCTTCCGTGATTTTTCCTAAAAATATTTCTTACATTACGTATGAGTAGGCACTCAAAAACTGTAACTGAACCTTAAAATTAATCGATCCTGAAAATTAATCATTGATAAATAAAAAAGTCAGTCGTGTTTTACCTGTATCAATTGATTTAATTATTCATATACAGTTATTAATTGATGGAAAACTTTGATGCATTAATAACCACAGCCATAATTTTAACCCAAAATGTACCTCTTATAAACATAAAAAGATATACAACGTCACCTACTTTGACCACGTGACTCAGACCATAAATCATCAGCCTAACCATTTACATACAGTCAGTACAAAGCATGCATAATTCATGATTTTAAGCTGGATTTCAGAGTTTTCTTTACAAAAAAAAAATATTTCAGCTCTATTTCCGTTTCCTCTCTTTAGACTATTTCCGAAATAAAATGGATAGAATGTTACTTTTTTATTATTACCTAACGATTTTCTTTCCATATCAATTTATGTTTTCTTTACGGAAAATGTGGGGTTTTCTTGTTTATCAATAAATTTAGATGTAGCTTTGTACAATAGACCTGATATTTCATACATTTGACTGCAGAAAAGGAACTACTATATCTTGTTGGTGGAAATTATACATTTTTTTTCAATTATTAATACTGTTTTTAGAATTGCGTAGTTTTAAATTTTCCATTACAGTTTTTGTATCTTACCCTATCACGTGACTCAGAAAACTTTGCATGTGTTAAATATTGTCCTTCTTCAAAATTACATAAATGTATCGTGAGATATCTAAATAATCTTACAGTATGCGAGATTTCGAACATTTAATACCTATTGACAGAAATTCCTTCTCTTTTTCATAGCTCTTGGTAATTATAGTCAGTTGAAATAAATTGACAGCGGCCAATTACTGTTAATTTATAGGAAATGGCAGTTTCATATGTGTGCACGACCGAGTTAATTAATGATTGATTTTACGAGCATAATTTTACTGTCTGTAAAATTACGTATATAAATCCCGTAGTTTTACTGCCTTTGGTACATAATTTAGAAGCAAAAACGGCCTGAATATGGTTTTGTTTGCAACGTAGATTGCAAAGGAAGATAGCTGCCATTATTGGGGGGAGGGGGGTTAATGGAAATGGTCAATGTGTGTATGTGAATTCGTGCTTGTGTATTATTTATTTTCAAAGCTCATCTTAATATTATCTCTTTTCTAAAACTGAGTTAGCACAAACATTGGATCAAAAATGGTTGAATGAACTATTTTCTATTAATATACAGGATGGTTATAGTTAAACTTCCCCTTCAAACAATTTTTTCAGCTGAAATAAATGAGCAGACTGCTACAAAATTTTGCATATGTACTGTCCACAAAATGCGCTCGTGGAATTTTTTTGAAAAGTTTAGTTTAAAAAACTCACTAAGTGTCGCTTGCATAAGGAAATCAGCTCAAAAAATGACCTAAATAAGTTAGTTCAAGAACAATTGAGCAAGTGTTGAAACTGTTTGTAAATTTTGAATGACCCATTTCCATTGTTAAATTTGCTGTTTTTCTTTGCAAAGCATCACCTAGTGACATTTATTTTTTCAAAACTGCTTGAGCACATCTGATAAATCTATATAAATAAAATTAGACTTTTGTCTGTACATTTCTTGGAATTCAAAAATTTTGCGATTTCTATCCGTTTCAAGCACCCGGGAATCCGATGCGACCCTCAAAAAAAAGTTTGTCTGTCTGTCATTCTGTCGTTCTGTCGTTCTGTCATTCTGACATTCTGTCCGTGACGCTTTTTCTGTTTAAGCATCACGTAAAAACGGCTGAAGCGAATGATATGAAATTGGGTGTCATGATAGGTGGTCACTCAACTTAAAACATAGGCGTCGAATTTTTAAAAAAATCTTGATTAGATTTTCAGATTTTGCGAAAATCGTTTCAAACTGCGTAAATTTGGTTCAAGCATCACGTAAAAACGACTGAAGCAAATGATATGAAATTGGGTGTCATGATAGGGGTCACTCAACTTAAACATATTCGTCGAATTTAAAAAAATCTTGATTGGATTTGAGATTTGCGAAAACGTTTCAAACTGCGTAAATTGTGTTCAAGCATCACGTAAAAACGACTGAAGCGAATGATACGAAATTGGGTGTCATGATAGGTGGTCACTCAACTTAAAACATAGGCGTCGAATTTTTAAAAATTTTTCATTAGATTTTCAGATTTTGCGAAAATCGTTTCAAACTGCGTAAATTTGTGTTCGCACATCACGTAATAACTGCAAAGGTGAAAAAATGATATTTGGTGAAATGATAGGTGGTCACTCACCTTAAACTATAAGCATCTAATTTTAAAAAATCGATCCGATTTCGAGATTTTGCGAAAATCGTTTAAAACTGAGTGAATCTTTGTTCCCGCATTACGTAATAACGACTAAAGCGAATGATATGAAATTTGGTCACATGATAGATGGTTGCTCAACATAAACTATAGGTATCCAATTTTTTAAACATTTTCATTAGATTTTGAGATTTTGTGAAAATTCTCTCAAAATACGTTTATATTTCTTCAAACATCACGTAATAACAACTAATACGAATGATACGAAATTTAGTGATAGGATAGGTAGTTGCTAATCTTAATTTATAGGCGTTGAATTTTTAAAATATTTTGATTACATTTGGAGACTTTGCGAAAATCGTTTTAAAATGCTGAAATTTTGTTCCAGCATCACGAAATAAAGACTGCAGGGAATGAAACGAAATTGGGTGACATGATAGGTTGTCACTCAACTTAAATTCTAGGCTTCCAATTTTTCAAAGATGTTGATTAGATTTTGAGATTTTGCGAAAATTATTTCTATATTCGTAAATATTCGTTCGCGCATCACATAATTATGACTAAAGCGAATGAAATGATATTACTTAGTGACTCTCTTAACCTGTAATATTTTAACAATACATAAAAATTATAACTTCGCTTTCTTTACTTTGGCAACATACTCCATCCATTCTGTGTACTCCTACAATGCTGGCGAAAGTTCTTGCATTTTGGAAATTTGCATTCACTAACCCGTCAAGGACGGGTACTTCAGCTAGTAGTCAATATACGAAATTCTCTTTCAATCTGTTCACTCGTCTTAGCTGTAGAACCCTGCTTATAGTGGAGGTTTAATCACAACCATCATGTATATTACGTAAGCATAAATGTTCTGAGAAACCTATATAAAATATTCAACTATAGAAGCTTAATTTTAAAGCGCTGTCAATGCTTTTTCTCAAACGACTCTTTGCGGAGGTAGCAAATGTGCTCCTCCGTAGTTTTGTTTGTTTGTGTTGTTATTGCAAAGCTACGCATGGACTATCTGCCTAGGACGGAAGATGCCCCAGTCAGAGGACTTTCTTAGAAGTTCTAGAAACTCTGACCTAAGAACGGATTTGCGCAATATTACGATCATCGACCGGCGTCAGACGAGCTAAATAGCTTCAGACTCTCAGAAAGCAAAGTACTCGACCCCTTTTAATGATTAGCTTCATAGTCTACAGTTAGTTTGTCTATAAGGAAGAGAGGCATCATGTGGCATTTTATACTAGGTCCGCACGCGTGCAATGTTGAGCTGAGCGAATTTCGTGCAGTTATCTCTACCTCAAGTTGAATTTTTTTCGGTGATTACTCCTCGATGGTATGTCCGATTTCGGATTTTCTTTTTTTAAGTGATCAGTATCATGACCTTGATCAATTTCATGACCTTGATCAATGAGCGCGCGGAGCGAGTCATTGAGAAATAGAATAATTCTTCTAATATCTCCATTGAAAGTTAATGGCAGCAGGTTTTTCGGTGATTATTCCTTCGTGGTCAACCCGACTGGTTTGATTTCAGATTTATACTTTGCCACCATTGGTACCCATAACAATGCTAAATTTGAACTAAATCGGTCAAGCGGTTTAGGAGGAGAAGCGTTACATTGAAATGCCTGTGTGTAGTGTAAGAACTTCTCTCGTTCACTTCGCTCAGCTCAAAAATCTAATAGAGAGAAGTAATGACGTTGTTAAATTCATGAGCCAACATTCATGCATTAATAATGACTAAATTATTAAAAGCGTTTTAATAAACTAGGCATACCTTTTAATCCAGGGAAAATTAATGACGGTATTATATCTGTAAGCCAACACTCATGCATAAATAATAAATAAATTATTAAAAGTGTTTTAATAAACTAAGCATACCTTTTAATTCTTATTTTTACTAATTAGCTATACAGCCCGGACTGGCTATAGGGCGATCATCGACTAGCGGCGAAATAGCGTCAGCCTCTCTAAGGAAAATACTCGGCTCTCTTTTAATGATTAGCTACATAAACTTAATGATTACGACTCACAGCGCCATCTTACAGGCAAATTTCCTTTACCTCTTTGAGAATACATCGATGATCGTCCTATTGCCCTAAGTCCGTGGATATAAAATAATGACGAAAAATGTTATAGATATTGACCTCAGCGCACTTTAACAGAAAATTTTCTGGGGAGGGGGTGGGAGCAGATGTCGAAATCAAGAGTAGAAAATGGAAGATTCTCTTAAATTTCGAAATAATCAATTTGATTTTTTTAAATCAGAAGATTTTGAAATAAAATTGAGGTACGTGTCCCTCCTGTACCCCTTCAACACTACGTTTTGGTTACTGAAAGTACATATGTATCAGGTGGAATAATTATTAAGACCACTACTCAAATTCTTGTTCTATTTTGTGTATAGGAATTTTTCGAGGATATAAGTTTGTTTTCATAAAGATTTTTTACTTTCTTTTTGATGCTGAAATCGTTAATGTTGTTCCTGATAAGTATCAACACTGCGTCGTCGCGTGCGTATTAAGTGTAGAAGAGGCCGATGAGCTTAACCCCATAGAGAACATCTGGGAGCTCACCCCGTAGGCGGTCGCCAAAGAACTCATGACCACCAAGCGGCAGTTTATTGAAACTCAAATCAGAGAATGGCATCATTATACCGAGCTCCAACAGCAAGCACAAATATGTACAATGAGCATCTCCCAAATAAAGGCTGTTATTGCATCAAAGGATAGAATTGACGTTACATTGAAATGCCTGTGTGATTATTTTCGTAAGATTTTAGATTATTTTCGTAAGATTTTATGATATAAACAGAATACTGTAATAAATAAAAAGTACTAACAAAACTTAAAACCAGGTTTTTGCTCAAGAAGTTTACTTAAACGTGAAAATACAAAAATATGAGTACTGCCCCTGAGAGTTAATTGAATGAAAACTAAGGCTCTAGCCTCAACTCTGGATCCAGATAACGGACCTGTGCCTTTTGTAGGGATGGATGCGAGACAATTTTCTTGCAAGACGAGACAGAGATTTACACATTTTTTACGAGACGAGACAAACATTTTTAACACTAAAATATAGGGATTTTGCGAGAACGAGACAAATCTTTAGTGCTGTTTCACAAAATCAAAAGTCACCGTTTTGAATTAGTTAATTTATCCAAATCAATAGCAGTTGAGCAGTCCTTAAAATTTCAAACTATATTTAACTTAATGTCTAATTAGACGAATAAAGAAATGGAATAATATTTCGAAGTACGCGATATTTACTCTTCCAGCTGCATAATTATTTAGGAAAGCGTAATTATAGAATAGCTTTCGTGTGTTTCGAAATTAAATCATGAGTATAACAGACAATGAATTCAAAAACAGAAGAATTAGAGTCATCCTAATTAGCAAATTAAACTTTTTCATTTCAGCTATAGTGGAACTGTGCATGAGACCATACCATAAAAGTTTAAATGCTGTTAGAACTTGGGAGTTTTTAATTTTTCCTCATAATCATCTTAGGATCTGCTTAATACTTGTTAATCATATATCCGTGACGGAAAATTTTCCACTGAATAAGCGTCCAACGCTTTTTTTTAAATAAAATAAAACTTTGCTGATTATTCATGTTGAAATTGTTAGTTAAACGTTAATTCTTAAGACTTTTTTTAAGTAATTCTTCTTATTAAAGCTTTACAAGCATTTTTACAGTAAAAAATATGCTTGTAGTTTGGCAACTACAACAATAAAAAATCTGGAGGGACACCACTCGACTTTCCGAACACTTACGATTAAGATCATTACCAAGCATTTAAATAAATTTTAATCGATGAATAATTCAAACATATATACCAAATTGAAGCTCAATCGAATGCGCCGTTTAAACGCTAGCGAACTTTCAAAAATTACCCCCATGGGCCATAATGTAAAAGAAATCTTTGTCGTAGCCCTGTAAAAAAACTATAAGTACTATACACACCAAAATGAATATCGGTCTTGTGACGGTGGTTTATAATATATATACCCAATTTGAGCTCAATCGAATGCCCCGTTTAGGAGCTATCGTGTTCATTCACACATACACACACACACACATACATACATCTCGTAAAAATAGCATAAATGAATTCAGAAGACCTCAAAACGTGTCAATACACCAAAATTTCGAAGTCGAATTTTTTCATGATTACAAAACTTTCCTTACAGGTACATGTTCGGAAAGTTAAATACCAATAAAAATATATTATAACGAACTACCTTCAGTATACTATAAAATGTAATCGATACTGCTGAAAAAATGATTCCTGCCTTGGTATACTACACTGCCAGACCGACAAACTCGCAGGAGGTGTAGGGGGCACAGAGATGACTCAATCGCACAGTAATGCAGGGTCGAAAATGTCGTAATTAGTTGCGAGCAACGATTGAAAGAAACAAAGAAAAGGAACAGAAACAGCAACACATTAATGGGACATAAGACATTTTATTGAAAGGTTATACTACAGAAGGTGGTCAAAATAACGGCCAGAAGTCGACAAGCAGGCTTGACAGCGACGCCTCGTGAATTCTTTGCTTTCTGAAACATTCCTGGCTTGTCGTGTATCCTCTTGCGGTAGATGGCGCTGAACGGAAGGTCGCTTGAACAGAGATCCTGTTGGAATGGAAGTCGTCATTTGCTACCTGGTTCCCTGGGTAATAGAATGAACTCTTATTCAAGCGATGAACTGGCCCATACGTGCTTATGGAGCGTCCGCACCACCTCCATACGATAATCGTGTGTGGAGTTGCGGAACGTAATGGCAGTGGCGGCTCGTGGGATACAGCAAGTACAGCCGGGCTGCACTTGAAATCATCAGCACATACTTTAAAATAATTTATTCTACTAATTTTCCTAAATTCAGGTTAGAATTATGGAATTCCTATGGTAAATTAAAAAAATCTCCAAAAAACCGTATTGTGGCCAGATCGCTCATTCAGAAAAAAAAGTACTTTAATCTTCCCGCAATTCAATTGGGAAAATCTTTGGTTCAGCCCAGAGCGCTGATAAGAAAATTGGCAGCACCGTTGCCATGACAACGGTTACGTGAGCATTTCCTCCGGCATAGGCTATAATGGGGGTACGCAGCTAAGACTCAGCTCATTCAAGATTTTGAAAGGTCGGCAGCACTTGTGAATTCGACTCACTGATTGGCTCGAGAAGTGAGGGAGGGAGTAAGGAGAATATTTGTTCGGCAAACTCTCGACTTTATCTTGCTAAACTTATCAAGAAGGTAAGCCTGAATAGACGCTTATGAATGGACAATGACCCATCAAAGCAGTATTGTTTTTAAGTAAGCAAGAACTGGCATTTAGAGGACATGGCGAGCGAAAAAATTCTTTAAACATAGGAAATTTTAAAGAGCTTTTAAAATTATTGATATCTGAATTAAAACAACGCCTTTTTATGAGGGCATCACGGACCGATTCACAAGTTTTAAAAGAAAGGAGGATTGATTTGACTTATAAAAAATAAGTACGTTTTCTTTTTTTTTTTTTTTTTTTCAAGTTATCGTTGCAAAAGAAAATTCTAAGGAAACTTCGAATCAGACACGGATGAATGCAATTTTGAGGATAAGAGCGACTGGTTGAAATTTATGTCCATTTTATGGAAAAGTAAAATAGGATCTCTCACATTTTTTATGTAATTTCTTTTTTTTTTCCCTCGGTGAGGGCTTAATCCGCCAGCTTTCGAATTCAATAACAAAGATTTTCCATTCCTGTCCGGAGGAGGGGAGGCTCATATGCTTCCGGCTGCACTAAAAGTTTTGACCACGGGCAGCCACTGCGTAATGGATACACCGCCCGACGGTTGTAACATAGACGGTAACTGCTCTGGCGGGCTCCACACCACACGACCTTCGCAAGTGTGAAGAGAAGGTGACGTGAGGCAGGCTGCTAAACGAGACCTACAATGAATCGAGAGCGAACGACGGGGACCATTGGCAATGAAGAGACGGTCTTGCGTCTGGCAGAAGGCAGTCCGAGTACGAATACTCGAGAGATAGGCCAGAATCTGAGGAATTCTATTCGAAGCAGCTGCCAATCCTTCCTGGCAACTTCTGGTAGTCATTTCGAGTACCTTCTGCAGTATAACCTTTCAATAAAAAGTTGTCTGTCCCATCAATGTGTTGCTGTTTCTGTTCCTTTTCTTTGCTTGCCCGCAACTATGGCATTTTCGACCCGTCATTGCTATGTGATTTCGAGCCGTCTCTTTGACACCTACACCTCCTGAAGTTTGTCGGTCTGATATTAAAACACCCTGTATATGTAACACCCTGTACCCCTGTATTAACCCTTTTAGGCGCAACACTTTCCCAATGCTGAAAAAAGGCAGCCGTTGCCATCGCTCGACTTAACTACCAGCAAGATGGCGGACGATCGAAACGTTCATCGCGTGCCACACACTATTTCGTTTCGATCGTCCGCCATCTTGCTGGTAGTTAAGTCGAGCGATGGCAACAGCTGCCCTTTATCAGCATTGGACAATCTATCCAACTGTTCTCGCATTCTTCCATTTTGCAGCAGATGTCAGTGTTGTTAAAAATTATCGTGACAATTTCTTTTACGGGAAATGACGTGCTAAAAAGTAAAGGAATCTCGTGGAGCTATGTCACCCGCAACTATATTTATAGAAATCAATTCTATTCTTTGTGATTGGAAACAGTCAAAGCGTCAGATTTTGGTGTTCCCAGAACGGGAACACTGCGCGTTAAAGGGTTAAAACACCCTGCATGTGATAACGCATGCAGCGAGACATTCTGAAGGAACCAATCACAAGTCAAGGTAAAAGTTGACCAATTGACAAATATGAACATGCATCGTTTTTTACTAAGCACCCCTTGAAAAACGATAGATCGAGGTTCTGCTGTATAGAGTTCTGGCTTTTTTGCATTCTATCTGCTTCGCATATGTGGCAATACTTCCTGCTCCTAGGAAAGGTAGTGACGTCTATTGTCATAAAAATCGGAACCATTTTGAGAGCTTTAGCCTCCTTTAACTTATTTGAAATATTAATCCATGGCCTCCTAGGGGAGAAATGAGTCCAATACAAGAAAAATAGTACAACAGCATTTGTTTTTCTGCAGATGATATTTTGATCTTCGACGAGAATAACTGTTATCAGTGGATAACATACGCTACAGCTTGCAACCCTAATTAGATTTCTTATGCTTTTAAACCCGTAACATCAAAATCCCACTCACTATCTACCTTTTTTTTTTTACAACGGGATGTTTTTGGAGGTGAAAGTTGCATAAAATCTCAAAGAAATCGAGGAACGGGGGAATTTTCAGGTTTTACATGTAGCCCGTGTTTTTATTTGTCATGTCAGCATATCTCAACAAAATTTCAACTCGATCACTCGAGTCCTTTAATAGCAAAGTTGAACACACACAAACACATATATATGTATGTATGTATAGCATATAAAAGTAAATATCCTCTCGAAACTCAAATTTTCTATTGACTCCCTTCCAAATTCTATAGGGGCGTATTTCCTTTCGTTTTCAAACAAAGGATTTGTCTCGGGACCTAAATTTAATAAAAAAGCGATTGATATATCTCCCCTCGTTATCTCATCGCCACATAGTCGCCACAGCTGTCAAGAATTTCTAGAAACTACGAGACCTGGGCATTTTAATAGCCGATAAATGCACCTTTTCTGAACCATGTGACAAGCTTATAAACCATGTGACCCTAGGTAATCAACACCATCGAGAGAGCGAATTTTTTGTGACCTCTGTTGCCCCATAAATCTATGTGAAAAGCTGTTAAAATAAAAATATGTTCTAAACCAGAAATATTTGTTTAATACGTTGATAGCCACAGCCACGAGGATCGAAGCTGCCCAGTCCCCCGCCGACTGTCATAAAGTTTCGGCCAGACAAAAACACCAGTGAGCGGCGGCCGGTCATATCTCAACGCAAAACGAGTATACTCAAACGCCACCGCAAAGCTCGTCGCGTAGAATTGTTTTCTTACTAAATCTTTGCTGCTTTAAAACTTTCTACATATTTCTAGTATTGTTTTCTAGTTTAGAGTGCTAACTGCTCACTTCGCCGCTACGTATCATCCTGTACTTAAAGAGTACTTTTCTTAGTGTTCGTCGTTCTAAAATTAACAGGATTGGCAATACTGGTGTGAAAAAACAGTCTTTACTTATAATGCAAATGAATAATTTTTAAGTAAATCAGTTTATAAAATAATAAAACACTTACTTTTATACTTTCTCGACGTTTTCCATCTTTAAATCTTTTGAGGAATTCTTAATTTTTGTGATGTACTGCTTTTTAAGATATCTGAACATTTTTTTAAGTATAATTAATTCAGCCATGAATATGATAAATGATTTCTTCATTACCAAAGGTGACATGTAATTAAGATGTTGAGTATTACTTAAAAAATTTCATGTTTAATCAGTGTATTTCTTTTTAAAATTCCGATTGCTTAAAAAGAAAATATAATGTTTTTCTTTTTAACATATTTCTTATGATTTGATAAATTAAAAACAAACACAAGACTAGTTATTTCATTTATTCTATTGTTTTTCTCGTAATCTCGTTGAGTAATGCCAAATTCTGAATAATGGCGAAATATTTTCTGTTTATTAAATTGTAATTTCCTTTTCCGTCATAAAAAAGAATAAAAATGGGAGAAACGATTTTCTATTTTACTTCTTTTTCATTTTGCTGCCCTTTGAGCAATTACAAAATCAAATAATGCTTTTATTTCGAAGATCACTGCAATTATTTAATTTTTTTAAGTTAATTCATTCTATAATTACTAACTAGATAAAATAATTTGTAATATAATACATGCGTGAAAGGTTGCTTTTGATAATTACAGTTTTGATAGCTAGTAGAATGAGAATCTGCAATCATTAAAAATCTTCATTTTTCACTATGAATTTCCACAGTGATCTCCAATTACATTCCAGATACGACTTTAAGTGTTCAAACTCTGGAAATGTAATTAGTAATGACGTCATCAATAGCTATAGTGCCATCATCACAAATTACACGCTTAAACGACTAATAATGGTGATTTGCAAACACTTCTTAAATCTGCTTCTAAAGCACATTTCATTAAAATGATTCAGAAATCATGTTTTAATGAAATTCAGATATTTTAACGCATAATTATATAAATTGAAAAAAAAAGTCTGTTATGAAGATGAACATTCGAAATTAATGAGAAGAGAAAAATAGTTCATTTTTAAAATAAATTTAACCCATTCGTGCCTGGATATTTTTGCGACTTTCTTCGATTTTTGCTAACACCAGCAGTAATTGATACATTTCTGATGTCAACTTTTTGAACAAGGAATGATTTCATTTAAAATCATTATGTATAAAAATTGAAATGTCAACATCCCACTTGGCCATATTAAAATATTTTGTGGAATTGAGGTTCAATACTCGCGAATAAAGGCTAGGAAAAATAAATAACGTTTTCGAATGATAGCGAAAATGCCGTCCCAAAAAAGGGACGCTAGGCATAAATGGGTTAAAATCATGCCTACTTAAAAATTATAAATAATTAATTTAGAAGGACTACTCCTTTAAAGCCTCAACTTATACAATATACATTTATTTACGCTCGCATATACGGACCACTTGGGTATTTTGTGATTTTAATAGACATACTAATAGACAGCATGTAAAATATTTATGCTGTGTATGTTATAGAATATTGTTGCTTGATGGGCCAAACCATGATAGCTGGTCTCAAGGTAGCCAAATAAAATTATTTGAAGCAGATAAAACTTTATATTTTTAAATCTACAGACACCGTATCTTTTGGAATATGTAAATTAAAGTTATTTATTCATATTTAATTATAAGTGTATCCTGTTGCTAAAAAATATTTAATAAGGAATAAATAGTTAATTTTAAGTATATTCTGAAGTGTCCCCTCCGCAGCATGATAGTTAATTTTTAATTATACTTTCAAAAGAATATTTTTTAATTCAGATATAATATTTTATGTTGATAAAACCAAATAATAGGTTTTTAATTTATAAGTATTTTTATTGCAGTAGTTTATTAAACAGAGGAATTTTGGCGGTTGTAGAACCGATAGATTTTTGTACAGGACTACAAAAAGAAAAATATTCTTATACATTATGACCTACAGACGCAAACTGCTTAAAGTGAGCTACTGTCTACATGGTGAATTCGATACAGCTCAAATTAGGTACGCATATTATAGGTCACTGTCGTACTAAATAGATTTTGGAATGTGTATAGGACTTAGTTCTTTACAGAGCTACAAAAAGAAGTATTCTTATACAGTGCAGTCTAGATTAACATATTTGTTCTTAAAATCCTTCAGACAATTGCATATCTGATTGGTGAAAGTACCAAATTATTTTTAATCTACTAAATTAATAACGTAAATATACGAATTCGGGGAAAATATTCCAACACCGTATTATAATCTTCACTTTTGTTTTTGCTGAATTATTCGCGGATTCAAATTTGTTTACACACTTGGTAACGATCAAGTGTTCAGAAAGTTGACTGGAGTCACTCCATTTATTTATTTATTTATTTTCTATCATCGGTGCACAAACAAATCAGAGACATTGCAAAAAAAAAAAATGTCCCGTGAATGGGATAAAGCCCAAATAAATATTCGTAGACACTCGAAAGGACACTATATTTTTGAAAAATGGTTTAGAACCTACGATAATTCTTCCCTTAGAAATAATCCTCTAAAAATGTACCCTGGAGATTTGATTTATAGTCTCTTAAGGCATTTTGTTTTTCGAATACAAACTGACCTACATAATGCTTGATGCCTTCATGTTGTTTTCCGATCCTTTTTCCTCTTCCTTCGAACACTACATTTATTCGTCCGAACTTAACATTAAGGTGATTTATTAGCTCTCTTAACTTTTATGGCTTTGAGTAGCATGCTTAACATCTTGCAAAACACATTTTTTTGTAGAATGTAGAATAATTTACAGGAGAAGTAGTAGTTTACCTCATGCCATGTCGAAAGGAAGAATCACGGAGAATTTTGTTGAAGTTTATACGGAGATTAGGTCATGTTTCGTTTTTTAAAAAAATTTCCTTTATTTAACAAGTTACTGGATGGAGTCTCTTGTATCCATGTGAAATGTTTTTGACTGAGACGTCTTTGTGTTACAGTCTGATCGTTTGCCAGGAGAGGACAGCTCACATCACTGAATGGGTCATTCAGGGGGGGGCCAACTGCAAACAACTCCGGATATAGTGAACGTGAATATAGTGAACTCATTTCATTAATCCCGATTCAGGTACGTTAGAAATGTTCATAGCATTTTTCGGTTTTATTGAACCATGATTTCGGTTATAGTGAACTTAAAATATTCGGAACTTAAAATATTCTGAACGACAAGAGGGGATATTGTTCGATTCCTCCGATGAGTGTCTCTTTTCTGTTCGAAAAGAGAGAAAGCTTATCAAACACCTTTTCGAAATACAGGTGAATTGCCAGTGTCAAGGCTAACATACTTATGCTAAACAAGGGGGAGGAGCGGGAGGGGTCATAATTTTTTTCATTGCTGTAATGCATTCTAATCCTTAAAAGAAATGCTTTACCATGGCACAGTGGTTATGTCATTGGAAATGGTAAACGGGCGAAGTGAGAAGTTTCCCGGGTTCGTGTCCAATCGCGCGTCCGTCGACCTAACCGGAGTTTTCCGTGATTTTTTCCGAAACTTAACGTAAATATTGGTTAGGACGCCTTAGAAAGACCCCATGGAGGGCAACCCCCTTGTGTTATCCTTCTGACGAGGTTTTATAAGCAGGCTTCGAGCCAAGCACACAAATCCGATATACATGCTGACAATAACAGTAACAATATTAAAAGTAATCACTAACAAAAGCAGAGTACTTTTGAAGATAAACCAAAACAACGCCTACTAGATATAGTAAGCTTTGCAATTCCTACGTCACCAAGCTTTGACGTCATCATTAGGCCTACACTTAAAAGTTTCATTTTCGCAAAATTGAACTATTAAAAATTTCTGGTAAATCTACCCATGAATAGCAATATTTTAATAATTTGAGATAAAAAATATAATTTTACGACAAATAACAGTTTTTAACCATGACTAATTAGATAATATGATAAGGAAATAGAATCATAATGAATAATTTTATATGAGAAAGGTATTTTAATTTTTTAATGTTTAATTTAAGATTATTTTCACATATTTGTAGCACACATAAGAAATGTTTAACAGTTTGAATTTGTCAAAATAAAACTTTCAATTGTAGGCCTAGTGATGACGTCAAAGCTTGGTGACGTAGCAGTTGTAAGGCTTTCTATATCTAGGAGGCGTTGACCAAAAGCAGAAATTTCGTTCTTGACCTTGGGCGATTTCATTTTCCATTCCCAATGCAATATCACAGCTTAAAAGCGAAAGTACCTTTTGCCAACTGAATGGAATGTACATTATTTCCATAAGTGCGATCAATTATGTTTGGCTTACTTAATAAATATTCCGTATTTGTATAAAATACTATTTTCTAGTTTTTATTAAGTTCTATCATTCAGCATGGGAAAAAGTTTTAGTGAACTTCGGATATAGTGAACGAAATTTGCCGGTCTCAAGAGGTTCACTATAACCAAAGTTGACTGTACGTGGCTGGTCCGGGGGCTCAAGCACCCACAGGAACAATCACGTGAGTGCAGAGCACCAAGAATATTTTAAGGAATAGTTTTAGTTACTTTTGTAGCAGAAATCTTCTGAAAATTCAGAGAAAACCAGACAGTTTTTGCAGAAAAATGATCACTTTTTGATTTTGTTTCATTGTTTTATATTGCTGCTTTTCGCTACATGAATAAAAATTTTAAAAAAAGAAACTTTTTTTTTTTTTTTAAATACGAAATTCATTCCATTTTTGTTTTATCTTTATAGGAGCTTGGAACCCAAGTTCCTACAGAAAAAATGAATTTGTGCTCAGTGTTTGTATTAATTCTAAAATAAAGTTCTACTATTTGACGCTCATGCGTGTGGGTGTTTTAGAACTTGAGTATAATGAAGGGAGGAAATCGATAGATGGGGATAAACTGAGATTAAATTTATTTAATGAATTGAATAAATATAATCTAGGGGAATTTCCTTTTTTTTTTAAATGACTGTTCGTTCTTCCCCTCCCCCCCAAAAAATAGTATCTCTAGAGCATAGATATAGGAATCTCTAGATTGAGCATATCGGGAGAAAACTTGTTGCCTCCAAACGGTACCCATACAGTGGTATACGCATGCGCAGAATGGCAGCAACTTAAATTATAATGGCACTTTCAGTTATTTTAGAACAATCTGTATTTCAAAAAGTACCTGTGTCGAAGTATTTTCCCTCGAACTTATTTATTTTCTAAGTAATACAATGAATGTTCTGTTTTACATTGACGGCAGCCATGGTAGTGGCATAAATGGAGTGAGTTCTCGGCATTAAAAGCACGCGATTAGAATCATTAAATACCTCATCTAGGTATTCCTAAATCTATGGTCTATAGAGCACCCTTGAAAATTCTGTTAAATTGGCATCTCTGGTAGCGTTTTCTGCTACATCCGTCTTTCTTGGAGTTTTCCACCACAATTTGGATCCTCAGTAGAAGGTGGAAGACTTTTCTAATATTGGTGCCCCTCGGAAACTGCTAGCTGACGTCGAGAGGAATTTCGGAACCGCGGATTTAACGTGCACGTACACCGGTGGTCTTTTAGAAATACGTTGGAATTGAACCCTCAATCTTCCGATTACGAGTAAAATGTCTTGAACGCGGGTCCTTGTGTTACAATTTGTTAATACAAACTGACTTTTTTTTTTGCCTCAATGCCGGGGCACTGGCAAATCAGGCTTTGGCCTCGAGGATCGCAGTAATAATGGCGGCCATCATTTCCAGTAATAAGAACGTTTTCACATACACCCAAGCCCACGTCGGGAATTGAACCAGGACTTAAGATGTGGCAGAATAGTTCGTTAGCTGCTACACCATGTTCTGACATCTAATGTTATTTTAAAAATCGAACTGTAAATATTACATCAATCGTACTTGTGCGGTTTAAAAATAATGAGTTGCAGTTATTTTCTTTCGAATTGCCGGGTCAGCTGCCCGCTATAGGTTTCACCGCTACGAGGGCTGGAGTTGATGTCTATTTCGTCATGAGAGTGCCTAGTAGGCAGGCCAACATTGCCCGCTATGCGTGGTCTCGTAATTTGGAACCGATTCCAGATGAAAGATCTAGCACCTGGATCGGCATCCCCAGAGGGAATGTTTGTACGTGAAGGAGATTTGAAGCCACTGCAGATTTAGCGACAGCACCAGCTCTCTTTAGTGTACACGGCTCCACGGCAGTCCTGTCGACAGAGGCTGTCACCCTCTTAAGCGCTGACCAAGGTCGGTGCCGCTTCACTTCCGGTGTTCGTACGTGAACCGAGTTTAGTCGAAAAATCCCTTGCGGGACAGCAGCTGTAAATAAGCATATTTAAAAATAAGAATACCAAAGTTTCTTCGGGTTTGGTGGTTTGGTTTTAAAATGTATGGTTTTCTAAGCAAAGCTTGGGAGCACGTGTCCTTCTGACATTAACAGTTACGTGTTTGTATCAAATATGTCACTGGTCAAAGATTGTCCATCCCAGAAGTAATTTCTGGTCACTATTTAATTATTATTGTTTAAATCAAAATTACATCACGAATGAAATATTATTTTGTTCGAAGGGCATCACAACAAACTTTATTCAAAAGTTGGTAACTCTAAGTTTAATAGATTTTATAAAATTTTAATGTTGCTAAGTTTTGTTCGGGAACTACCCCGGATGCCTACACTATAAATTTTTAAATACAATCAAAATAAACTGTAGGGACTAAGTATCCAGCATTTCCAATCCGACACTGTGGTCCGTAATTTCGAGATACCCTAAGGTCAGTAAAATTTTATTTTTGTGCACAAAAGTTTTATCATTTATAAATTCATCATCGTGTATAATTGTAAAACTTTAGAATGTGTTAAATAGAAAATTAGATTTTTAATGCGTGGTTACTGTTATTTCCTACTGCATAGATCAGCATTGTTAAAAACTTTATAAAAATTGAATTAATATAAACTTTATTTCATTATAAGGATGGAAAATTTTAAAAGAAAAATTAATCAGGCCTCACTGTTCCAGCTTCCTTTTAAACAGTCGAATAAAATGTTCGTTATTTCTCTTTGTGTCCAACTTTGTTTCGTGCAGCCATTTTCATTCCTGCTTGGAAAAATTGTCGGATCTATTCAAACATTTCAACGCAGATGATAAAAACCGACAATTATCCTGTTTCATTTAAATAAAAATTGCTTTTGACAAGTGCTTAACAAAGCTATCCATTTGAAAGCAGGCAATATTTTTTTTCCTTTTATTAGCTTTGTGTAGCACTGACAAAAGGCTCGCAGCTTTCTGCTATTAAGAGCATCCAGTGAGTGTTTATTTTATTCAGAGATAATTTATAACACAAGAGGACTATTGCCTTTGTGAATTCGGGAAGTTTTTAAAGGTAAGAGGAAATGCTATATAAGAGAACCGGCAAAAATGTCTTTTTTTTTCTATAGGTCAATATTTCGCCTAATGAAAAGTATCGAACCTAATAATACAAAATTTTCTGGGAGTTTTTTCACGGGCGTACTAAATTAGAAAGCATTTTCCAAAATTCATAGCCTGTAGCAGGGTGACGTGAGGTGACAAAAATGCTCTTTAACACATCCGGCGTGATCTGAAAGAAAAAAGAAAAAGAGAGATCCGTAAAGCACAACACTCGCACCTTTAAATCAATTCCAGCATGCTTTGACTATTATCCTGCTGGGAACGTAGACGTGAGCAAAGGGGAAGTGTGCCCTGGCCAACTTTAAGAGAAAAGAAAAGTATTATCTAAAAATTCTTGCTTTAAAATGTAACACATACGAATCCTATCTTTAGGCTCAACTTCCCTGTAATTACTTGTTGAAATTTTATTTGTTTGAATTTCATATTAAAAAAACATTAATTTTCAACAACATGTAGTGACGAGAAAAGGGGGAACTTGGATAGACCAGATCGATATAAATTGTGCTGAAAAGGTTTAAGAAGCGATTCAAGAAGATATTTTTAGGACACAGTAAGGTGGATGATCAGTAATGGTTTTGGTTTTGGGTTTGATCGACGAACATTTTTGGTAATTTGTAGAGAGAAAATGAACTTACATTTGTAACTGTGTTCTTCAAACTTAAATATACACACTTAAAAAAAAAGAACTAAATTCGCTGTGAAGGAACTGAATTAGCTCCGAAGGATTTAAAATCGGGACAAGTTTGTCTCGATTTTAAACCTTTCGGAGCTAATTTAGTTCCTTTGAAGCGAATTTAGTTCTTTCTTTTAAGCTTTAGTCCATAAAACATAGATTGTCCGTAATTATGTGACACTCTGTTTTCTATTTTCAGTTTTTTTATATATAAATTCAGATTTTTTTGTTTTTTAATGCAGATTAATCTTAACTTGAGCTTTATATAGTACTTACAACTATACACATGTATAAAAAAATTCCCGCTGCAACGATAAAAAAAGGACATGGGACTTCCCGCATGGCATCTGTTAGCGTTCAGAGGTTACCGGAAATTGAACGTGGGTATGCTGGAATGTGAATAGTCCCGTAGTGATAGAAAAAAAGGACATGGGGTTTCCCGCTGCAACGAAAAAAAAATGAACACAGGGCTTGCCAACGAACCGAGTTACTGGAAATTTGACGTAGCTACGCTTCTCCCCATCTACCTATCTGAGTTCTAATATGTAGCCTTTTATCACTAATACCTAGGCACCAACGGAAAACAAATAAACAGTTTCCAGTCATCAATATAATAACCAGACTGCCTGAATTTCGCGTAGTGGAGGCGCCAAAGAGGGGGGGGGGATAAACTCTTTCACTTTGCCTGACGCCAGAAGAAAATCCCTCCCTCCCGCGAGCGCGCTCACAGTTGAAGCGGACCTCAACGATCTTGAAAATGAAGAGCCTGTGGGGGAAGTTTGCTACCTTCGTTTCCGGAACTTGCTTTCCGGAGAGAATTTTAACCTATGATCTTTCAGAAAAAAAAAATCATATAAAAAAATTTTATTTACATTTCTGCGCGGTTCAAAATTTAATAGAGGGTGAAATCAATGTTTTATCAATGGTAAAAAGATGGAAAATTTTTGCCAGTTAGATTTTTCGATTCGACAGTTTAAAAATGAAAAACAGTATATTTTGTTGAAAACTGGAATTTCTTGTAAAAAATTCCCAAAAATCTGCAAATTTAAGTGTGATTTTTTTACAAAGTTTATTTGAAAAAGAAATCTCTGTAGTTTCCGATTATATAAAAAATATAGTGTTCGGACGAAAATTTAGTTCGCGATAACGCAAAATGCGAAAAAAATGACCAAAAACTTACAAAACATAAAATAACTAAAAAATTGTTAATGTAATTAATTTCATTTTTACGGCATTAGCTTTTTCTTGTCCTATTTAGTCAGTGTGCCGAATTTTGTCCAGATCCGTCAAACGGTCTGTACGCCTATAGTGAACAAACAAACAAGATTTCCTCTTTTATATACTATATAGATTTCTCCTCTCTTCAATTGGGCGATATTCATTTCATTCAACTAGCATGAAACGATTGAAGTACAAACTTAGCCCGGAAAAACAGAGGTAGACCAAATGTAATGACTCTTATTTGCCCTGCATTAAAAACTGACCATCTAATGACATCCATGCCATGTTTAATCTTTGCGGGTATGGAACATTCTCATAGAATAAGAATAAAATCAAAAATTTTGTCGTATTTGTTGGCCATTTTCGATTTTTGTGCTGTACAGGAAAATTTTTAGAAATTCCAGAGGGCTCCTAAAATTTATTAGTATAGTCTAAAGTACCTTCATACCAAATTTGGTTCTTTTATCCGCTATGTCAAGGTAATTTCACTAAGCCATCTCACTATAATCCAAAATTTCGCGATTGCATTGAGGCAAGAATCAAACGGGAAAAAGTGTTTGGAGGAGAGCACAGTTTAGTATCCCAGATACCATATTGGATTTTTTTCTGCACTTCACTGCTATCTCAAATAGCATGCCGCAATGTTCGGGAAGGAAGTCTGTATGTAATGGCTGATGCTTGATGATCGAAGATCGTATGTAATACGGCTATATTTTTGTGCAAAAATAAATAATCAGGTGCAAAATCATTAATTATCTTTAAAAAAAAAGTTTTTATCACTTTCTAAATTGACTCTTATTTTAATAGAGTGCGAGTCAGCATGACTCACATATTTTTAAGTCGAGAGCAAGCACTGGTTCAGCTTAGCCCTATCTTGTGAATAATGTGTTAAGGCAAACGTACACGAGGGGTACCTGCTTATAGGGGAATGCCTTGGGCGGTGATTTTTAAGTTTAACCCTTTAAAGGTTACAGCAACATAAATGAGAAATCATTAATCAATTGTCATAATTTGGTCCAGTTGATTAGTCATTTTACAAAATAGCTTCAAAATTAAATTTAACTCATGACATTGCTTTTGATTTTTACGTTTAAGGAAAGTTCAATTAATTATTCGTAAAATGAACAACAACAAAAAAAAAAGTTGCTTTTTATTGTCTGTACATGCAGCAGCTCCTTTACCGACTTTGATTTCTTGAATAATGGATTTATTCTCCTATATATTATGCTCATGAAATGTAAATGTAATTTATAAACTTTGCATTTTTTACTTTAAAAATTACCCCTACACTAATTTCTTTTTGAAGTTACATTCAAATATTTTTAACGTAATGCAATTTAGGAATTTAATTCGTAGCTTTTCAATTTATTTTACAAGCTCGCGTGATTGTTTTAGCCACATTCTCCTGCGCCAGTTTTAAAAGGCAGGGGAGGTGCACTTTCAGTAATTGTTGTGCCGCAGCTAACGCATTAATTTAAGTTTCAGATCAGAAGAAGCTAGATTTGTTTCCCGCTCATCAATCAATGAAATTCCTGAATTCCAAATACTCATTTGTTCGAATACTGCATTTCAAAACAAAGCATTTGTTTCGGGCACAGATTTAAATGGCGCATATACCTGAAAGTGATCTGTTCTCAGACTCTCAGATAATAACAAGAACCGCTTTCAGGTACACTCACATTGACTTTCAAATTGTTTCATGGTCACTCGCACTTTTACGTCGAACTGAATAGAAATCGAGCCAAACGCATTGATTATTAAACGTTTTCTCAACATAAATGCCTTATTTCGTACATAGCTAAATTAAAGCAAATAAGATCAGGTTGCTAAAACGCTTCAATGGTATTACCTCCATTTCGCCTCATGTAGAGTAAATCCTTTATGTGTCCCGGGGGAGGGGGGGTCTAAACGCTATGCACACAGTTTCAATATGGAGCTTTCTTTAGTAACACTCAGAAAAAAAAAAATGTTTTAAATTCCATGTCAAGTTTTTGAATACAACGTATGCCGTGTAATTTCTGAACTTTTCAATGGAAAAAAGCGAAGAAACATTATGACTGGAAAAATAAAAACCGAAAATAATTTATTAATTTGCAATTATTTTCAATACTTGCTGGAATTGTACTTTAGTTTGGGCGAACCTTAATCTGGCAGTGCTTACAATCAACACGTCCCAGATACAGAAAGCCTGAGAACAGACGCTTTTACGTCATCAGCAGGTCCAGGGCCGGATTTACACATTTTTGCGCCCTAGGCCAAAGGCCATAATTGCGCACCCCCCCCCTCGAAAAATTGGTCAATAATTCCAATTTAATATGCATAATAATTCGTTTTTTTTTTTTTTTTTTTTTTTTTTTTTTTGTCAGGTAATTTACATTATAGGAAGACCCTGAATTTTACCATTTAAAGCTACGAAACAGTTCAGTTTTGTAAAACTTATAAAAAGTCATCGCAAAACAGAGGATTGCATTGTAAACTTCGTGCGATTTTGGACACGTTAGACATCCTTGGACACGTTAACTTTCTACAAAACTTCGGTATCAGTTTCTGTTCTCAGCATTTTTATGGGTAACATATCAGAATCAGAATGCACTTTTTCTGGCGATCTTTTAGATGGAACTAAGGAACCAGAAATGCTCGTTTCAGTAATTGCGCGATGTTTCACCGATATATTTTAGATGAAAGAGTTGATAATGCGTTTTCAAATTTTTTAAAATTATAGACGCATTACACTCAAAGCAACAGACTTTTTCTCGAGCAGACATATTTACCGTTCTGTGCATGTGTGCGATGTGGTTCTTTTTTCGGGAACGTTGGGATATCGGAAGAGCACAAACAGTCAGACGCCTTTTCGATGATAACTTACTTTGAATAATTGTTCTCTCCGGTACCCCTCCTTTCCTCAATGTGATTGTTCTGAAGCGGATCTCTTAGTTCTGCGACACATGTTGTCGACTTGGACATGGTCTGTGCTGGGGTGCTCTGCGAGCAATTCTGTGTCTACGGGGGAGGGGGGGGGGTGTTAATGGTTCTCCACACATGGATTTTCTATAGAGAAGAAATTGTACTAAGGAAAATAGTCCAGTAATTTGGAAGTTTTACCTGGAAAGTTTTCCGGGAGTTTTGAAAATGGGCAATTTTATAGATTTCGATGCGCTCTTTTCGAATTTCAACTTTGCCCCCTCGTATCTTTGCCGCTCGCGCCGCCATATTCGAAAAATGGCGCCTAAAAGCAGTTTTTTGACAATATCTCCTTTCCTACTCATTTCACGAAAAAAACAATTACAAAAAAATAAACTAGGGAAAATTTCCTACAATTTATGTAATTACCTTTTTTTCGTAAAATCAATAGTTTTGGCGTACGAACGCTGCAAAGTGTAGTTCAGTATGCGTTTTGGCCAAAAACTCATTTCCACACCACCTTGAGCGGTAGAGTAAACGGCGCGGTTTTTTTTTTTTTTTTTTTTTTTTTTTTTTTTTTTTTTTTTTTAAATATCGTTGGTATCCCCAGTAGGCATAATCCACGTGCATTTAAGTAATCCAAAATTTAGAGCATTTTTCTTCGCTTCGCTGTTTTTGATGAACCAAGTGTTGCGAGTTCATTGTACCTAGTACCGATCGAAATCTCACAGCCCGAAATTTCTTCCACATCACCAGCGATGGGATAATCAGTTCCATCGCAATCTTCTCCGTTCTCGATTTCATCATACGTTTGCTCGACAATAGTTTCCGATTCTTTCTCTTCATCTCTATCTTGTAATAGAACTTGCGAGTTATCACAGGTACCATAGCAATTCGTGCATATAACGGAGCACTTTAACCCAGCATTTCTGAATCCACAGGCTTTCTGAGATCTCTTTCTCTTTTGCAAGAAATAAGTTTTAACAAGCTTTCCTGAGCTAGGGGCTCGAGTGTGGTGACAGGAGTTTGCCCGTCCTTGTTTCTTTTCAAACCCCATTTCTGTGCATTTTGTTCATTCCCATACCACTGTTGAACCTGATGATAGATTCGCAACGAATGTTGTCTTGCTGCTCTTTCTATTGGTGGTAGCGACTCAATATTAAATTTACTTTTATATGTTGATATTGTGAAGCATGCATATCTACAGTTATTAAGATATACGTTACTTAATTTTCACATTACTGTAACTGTATAATTCGAGAAGGAAGCGTTCTCCAGCTTTAGCAATGACCTCTGGATCAGCATTCGGATTTTTGAATACCTGGATAATCAATAGTTTATCCTGGATAATCAATTGTTTAAATCTGCAATTTTTCTGAGTACTTTAATAAATTTAATTTTTTCTTGATTAAATAATGCTGATGTTGTATCACAGCCTATGAAGTCTTGCAAGAATAAAATATGATCCGCAGATGGTTTATCTATGATACTTTTAGTTGAATATATTGGTTGTGAAATTTTTCCTTTTCCTGGTTTGAGAATAAATATGTTTGAACGAGTAGATAGAGCCGTCAAAAGAAACCGACAACGTTTGCGAAATCAAATGCCGATGAATCGGTTATAGCGGTATATATTATTAGCGTATCTGCATCTTCGGTGGCTTGTTTGACCATGAAGGTCTCAGCGTCAAATTTTGTCTTCAACATTCCAATGAGGCGGTCCTTGTTTGCATCGTTGTCCAGAAATTTATTTTGTGACACAAATGGGATCATTGACTCGTCAAAAAGCATGTCTACTGAAGCAGTTTTACGTGATTGTCGGTATCGCTCATATTTGGTACTACGGTTTGCTACATCTTCCGGATATCAGTCAAATACGATAATGACATCGGATGTATAGTTCGATCGAGCATAGGACATCAATAATCAACAAATTTATTTCATATGGATGAAAACGATTCACCGAGATGCCAAATGTCTCTGTGTAATAAGTCTCCTCCGTCGATGACATACATCGTATTTTCAAAATTTATATCTCCAGATTGTTGCTCAAATACCTTATACATAGAAGATTAATACATTTCCGCATGCCTTCGTCACTGAAAAGCGATAATGGAAATGGGACAAGTTCGTACTTAAGAAAATTTTCGACTTCCTTTTCAGATTCTTTTTGCAATGCACATTCTTATTCTTGGGAAAATTAATAAAGTGTTAATCGGTACAATGTCGTCTTCTATCCGGATGCCTGCATTCATAACACAGAATGATTTTATTAAGACATTCCGTTTGAATTTTACGGTGTAGAAATCACTACCAATGATTTTAGAAATGCAAACAGGGCTGTCAGGGGCAATGAACTCGCAACGCCTGGTCCATCAAGAACACCGATGCGAAAAAGAATGCGCTAAATTTTGGATTAGTTAAATGCGCGTGGATTAGGCCTACAGGGGATACCACGATGGAAAAAAAAAAAAAAAAAGCGCGCCGCTTACTCTACCTCACAAGTCACAAGGGGTGTGGAAATGAGTTTTTTGGCCAAGACACATACTCAACTACACTTTGCGGCGCTCGGACGCCTAAACTATTGATTTTATGAAAAAAAGGTAATTACATAAACTGTAGGAAATTTTCCCTAGTTTCCTTTTTTGTAATTGTTTTTTTTTCTTTTTTTTTTTTTTTTGTTTTTTTTTTTCGTGAAATGAGTAGGAAATGTGATATTGTCAAAAAACAGCTTTTAGGCGCCATTTTTCGAATATGGCGGCGCGAGCGGCATACGAGGGGGCAAAGTTGAAATTCGGAAAGAGCACATCGAAATCTATAAAATTGCCCATTTTCAAAACTCCCGGAAAATTTTCCAGTTAACCCCCTTTTTTGAACTGGACTAAAAAAGGAATTTTTCGGAAGCCATAAACGTGTTTTTCTTGGGCAATAATCACTTAAAGTCAGTCGTTTTCGTTTCTCCTTCCCAGTCCTTTTCCTCATCCGTGATTGTTCTGCGCTCTGGGCCATGGCCTAGGTTGGCCTTGTGGGAAATCCGGCCCTGAGCAGGTCCACTGAAATGACGGCAATATAGCTTTATTTTCCCAACATAAAATTATTTAAAATTTCTGGTGAATGCTACAAGTATTAGGCAATATCTTAAAGATAAAAATTGAAATACCTTTCTGATACAAAATAATTCATAAAGACCTATTTCTGCATCATATCAAATAATAAGGAATGGTTAAATGTTGTCATTTGTCGTAAAATTAAATTTTTTATCATAAATCATTAAAATGTTTTATGAATGAGTAAATTCACCACAAATTTTAAAAAGTTTTACGTTATGAAAATAAAATTTTGATGATGTCATTTTAGTGTATCTACTGATGACGTAATAGCTGTTGTTCTCAGGCTTTCGCTATCTAGTAGGTGTTGCTACAGTGCGGTATCTTTACTTTTCGATTGTCCTAAACGTTGTTTGTCTTTCAGATCAAAACCATCACATTTAAAGCGGACAAATCATGTTTTAGAATTTGCATTCGATGCAGGGTCTTCTTCCAAGGGCGGCCCTAAGGTACGCGGTGCCCACTGCAAACGTAAAAAAGGCGCCCTCTTTTATGATCTAGATCGAGTTTTTCTCAGTTTTTGAGTTCGAAATGGCGCCCTTTCAAGATGGCACCCCGATGCGATTCTTACCTTGCTTACCTTTTCTGGCCACCCCTGTCTTCACCATATGCTCCGTAAAGATCAGGATATGTTTCAACAATGGTTTTCTTAAAAATAAAGAAATGAATTAAACATTTCCTAGAATGCTACTTTTTTATATAAAAGTCAACAGATGAAATGAAAAAGAAAAAATCAGTGGGTTGTTATTTTTTGAGATACATTCTACTGTCAACTGTTTTTCGCAGAGAAATGTCATATCTGTCAGAATAAAAAATAAAAAAAATCAGCCATTTTTATTCAATACGTTTGTGCCAAACGCCATTTATATGTGAAAGTCGGAAACTACCGTACTGCCATTACTGTAGTGTAGCTGATATTTAAGGAAGCTATCACTCACAAAACTAAAGTTGCAAATGCTTGTCATGCTTTGGGGTAAAAAGATATATAGTCAACGCTAATAGATAAGACACAAGTCAGTCTAAAAACTAGCACAGGATAGTTCTTTTTACATAGTCATCTCATTTCTTCTTGATAATATTTACTTAACTAAACATTTAAAAGAAATTCAACAAAGTTATGTTGGAACTGAGCAGGCGCGTAGCCAGGAAAATTTTTCGGGGGGGGGGGGGGGGATATGAACTTATATGTGTATAAATAGACAGAATTTCATCACTAATTCAAACATTTCGGGGGGATATATCCCGATACCCCCCCTGTCTACGCCCCTGGAACTGAGTGCTATGTTTCATGCTTCCATTACATTTATCCAGCACTGAACTATAAGCTAGAGTAGCAAAACCGCAATAGTGCCAATGTTTTATTTATAGAAGTTATTAAATTATTTCATAATTCCATTATTTTTCAGAACGTATTTTTTTAAATAATTGCTTTATTCTCATTTGATTAAATTTATTTTCAGTGCATTAACTGTGATTACTTAATTATTTATTGATTACTTAATTTTTTCTCCTTTGTCAAAGTTGTCCTTTATTTTTAATTTTAGTTTATGCTTTCTGTCAGTCATGTTACAAATGCTACAAAAAGTTTTCAAATTAGTTTTCTCTTCTTCTATAATTATTTATATCGGTTTATAAGAAATCGGTATAGAAATTCTACAATTTAAATTAAGAAATCAAGCAAGAGAGAGTTTTTTTTATCAAAAACCAATACAATGCTCATTTCATTTACGCTTATTTATACGTAATGCGGTGTTAGTTGCTTTAAAAGTAAAGTTTCTTATCTTACATGTCCGTTCTCTAAATCATTCTTCAATGTTCCATAGTTCTAACCAGCATGAGTCACCTAGCACTTTCCATACTGCTAATACAAAATGTTCCAAAAGCGAGTACCTATTTTTGCGTAATTTGGCACTTTAAAAATAATTTTAATCTATTTATGTTCAGATCAGAAATTCTCTCTACACTTAGTCAAATCTAAATGAAATGTAACATATTCGTAAGTCTGTTTAATAATATTAATGAAAGAACATTATGCTTTCACTAATGCTGCATGAATATCACGTGCATACTTCATGTATAAGTCATTAGTGAATACATTATTTAAAATTTTAATATATTTTATCAGACACGTGAAAATTTATTAAATTATAACAAATTTACGTAAATAAAGAATACTTACAGTATTCAGTAATAAAAAAGTATAACTATCTGAAATATATACTTTTGGTTGTTTTTACTTTAAATGAATTTATGCAAACCTTGTAAAATTAGCTTTATAAATGATGCCTAATTGTCATCAAGATGCTTACAACATTAAATTGATAAACATGTAAACAGCGAAAAAGTAATTTTAATTACCCTTAAAATTTATTTTTAATTCGAAATTTGAATATAGGGTATTTTTATTTACTAGTAAAATGAAATTTTTAAATTACTAAGCATATTATTTTTTTTATTGTTCGGTTATTCTACCAAATCATTATTCGTAGTCCCATTACAACTCATTGATTGTCAAATCAAATTAATCATCCAAGTTATTTACGGAAAAGCTGTTACAAAAAACTTAATCACTCTTTAAATACAGATTAAAACACTGGAATTTAAAATATTTTGTGTATAATATTAATAATCAGGCAGCTATATTTAGCATATTTAATTTATTATCATTGCATTTTAACCTTTAACCTTTTCAATAACTCCGTTCATTTTCCTTAATATTTCCTCTCAAAATGTGCGATTTAGCGTCAGAAACGGAAAACTATTACAAACTACTAGTTTCTAGTTTTTCTAAACCTACTGCTATTGCCATTGTCAACAGCAACTAAAAAAAAATTTCTATTTATGTGGGTCTTTACGCGCATTTTATGTAAAACGTGGCATAATCGTGAAATTTAAATATAAATGTATCCAATGAAAAAAGCATTGAAATTATTGTTCAGTTTAAAACTATAAGAACAAACGGGAACAAGCTACGAAATTTTTCTATTTGTTTCAAAGATTCATATATCTATCTTCATTTTAATAAATTTCGTTAAAACCACGTTTTAAAAACTATATGTGATATCTTTCATAAAAATTTCACATCCTTTTTATGCAGTTTAAAACATTCTTCGTCTCTTTCACTGAACATATGTCGTTATTTTGCTATTGTGCATATTCTGCACTTTTCTTTTAATCTTTTCGTATAGAACTGCAGTTTACTTTAAAAATAAAATAATGTATGCATAATAATTTATCTTTAGTCAAAACATAATGACCAAAAAATCATTCACATTTTATGGAGTATCATTAAAGAACACAAAAAAGAAAAATGCATGACTATTAAATATGAAGAATGTTTAGCTTTTTATTTATTTATTTATTTTTACTTTATTTCTTACTTCAAACTGCACCTCTAGCAAAAATATTTTTGAAATGTTCGCTATTTTTTGAATCAGAATTGGTTTGGGGAAATAAGGCATAGGAAATCGGTCAATTTGTTATCTACATTTGCATTATTTTATTTTTATTTCTTTACTTTGAAATAGTATTGCTCATTTATAATTTGCTGTATTCTTTTCCATAAATCAAAATTTCTCAAAGGAAATTTCTGAAAAAAATACAATACTAAATCAGAATTGAAATTTCGCTGAATTGTGTCGGCTTTTCTCTGCAGTTTATTGTTTCTTTTTCATCATGTTTGATTATAAATTCGCTCAAAAACGCAGTAAACCAGTAACACACATACAATGCTGAGTAGCATAAAATTCCTCAACGATACAGTAGTACTGCCAATTTTATGACCTTCATAATCAAAAATTAAATTTATTAAAACGTTTTTATGAATAATTAAAATAAAATCATTGTAATAGAACTACTTACTCATTCACAGTCAAATTTATTTCAACTTTTGAATTGCCAAATTTATAACAATATCGAGCCTCTTTGAAAGCATTTTTGTATGTTTCACTTTTCCTCCCTTTCTACACCCCCCCCCCCCACACACACACACACAATTTTCTGATTACGATCCTAGCTGTGAATACTAATGCTATTTTTTTAAATAAATATTAAGCTATTAATGCTTTTCAAAATATTTTGAAATTTTTCAAAATTTGGTAAAAAAAAATTCAGTAAGGTTTCATTAGATTATTTACTACCTCTACCTTATACATAATGCGTTTCTTAATTGAATTAAGTATGATTATTAATGAAATAAATATTTATTAAAAAATATGAATTAAGAATAGATTAAAGATTTTCTGTTTGTTTTAAAGTATCAAATTTTATTTTTCTGCGACTGCTTTAATTATCAAATTTCTTTATTTATAGGAAACTTGTACAACAGCTTGGCAACAGAGTACGAAAATGTTCATACATACATACTTCTTGAACTAAGCTTTAAATTTCCAAAAAATATATTTTTTCTTAGTATATTCTAAAAAATATACATTTTTCTTAATATATTCTAAAAAAATATACATTTTCCTTAATATATTCTAAAAAATATGCATCTAAGTGAATAAGAAAGATAGTAGACGGCTAAAGATCTAGCATTCTGTCTTACCTCATGGTTGTCGATTTAACGGTCTGGAATTTTGATTGGTTTTCTCTAGATGTAACGTGAACACGCGTAAGAACCCCTTAAAAAGGCCTGCGACCAAGGTACTCCACTTCTAGACAGATAGCCCATGAGTAGTTTTGCGTCAACACAGCAACACATTAATTCATATTTTTAAAAAATTTAGGGGTCAGGACGGTTAGGGCAAAAACGTGTTGGCCCTGTTGTTAACTTTTACCATTACTTTTTATTTCACTTACTGTTGATAAATTTAGATAGTAAACATCTATTATATGCGATTGAAAATACTTCCATATACAGTTCAATTTCTGGAAGTTAATTCTGTTAATGTATAACCTTATTAACATAAGTTCCTTACATGAATGAAATTGAAAATAAAACTATACAATACTTATTTAATAAACCTGAAAATTTGAATAAAAAAACGGTGTCTGTAGCATTAGTTATAAAATACCTTCCAACAATAATAGCCTTAAATCTTTTCAAACATACTTTTCCAAAGATATATAAATTATCTGCAATTAAGAAATCAAAATATTGTTACAATCCCCTTTTTCTCCTAGTAAAAGCTCCAACTTCCTCAAGTGCTTAGCTTTTGAAAGATCACAAGATCACAACTTCTTAATAAACAATTCCCTTGAAAATGTAAAAATAAAATTGTTACATTGTATAAATTTTCCCCTTCATGAAGAGAGTTTGTACCGTTATTGTGGATGCATCTTTTGTGCGAGTCTCTCACAAAGCTTGTTAAGATATTTCTGTGCCATTTCCAGGACATTTCTTTGCACAGATTTCGTCTTTGATTGATTGCATTTCAGTGTCGATGACCCACTATCTAATAAGCCAATCTGAAACCAATCTGAAATAGAGAATTGGCGGTCACAAAATATTACTAATACAGCGAGGAGAGTTTTAATGATAACAATTATGGTATCGCACAAGATCAGTTATTTGTGATTTATTGTGTACGTGGCCTATGTTATTCGTGGACAGAAAAAATATATTCCTTTCTTCTTATAATAAGTCTTATTTTATTTCATTCGTTGAGGTATGATATACGGAATTAAGAGTTTTTGTTCAACTGTACTTGTTTGTCTCATGAACTGATTGTTTGAAGCAAGTTTGAGCATATTTCTATATTTTATCAGAGGGAACAGTCAAATCGAACAATTTTTTATTTCTTTATAAATTTATAGATATGAGACGGCTCTTCCAAATTAAAAGCCGACCTCCAAGATAGATAATAATAAACAGTTATCTGCATTTCTAAAGCAGGAAATAGGTTTTTCTTTTTATTTGATTGTTTTGGACCATCTACAAATTTACGCTGTTAACCCTTTTGGGCGCAAGTATTTTTATCATATTCTCTAGTTTTTGCAGATAGTAATAGTTAAATTCCGGATATCAATTTAATGAAACATTGTTAGCTTTTCCGTAAAATATATGCCCCATGGGGGGATATGTGTATGACACTTTGTTGCTCTTTCTCATTTTATGCAAATTTCCTTAATATCTGGTCTATAGACACGGGAAAATTGACTAGGACTTCTGAACTTTTGCCACATAGGGTTGCCAGGTCGCCAAACCAAATAGCCGGACAGACCAGCCAGTTTGGCCGGACATTTGGGTAAAAAGGCCGGAGAGCCTACAATATTGAGGATTTTGTCTCAGTATTAATAGGTACAACAAAAAAAATTGTATGTAAAATCAAGCTTTTTTGATTATTACCATGAATCTTGTTAAATTCTAATAAAATATAAATAACATCAAATGCCAAATCAGTTCAAATACTTTATTACTAATCAGCCAAAGTCACCAGTAAAAAGCCTAAAAAAAGCCGGACACCGTTAAGTTTGGCCAGGCACGCAATCAAAAAGCCTAACTATGTCCGGCTTTATCCGGACGCCTGGCAACGCTACACGCACATCATAAATGATACTAATGTGGCCAGAACATCTAGCTACTGCATGCAAAAGTGTCAAACCAACAATCTTAAATATTTACACAGATGTGTAAAAATGTATATGGGAAAAAAATATTATTTCTAAAATCGGAATATTGGTCTTTTTATGGACCTTGCACAAAATTGTGCACTTCTGGGATGCGACGTGTCAAAATTTTTATTTTAATGATGGCGTTGCAACGTTGCTAGAAGTCACAGTGGCATGTAAATACAACAGACTTTAAAGCGATGTTGTGTTGTAACGTTTCCGAGGCAGAAAATTCAATTGTGGAAGTGACTTACTCATTTGCGACGTTACTCTGGTGTCAAACATGGATCGCCTTGGTATACTTGTTCGTATTTCATGTTTCTTACGAAATCGAGATACAACATTAAAAATACTGTAATGTATTTTGCATTTACCTCTAATAAAACAATGTTGCAAGTTCGTGTATTATTTTATATGCAAGAATAAGTAAAATAATAAACTTCTTTTTAAAGCGATAAAAACGAAATTTTTGTCTTAGTTCTCGGGGTGGAAAACAGGAAAACGAATTCAGAATATTAATTAACAAAATACCCTCTTTTCTTCTTTTATCAGTTGATACACAAGGTTAGTCACGAGAGGTAAAAAAGTGTTTTTTTTCTGCGCAAATATTTGTATAATTTTTTTTTTCGGAATATTGATATCATTTGCGCAATCGTTTTTTAATGTAAATATTTGATAAACGACATAAAAGTACTTTAATTAGATTAAATAATTGTCTGCCTATGTGGGCTGTTTAGTTTTCTCTAATAGTTCGCGTTGACTACTCAAGTATTGCATTTTTAATACCGTGACTACTCATGCTATGTAATTTTCTTTTTTGCTCAATGTATTTAAGCCTTCAGCAAATGTAGCCGGATTTAATGCCATATAATCTCAGCGTAGAAATATGTTTCGAATATTAAAGTGTAATTTTGTCTTCATGAACTTAAAATAACTATATCTCTCAAAAATTTAAATATAAACATTTTAAGGACAGTAAATTATTTCCCTAGATAAATTTTGAAGTTATGAACCTCATTCCATTACTTATTTCTTCTAACAGAGAAGAAAAAGTTAAGTAAAAAAAAAAAAATGATACTGCTTATATGGTGGATTATTATTTAAGCAACGGTTTAATACCAACAATAGAATTGGTCACAAATTGTAAAAGTAATAAGATACTACGATTAATTTGAACCGATATAATTGTGTGTATTTTTCAAAATTTCTTATTCGTGTGAAATTAGTCGCAAGTCCTGATTTCTTAACAGCACCAACAGGGTTGAGAAATTTCTAGACAGATTTCGCCAAAGTATCAATGTTGCAGCTCCAATCTACAAATCCATTCATTACCGCGATATGAAACACTTCCCGTAACTCCCTGTCTTAATCTGCCTTTTTTCTTGCAGGAATATTCCATCCACGTCCAGTTACCCTTCTTCCAAACCATCCATTCAGGGCTATCTGCGGCCACTTCGCGCGCCATTTTCGCCAAGTCACCTGCCTGCCCGCTCCGGACGCCTTCAGTCCGTGCGAGGACGTCATGGGACACTGGGCCCTGCGAGCAGCCGTGTGGCTTGTCGGCATTCTGGCGCTCTTGGGCAATCTCGCAGTTCTGACTGTCATCCTGGCGGCCAAGTCCACAATGACTGTCTCCAAGTTCCTCATGTGCCATCTGGCCTTCGCCGATCTTTGCATGGGAGTCTACCTGCTCATCATCGCATGCGTGGACGCTAGGACCATGGGCAGCTATTTCAACCATGCCATTGATTGGCAGAATGGTGAGCAGCTGTTCTTCGAATTCAGAGTGTCTTTCGGGGTTGGTGAAAAGTCCTGCATTTACTCAACCGCTTAAACTTTTGGAAAGTTGTACTGAAATGTCCTTGCGCTTGAAATACTATTTTGAACTTTGTGGGGGGAAAACATGGGGATATTCCCAGCGAATTGGAGTCTGTAATTTGTGAAATTCTGTCGATACTGGGATTATGTGAAGAACAAACGCGTTCAAATATAATTCAAAATACAATATAAAAGGCATTCCTCTAGTCGTGAAGTTTGCGGCATTTTAATGAGGGAATACCCACCAGGAAAACTGTGAAAATATAAGAACATTTTTGGGTAATTTTCAAAATCTCGGAATTTTAGCAAATTTAGGACTTTTACGAACTCTTATTAAATTTACATATTTCGAGCACTTTTTATTTTTGTGTATAAGTAATCCAATTCTTTTTTTTTCTCTGTCTCTTTTTATTTTTGTGTATACGTAATCCAATTCTTTTTTTTCTCTCTGTCTCCTAACAAATTATTTTAAATAAAACTTAAAATTGAGTACGTAAATCAATGCTATTCGTTTTTGTTATATACTTCAATTTTATTAAGTTCCAAATAAAGGAAGTTAATCACATATATATGATTACTCTCTATACATTTTTAGTGAAGCTTTTCTTACATGTTTGCTGCTTGTTCCGAGCAAAACTCATTAACAACGTCAGTTCTCTAAACCGTACGCTAATGCTATACATTGTACCGCCGTACAAAGAAAATATTTTAATCATTCTAAAGCATTAATACTTCTTACGTCTACATAAGTCACAGCATGAAATTACTAGTTTCCTATTTATGAGATAGATTTCATTACCTTACCGCTTCCATTTGGCAATAAAATAAGATTAAATAAAATCTTATATTCTGCTTATTCCGTTTTATTATGTAGAAAGGAAATTTTATCGGATTATATTTATACATACATATACCCGACTTAATTTAGTTGTTGCAGGTCTACGCATGTGACATTTTTCCCTCAACAATTTCGATGACTTTATATCTTGAAAATATTTGAATTTAAATAATCTGATAAATGTACTTCATGAAAATGTGAATTGAACTTGGGAATGAAGTAGTTAAATGAAATTATCTTTAAAAAAAGCTTATATGGAAATAAGAATGTAAATCGTAACATAGTCATCAATTTACCATTTCTCTCATAAATTAAAAAAAAAAAAAAAAAAAAAATTCACTTACGTACTCTATGGTTTAAAAAACGCATAATTGAATTTTCGGATTTCGAAAAAATTGTTTTCATAGATAGTTTGTTTACACATTTTTAAAAAATGAATCAATTCTTAATTTGGAATATTTTAATCCGTTTTTCCATAATTTTATTTTTTGTGCGTTAAATGCGACTTTAAAAGCTTAAGTATAATTCGTTTAGGCGAATTCATAAACAACACCTTTTAATGCTATTAGGCGAACAAGCTAACAAAAAAAAAACTGCATATTAAATAAGTGATTCAAAATATGTCTTCTTTATACTTTTTTATGCGCATTTACTTTAGTTGCCAATATTTCGAGCGAGAGGAAGAATTCTATATTTTTTATTATTAATGTAATAATGAATTTAAAAATTGAAAATATCAGATCATTGAAAACAAGTGTAGGTTGCTTGCGCAGTGAAATAATGATATCTTATACTTCAGTTTTATTAAGTTCCAAATAAAGGAAGTTAATCACATATATATGGTTACTCTCTATACATTTTTAGTGAAGCTTTTCTTACATGTTTGCTACTTGTTCCGAGCAAAACTCATTAACAACGTCAGTTCTCTAAACCGTACGCTAATGCTATACATTGTACCGCCGTACAAAGAAAATATTTTAATCATTCTAAAGCATTAATACTTCTTACGTCTACATAAGTCACAGCATGAAATTACTAGTTTCCTATTTATGAGATAGATTTCATTACCTTACCGCTTCCATTTGGCAATAAAATAAGATTAAATAAAATCTTATATTCTGCTTATTCCGTTTTATTATGTAGAAAGGAAATTTTATCGGATTATATTTATACATACATATACCCGACTTAATTTAGTTGTTGCAGGTCTACGCATGTGACATTTTTCCCTCAACAATTTCGATGACTTTATATCTTGAAAATATTTGAATTTAAATAATCTGATAAATGTACTTCATGAAAATGTGAATTGAACTTGGGAATGAAGTAGTTAAATGAAATTATCTTTAACAAAAGCTTATATGGAAATAAGAATGTAAATCGTAACATAGTCATCAATTTACCACTTCTCTCATAAATTTAAAAAAAAAAAAAAGTATGAAAAATTCACTTACGTACTCTATGGTTTAAAAAACGCATAATTGAATTTTCGGATTTCGAAAAAATTGTTTTCATAGATCGTTTGTTTACACGTTTTTAAAAAATGAATCAATTCTTAATTCGGAATATTTTAATCTGTTTTTCCATTATTTTATTTTTTGTGCGTTAAATGCGACTTTAAAAGCTTAAGTATAATTCGTTTAGGCGAATTCATAAACAGCACGTTTTAATGCTATTAGGCGAACAAGCTAACAAAAAAAAACTGCATATTAAATAAGTGATTCAAAATATGTCTTCTTTATACTTTTTTATGCGCATTTACTTTAGTTGCCAAAATTTCGAGCGAGAGGAAGAATTCGATATTTTTTATTATTAATGTAATAATGAATTTAAAAATTGAAAATATCAGATCATTGAAAACAAGTGTAGGTTGCTTGCGCAGTGAAATAATGATATCAGATCTATGTCTCAAGTATGGAAAATTCTTTAGGCTACCAGATGGCTGATCTAAAATCTGAAGAGTTGACATTCTTTTGACACAAGAGAAAAATTAGTCAAAGTTCTCCCTGAAAAGAGATGCTATTGGTGACAATTTTGACCCTTTAGCTACGTAGCGTATGCGCAGTGTTAAAAGTGCATGAAAATATTTAGATTATACATCAGGTGTTCATTTGTACTTGAAACTTCAAAACAGCTGTAGATGTTTGATGTGTTTACTTCGAAATTTAACATCAGTCCGTTAAGAAAAGCATTTACACTTTCTCAGAGCAGTGGCGTAGCCAGAAATTTTTCATGGGGGGGGAGGGGGGGTGGGTTACGACTACTTCAACTCATATATATGTATAGGTGTATGTGATGAGGAAGTAAAGAATATACATTTTGTATGGCAAAAAATCCCTTATGGGGGGGTTATGACCCCCTAAACCCCCCCCCTTGGCTACGCCACTGGCTCATAGCATGTTACTGTCCATGACAGAGATCTCGCGAGCAGTAAAATGCTGTAACAATTCGAATTCCTTCCTCTACAAAGATGGACCTCGAATAAAAATCCAAGATTTTAGATGGCCCGCCAAAAGTCCGCAACAATCAAAGTCTGATGAAGATCTTGGAGATCGTACATTATTGAAGAAACGCGGCTTATAATTCTCCCCTCATCAAAAATACTGCTCAAAAAATAAATAATGACCCTACTCGCATTGTGATATGGAGAGAGGCTTCGTCTTTCACCAGCTTATTGGTATCTGGGAGTTTCATTTTACGCACAGATTGCACGAAATAATTTTAGGAAAGTTTTAAATTACGGCTGTCCGTTATAGTGCACGGCTTCCAGGAATAAGTTTTGGATGATTCCTTGAGTAAAATAAGACCAAAACTACCGATATCAATCGACCCACACAATGCTGTTTGTTTCGCTGTAAGCGTCAGCTTTTCTATTAATACTTTAAACATTATCTTGAACCAAAGTCTGACAGTTATACGTGTTAACGGAACCATTCAAAGAAAAATGGCTTTGGTCTGTCGAAAGATACTCAAACGCCACTGTGGATCTTCAATCTTTTGAAACCGTGATGCTGTAAACTGTAAGGAATAACGAGCCTCCATACTGGAGATCCTCGGAGGCTAGTGTTAATACCTTAATATCTTCAAAGCAATTTAATACAATTAAACTATCTGTATTCGGCTGTAAAATAAAAGGTAGAAAATATTTTTGAAAAATTCTTTTTAGTGCCCACTCACCAAGCTCATTTTGCTTTAGAATATCGCTCGGTTTGAGCTCCTGTAATAGTTGTAATTTGTATGGTTTTGCCTTCAAAACATCTTGCACTACACAAAAAAATTGGACTCATGGAAATTCCATGTTTTCTTAATCCTCCTGTATGCCATGGACTAAATAAGACTCGCATCCATTTCAGCTGTTATTCTTTCTGATACGCTCAGAAAACAACTTTGGCCCACCACTGATAAGATTACCTAGGTTCTTTATTCGTTCAGGATGCTGTACAATCTTTTAGGCTTAGTTCCAGTAGTTGGAACTCGTTTTCAACCTGATGTTTCTAAATATATTTTCCAATCTATTTTTCTGTAATGTCGTCTTCTGCACAAAAATTCACTGTAGATATGAAACTGCTATGATAAAAGTACCTTTTCTATCGTCAATTGTACAGTCATTTCATAACATGCAACAATTCGACAAACATTCAGTCAATTCGCATATATTAATACTATGGCAGAAGTTCAAAGGTAGTAGTTGTTTCTCATTCTTTTTAAAGTGGAAAAATTAGAATATTTTAAAAAAATAGACATAAGTCTGTTGCAGTATCGATGTCAAAGTTCTCTTTTTCTGGTTTCTATGCTAAACTTCTGTATAATTAATATACTACATTGTTCCTTGACAGGACCAGGATGCCAGATTGCAGGCTTCCTCACAGTTTTTTCAAGCGAACTTTCAGTCCTCACCCTCACAGTCATAACCTTGGAAAGATGGTATGCCATCACCTATGCCATCCACCTGAACAGGAGGCTTCACCTGGGAGCTGCGGCCAGGGTGATGGCCGCCTGCTGGGTTTATGCAGCCCTGGCAGCTACTTCGCCCCTTCTGGGGATCAGTGACTATTCCAAAACCTCAATCTGCCTGCCGATGGAAAGCAAGGACATCATCGACATCATCTACCTGGTATGTCTGCTGGTTTTCAAAGGCATGGCCTTCTTGCTCATCTGCATATGCTACCTGAAGATGTACTTGTCTATCAGGAGTTCCAGTGCGAACAGGCAAGAACCAGACCTACACGCCAACAGGTAATTCGATGATCCTGATCAGAAATATCTAATTGGAAATTCGCTGAAAAATTAAATTTCAACGATGCTTATTGGAAAAAAATAGCAGGATGTAACAAAAAGATGACTAGATCTTTCTATTTTTTTTCCAATGGCAGGTCATCCAGGCATTGGCCACCAATAATTCTGCTAGTGTTCGTCTTTAATTATGAGAACATCTAGTAAGTAACCAACACCACCCCTTGTCAAGGGATGGGCAAATTGGCAATCCAGCCCATGTGAGACAAGCCCGGATTCCTGATAATATAGAGAGTGGTGCGCTAACCATCATTCTATCAGGGGTGGGCGGTATGATGTGTTTGAAATAGAAGCCATATTGAAAAAATGAAAATACACAAAGGGCAAATATAAAAAAGATACTTTCTTTTTCTAAAAAATTATTCTTATTTTAATATTAAATATTAATTTGAATATTAACGTGACAATTCTCACCAATATTCTTAAAATGTTTTTTTTTTTTTTTTTTTTTTTTTTTTTTTTTTTTTTTTTGCTTGCTTGTTTTTTTTATCTTGTAAACCGATAGTGCCTCTTTAAACGAAAAAACGTCTTAAGAGAATTTACTGTATTTTATACCTAAGCCAAGGTAACACTATTGAAAACAACTGAAGTATCCGCATCTACTTCTCATAGTACGTATGGCATTTCGAAAACCGACTGCATTCCTCAGGAGTGAGGAGCGAGTCTCTTTTCCTCAAAAGAATTAATCGGGAGGAGGTGGAAAAAAACTTTTTTTTTCCCTAGAGAGAACAAATATCGTCTGGCAGAAGTCAAAATCGAATTTCCATCACCTCTTTCTACCATGTGGATGGAAACAGAATCTTTTGACGTAGTTCTACAATGGTTTTATTCTTTCAGAAAAGTGGAAGAAAAGTAAATGGCAACGTGTTTTTATATGGATACAGAACTCCAGAAGTATTTTGGATTTCATATCCAATAGAATGCGAGAATGAACAAATACTCCATGTTCCGAAAATATCATTTGATCTTAATCTCTTTCGGATAACATGAATTCTGAGAATCCTTGAAGGCAAAAAAAGGACGTGAAATCATGTCTAGCTTATTCATTAAAAGGTATTTTCTAATGCAGTTACATTACACCTTATACTTCTTCATTTAAAGTAAAATAAATTTCTCTTTAAAAAAGTGTCAGTCAAAGCAGTTTATATACATAAAAATAACGCAAAATTCACGTATCATGTAAGTCACGTAAAAATCAAGAAATCATCTTTCACGTAAAAATAGCGGTGTTTTGTTTATTTGTTTGTTTTATGAATGATAGCATTTCATCAATTTAACTCTTACATTGGTACACCGGAAGTTCTAAAAATGTTCACCCGTATAATAATAATTATTATTACAGTAAACTCCCTCTTTATCGGCCATCGTTTAACCGGATCTCACCTTTAACTAACCTGTATACGATAATAATAATAATAATAATAAGCTTTTTAAACATTACAGAAAAATAAAAACTTAGTAGTTATTTGTTTTTTATTTCGCATTTAAAATACAGGCATCGCTTCCTCCTTTGATGTGATGCTTTGAAAAAAAAACATGGCGAAGCCACGCAGAAGTTAAACTTCTTCAGCAGATAAAAATGGCTGGATTTTTTTTTTTTTTTTTTTTCCAAATAACTTTTTGTCCTAATGGTATGAAATAATTTTATAATAAATTGACACACATTTACTATTGTACATTTCCATCAATATTTTTTTTTTCATTCTCCGTTTTAACCGGAATTCGCTTAACCGGCTTATCCCCATTCCCATTTAGGCCGGTTAAGAAACAGTTTATTGTACTATTATAATTAATGATCTAAAGAAAAAAAAATCGGGAAAAGTTAATCAAAACAAACATTTAGAAACTGACAAAATATCTTGAGGAAAATAAATTGGATTACTTCTTCATATGATTCTTCGCGATATGAAGTGAATTGAATTGTACTACACTCGTCCTTTTTTATGCGATATGATGCCTGAAAATTATTTCTTTGGAATGGGCTTGTTGGGTTTTTTACGTTCTTTTTTCATTCGACTTTCTTATTTTCGTTCTGAAAAGAAATAGCGAACTTTTTTCTTTCAAAATATTATTCTTAAGAAAAGTCGCGTCCGATTTTCTTTGGGAATAAGATAGGGAAAAAGGGGAAAAAAAGGGGGGGGATACGGCTCGGGGACTTTCGAATTTTACTTTAGCATATTCCCCTCCACCCCCCCCCCCCCCCCTCCGTAAGCGTGAAATTCGTAAAACTATTGAACCGTCTGAGACTTGAGCTTTGTGCCGAAACACGTATGGCGGCGGATCCAGAAATTTTTTGGGAGATGGGCTAAATTTTAAGCCGTTTTCATGTAGTATTGATCTTTATAAAAGTAAAAAGTTGAGCACCTAATTACAGCTTCCTATATTTCTTTCGAGATGTTTCGAGAAAAACTTGATTATTCACGAAATTATAAAAAGAAATTCGACTTACACTGGATTGCATTTTTGAGTAGAGGGACATTTATATGCAGCTTTAGAGAACTTGGCTGGAAATCGAAAAGTTTGACTCGAGGGGGTTTGGGGGGGGGGGAGCTGACTGAGTCCCTGGTACAGTCTGCGTGGTGTACGCCATCAGAGCTATATTAAGGCTGAGAGGGCGCTCCCCTTAATACAACCCTGGATTAAAATTGGATTGAAGACTCCAGAGCCCCAAAAACTTTTTAAAAAGTTACTAAAAAATTTCAAAGTTCATTTTATAGAACTTATCCAAAATTTTGTATCAGCAAAATGTAGAAAAAAAAAGGGTTTTAAATAATACTATGAATATCCTATTTTTATATCACAGTTTAAAACCAAAGAAAAAAATTATCGGGTATCGTAAAATTTAAAAAAAAATTTTTTCTTGAGTGTTTTTTACAATATGATCTGTAAAATTCTTTTTAAAAGGCACCGTCAGCATTCAGTAGACTTGTTTTGGTTAATAATTACTAAACCTTATATAATTTTTCTTTCTTAATGAGGCCACAACTTTTTCCCATGTCCAGAGCCCTCAGTGATCGTAATATACGGACTTGTACACCATCTTTAACCCTTTAACGCGCAGTGTTCCCGCTCTGGGATCACCAAACTCTGACATTTTGATTGTTGCCAGTCACGAAGAATAGATTTGATTTCTATAAAAATAGTTTGCGGGTGACGTAGCACTACGAGAATCCTTTTCTTTTTAGCACGTCATTTCCCGTAAAAAAATGGTCACGATTATTTTTAACAGCACTGGCATCTGCTGGAAAATGGAAGAATGCGAAAACATCTGGATCGATTGCCCAATGCTGAAAAAAGGGCAGCCGTTGCCATCGCTCGACTTAACTACCAGCAAGATGGCGGACGATCGAAACGTTCATCGCGTGCCACAGATCTAGAGACCCTTTTTTTACGCAGCTGGCTGTGCCCGTGCACAGCCAGCTGTCGGCAACGGCTGCCCTTTTTTCAGCATTGGGAAAGGGTTGCGCCTCAAAGGGTTAAGGAAATTGAAGGGTGTAGATGTAAAACTCACATTCTCCACTTATATAGTTTTTTAGTTCTTAGAAGTATGCAAAGAACTTATTAACCAACATTTGCATCATTGGCGTAAAATTAGCATGTAAGAATACGGGGATAAGGGTGGGGCGGGGGGTTGCTTTCTTCTGTAGAAAATATTTTAGGTAGGTAAAGTTCTAATTTTCTTGATTTTCTTTCTGGGGCGGGGGGTATCGCCCCCTCTTGCTCCTAATAAGTAACTCCTATGATTTGCACAATTGATACAATTTTTTGCGTAATGTGCATTTATTGCCATAATAACTGCTTGTACTTATTAATAAACCTGTAATAATTCTGGTAACGCTAGAATTTAAATATAGAAAATGTGAGTTTTTCAAAAGTGAAGAGTGTGAATTTTGCATCCACACTCTTCAATTGTTAATTCCTAGTATTGTACCTGCAATAACAGTCTGTGCAAAAGTAATTAGTCGGTCAAAGACATGCTGATTCTTTCATTAGTTTATTACATACACTGATATTCAATAGGAATAAGCCAATGAAAGAGTAACCCAATTATCCTTAGCCGGCCTGCTTCTTTTACACTGACTGCAACATAAGAATGACCGCTGCTAATTTCATCTTTCAGAGCAGTGCGTTCAGACCTGTCCGTAGCCAAGAGAATGGCGATGTTGGTCTTCACCGATTTCTTCTGCTGGGCACCCATAGCCTTTTTTGGTCTGACGGCGATCATCGGCCACCCCCTCATCGACGTCACGAGGTCCAAGATCTTGCTGGTCACGTTTCTATCCCCTCAATTCGTGCGCCAACCCTTTCCTTTACGCCATCCTCACCAAGCAGTACCGCAGAGACGCCAGGCTCCTGCTGGCCGCCCTGGGCATTGTGAGAAGAAGAAGCGTCCACGGCCGGACGCTGTCCACTAACGTCAATCAAAGAAGGCTATCGTCCGTGAAAGCGCTGTACAGGGGAACACTGGCTCATCCCCACAGGCAACATGTGAGTATTGGACGTCTGGGATTGTATAGATTGTATAGAAAGTCATTTTTTATAATCGCTGTAATTTGTTCTGATTTTTGTATGTAAAATAAGGTGACCATATATTCGAACGTAGAATTGAGGATATGTCTCGAATTCTGAAACAAAACTGGGGACATTTTTACAATTAAAGAAATAATTAACACTAATCTAATTAGAAAACAATATAATAATTAAAACATTGTCTTCAATTGTTTATCTGCTTTTCGAGGACATATCGCAAAAAAGACACAGAAATTGGGGACTGTCCTCGAAAATTGGGGACGTATGGTCACCTTAATATAAAACAACCTTTCACTGAGCAATGTTCCCAATTTGAAACATCAAATTAAAAATTTATTTAAAAATGAAATTTTATCAATATTGTTACGAATTTTTCGGGACAACCCGCCGATTCTGGGGTTTAAAATAGTTTAAAATTCGTGAACAGCGGGTTTCCCCGAAAATTCGTAACAATATTGACTTGATAAAATTAGCGGATAAAGTTGAAAGATGAGTTGACTTTTTTAAAAATAGAAGTTCAATTTCTATCGGTAGTGGGAAACTGGGAAAAAAAAAATCATGAAAATAGCCATTTTCATAATTTTCTACAGAGTTAGCTTGATACACCCTCCCCCTCTCTTCAAACTTTTTCCTTACTTAAATTTTAAAATAAATCTTTCATTAATTCGTAATATTTCATTTATTTTTAAACTACCCATCACTGTATTCCGTTTTTGAAATCCATTCCGTCAGAAACGACCAGCGTTCCCAATTGGGAACACTGTGAAAATTAAATACAATATTCCCCTCCCTCCACCAATTTAAATGACTAATATCCTTTTAACTAACGCATTAGAACACAAGGATATGCAGAAAAACTAATTTAAAATATGCCGGGATCTCAATTCGGTCTGTAAAAGGTTAACATACGGTGACATTTTCCTTCCCTCCTCAGAAATACACTCTGCTATTTTCTGTCGATATAATTTGACAAACCCTACAGTTTACTACATCTAGAATCTGACTAGACTGATCTTACTAGAATCTGACAAACCCTACAGTTTACTACAAAGGAGAAGGAGGATAGTTAGAATATGCCTCAGGAAGATTGTAAAACAGATTTAGTAATGGATTTTAATATAGATTCCAATTCCAAAGAAGTATTTTAGGGAACAAGGAAGAAAATATGGCAAAATCATGGATTATGATACACTTTCCAACTCAATGGAATAAGGAAGAAAAGTAGGGACGACGCATGGATTATGATACGCTTTAATATATAGCACTTTAGGGCGTGTTTAAAATATAAAAGTATTTCAGATTTTGTTTAATAAAACTATCACTTAGGTTGTCAAGTAGACAATTGTCCATATAGAAATCTTTTCATTTTGCGCATAATATTTTAATTAAAGAGTTGATTTTCACTTAAAATTTTGAAAAATCACGTGGTATGTCAGATATAAATAGTCAAAAATGCTTTTATAATTCAATATAAAAAATGAAAAGATTTCTGCCTGGACAATAGTCTTTTGAACAATCTACAGTAATTGTTTTATTACAATAATTGAAAAATTAAAATATGCTATTGCGAAAGGTGAAAAATTTCTCCGTATTTAGTCCCATGGAGTTAGTGAATACAAGACGGCCTTAACTTTGACTTCCTCACGGATATAGGACGATCATGGTCTTGGGGCAGACAGGCGAAACACGTCTGCCTTGCAAGGAAATATCCGGGCCCAATTATAACCAACAGGGTCCTAGGCAATGATGAATTCGGCCCTCCCCCCCAATCTATGAAATTTAATTGTTTTATTTTTCATAAAATTTTGACATAAAAAAAGAATATTTCTGAACAACATATGAAATTGGAAGCCCTGGGCAAAGTCCCGATTTGCCCATGCGATAATAGGGCCCCGGAAAGCATGCTTCCCCTTTTTAAGGTTTAGCTACATAAGGGTCCTCTAGCGACGCATAGCGACGAATCATTATGCAAGCTACTACTAACACACGCATCGCATGCGCACAATATAAACTTAATGATTACGACTCACAGCGCCATCTTACAGTCATCTTACAGGCAAATTTAGCTCCTTCAGAATGCGTCGATTATCGTCTTATGTCCAAGTCCGTGGACTACCTATAACGTCTTTTTTATTTTACCCCACATCGATTCACATAGGAATTTTTCTAGTGGGGGGGGGCAAACTTCAAAAAAATTCTAGCGGGGGGCAAATTTCAAACTTTTAACAAATATAGTTCTGGTTTTGCCATTTGTTTACATCATGAGACATTAATCTAAAACTCTAGGGGGGGGCAAGTGCCTACCTTGCCCCACCTTATGGGCGCCCATGTACGATTCATCTGCCTGCTTATCCACTTTTGTGCCTGTCTTTTCCAGATCGTTTTGTCCAACAGTGGGATCGCCAGTAACCGCGTCGGAGGTGGGGACTTCCTAGCCCCCGAGGCCAGGACTCCCAATTTCACAGATATCCAGAGGGACGACGCCTTCGACTCGGCGAGAGACGCCCGCCTGAAAAAGGGTCTGAATAAGCCTCTATTTACGCCATTCTGCTTTAATTGACTCCTATCCATTTCCCAATGCTGAAAAACGGGCAGCCGTTGCCATCGCTCGATTTAACTACCAGCAAGATGGCTGTCAAAAAATGGTCTCTAGATCTGTGGCACGAAATGAACGATTCGATCGACTGCCATCTTGCTGGTAGTTAAATCGTGCGATGGCAACGGCTGCCCTTTTTCCAGCATTGGGCAGTCTATCCAGTTGTTCATCTATATCAATGTTTATCCCCATGGTATTCTTCCATTTTTCAACAGATGTCGGTGCTGTTCAAAATAATCCTGACAATTTTACAAATAATCGACCATTTTTAGGGGAAGTGATGTGCTAAAGAGTAAAGGATTCTCGTGTAACTATGACACTCTCACAAATATTTTTATAGAAATCAAATTTATTCCTCGTGACTGACAACAGTCAAAACTTCAGAGTTTGGTGTCCTCACGGCGAAAACACCGCGCGTTAAAGGGTTAAGAGATAGGCTAAAGGGAGCAAATGCATGTAAAATCTCTCGTGGCTTCAGTGATCTTCCATCTTCAAACGATACCTGTGTGGGTGCTAATCCAGGGTCAGAGGATCTATTCTCCCTCAGTTGACAAAAGCCAGTTGGTAGTTAGCTTTAAACTTTCCTTACTCACTCGTTTATTGGCGACTGTTCTAGACACTTTTTCGAACTGGTTTATATCTTTCTAAGCCAATCACAAAATCTCTTATTTCTCTTCCTTAAGCCTCCTCAGAGCGGGGCAGAATTAATGACTTAACTTTTTCACCGACTCAGGGAGAATTGGCCCTCCAGGTCTGTCATAAGGGCTTAATCCAAAGTTAGAAGCCCCCTATATGTCAGTCTTCTTTTCACCGAAGCTCAATAAAATGGAAGCTGCCCAATTTTGCTCACCGCCGTCATATAGGGACGATCTGGTGCCGCTACGCGGTTAGCCAGAGAGCATTAGGAACAACATAATGATCTTTTATTACACTGTATGTCCGGGTCGAAATTCTGGATCAAATTCAATCGATTTTTCATTTTGGATTTGACACGATTTTGCAATCGATTCACTTCCCAATCTTCAGTTGAGTTGAAATTCTGGATACTAATGTAGTACCTTAGCTGACAATTCATGAATTAATCATAAAAAGCATTAATTTAAGCTAATTTTCGTTCGAGTTCCCGCCAAAAGGTGATAACGGAAAGATTATGGCTTTTAAATGCATTAAACAAGGATACATTGTTTAAGTGTAGCGTATGGCTGCTTCCCATACGTGGAGAACATTGGTCGTCAACATGAATATTGACGATATCCGACACGATGAATACAAAATTTTTCATCGTTCTAAGGAAATGGAAGAAAATCGAGTGATCTCTGTAACAAGATTATTGGAATCCCTGCCAAAAGGTGATAATAAAAGATGCAGACGCTAAAACGGGTTGAGGGGAAGTGTGTGTGTGTGTGTGTGTGTGTGTGTGTGAAACGAAGATTCAGCTGCGTTTCTTCTGAGCAGAAGTATTTAATGTCAAGTTAGATATTGCAAATGAAATAGGCGTCATTGTGAAATAACTAGTTCAAGAGTAATTAAGAGCCTGGTTCATGTGTTACGTTTGAGAGGGAAATAAGCATTTGTTTGCATCCAAGTTAACTGGGAATTCGCGAGGGAAATGCAATTCTGGTGTTACAAACACCGCTAAAAACATTCTCAAATATGGCGCTGATTTGCGAGGGCTTTTTATCCCTCGTAACTTTATTTGCGAGGGTTGCAAATGGCGACGAGAGAAACTGGCAATCATACAATCTGACTGGTCTGATTCGAAATCCTATGGAATCCTCGTTGCGTCACTGCCGTAACATCGGATTTGCCCACAAACTTTCGCTCGCTTTCTTGCGAGCCTTTTCCTTTGCAATTTTTTTCCTCGTAAAGTGTAATGCATGAATCGGGCTCTCTGAAAGTAAATTCAATAATTTAACATGATGTAATGAAAAATTGTTTTCGTTTCGAACTGTTGTCTTTTTCTTCTCCCCTCAAACTAGGCAGTCCGGCCGTCCACCGGGGATCTCCCCATCCGATTCGCAACAGCTTCACCAAAGTCCAGCATCCGGACCAGCAGCTGATATTGAGGAGGGTCCTCGAACTTCCGGTGTCCTCACAGGCGACCACGACCACCACTACGACAGACATAACATGCGAGGACGAGGACTCCAGAGACACGGCAGTCTGAGGATTTGTCTGGAGAGGATATGTACCTAATGCCCCCCCCCCCTCCCTACCCCAGTCAGATTAGGGATGGACGCGAGACGACTTTTTGCGAGACGAGACAGAGATTTACAGCATTTTTGCGAGACGAGACACACATTTTTAACATTACGATATAGGGATTTTTGCGAGACGAGACAAGCTTTTAGGCAATTTTGCGAGACGCGAGACGCTTATTTTTCGTCTCGCGTCCATCCCTAAGTCAGATAGACGAGTACGCAGTTATCTGTAATCGATTACAAGAATTAATATGAATTATCGCCAATTGTAAGAAAAAATATGATTAGTTCATGTTAAATTTGTAAAAATGGAGTGTACTTGTGGATTATAGTGGCAACATTATGATTATGCCAAAGCAAGAAGAATACAATTATTAGAGAGACACCACAAACGAGAAGTTTTGAAGCCATCTCTCAATGCTGGTTGATAACCTCGGGTAAAACTAAACGGAGTGCATAATGATATATTTCTTGTAAAACTACGCCTTGTTGGTAGCAGTGGCGGCTCGTCATGAGGCTCCCCCCCCCTCCATCTAACCCCCATCAATCAAAATTTCTCCCGATTATGTAGCACAAATCTTTTAATAATTTACCTTTATTGGAAAAATGCAAGCAGTTTCTTGTATTTTAATGCTATTCCATTAAAAAATCGTAGTTGAAAATTTTCAAATACTTGCACTGTTCGCACGGGGGACAGCTTGCTCAATCTATATAAATAAAATTATATTTTTGTCTGTACATTACTTGGAATTCAGAAATTTTGCTATTTTTATCCGTTTCAAGCTCCTGGGAACCCATTAGGACAAACAAAAAAAGTTTGTCTGTCTGTCGTTCTGTCATTCTGTCCGTACGCTTCTTTTGTTCGCGCATCACGTCAAAATGACAGAAGCGAATGAAATGAAATCTCGTGGCATGATAAGTAGTTGCTCAACTTGGCGTCCATTTTTTTAATAATTTTGATTACATTTTGAGATTTTGCGAAAATTGTTCGAAACTGCGTAAATTTTTGTTCGCGCATCACGTAATAACGATAAAAACGAATGAAATGAAATATAGGGAAACGATAGGTGATCACTCAACTTAAACTATATGCATTAATTTTTTTTAATTTTGATTAGATTTTGAGATTTTGCGAAAGTCGTTTCAGACTGCTTAAATTTTTGTTCGCCTGTCACGTAATTTTCTGTCACGCCAAATTTGCCTGTCACGCCAAATTTGGTGATATGATAGATGGTCACTCATCTTAAACTATAGGCATAGAATTTTTTGAAAATTTTGATAAAATTCTGAAAATTTGCGAAAATTTATTCAAAATGTGTAAATATTTATTTTTAGTTTGTCCATCACGTAGAAACTACTGAAGCAATTGAAATAAAATGTAGTATCATCATAAGTGGTTATATAAACTATAGGCGTCAAAGTACTTCAAAATTTTTCATAGATTTTGAAATTTTGTGAAAATCGTGTAAATGTTTCTTCCATAACTGAAAAATGGTGATGGAACAGAATGAAGTTTGAAGTTATGTTACGTGCCAAATTAATTTAAACTATAGATACCAAAATTGCTTTAAATATTTCATAGATTTTGAGATTTTGTGAAAATTGTGTAAATATTTTTCCTAGCATAACTCCAAAAACGCCTTAAAAGAAGAGAATGAAATTTAGTAACATGATCCCAGCAACGCTTGCAACAATAAATGTCGGGATTTTTTGAAATAGTTTGAATACGTACTTCGTAAAAATTAAATTTTTATTTATTTCTTTTTTCTTCTTTTAGGGGGATCGCTTTAATAGTCTGAAGGTAATATATTAGTTAGCTATTCAATTTAAAGAAATTTCATCTTTTTTTAAGTTTATTTGCTTTATAGATTTTGTTAAAATTGTGCTGTATTTTCTTGAGGCATAAAGTATCTACGGTGAGTCAAAGAAAATTTAGTTACAGACGAGGTATGATTCTTGACTTACGGCTCATTCCACTAAAATAAAACGTTGATTTTGAAAGTAAAATTAACGTTTAGTTACTCTCTAACCTGTAATATTTTAACAATACATGGAATTTATAATCTGAATATACTAACCCTTCAACGACGGGTGTTTCAGCTAGTATGTATATATTTTTTTTTTTCCAGATATAAAGTGGCACTTTTTGGGGGGGTGGGAGGAATACCACTGAAACAGATCACGAGCCGCCACTTGTGGTTAGAAGGCTGTTGCTACAATCTATATAACGAAAATACAGTTGGCAGACAGTTAAGCTCTTCCCCTCGGCTTCGCGTATTACATGGCAAAAGCTGCTTGTAGCGTCTTCCGATATTATACAAGTTGTACCAAAAGGTGGTAACGGGCTTTAATTCTTTATCTATTAGAAATAAGTGGGCAGTGTAGATTTTTTTTTTTTTTTTTAAGTTCAAAATAAGGTCGGAAATAAGACTTCGTAAGAAAAAATTCTTGACTTTCATTTACGAAAGATTACACTTTTTAAATTTGTATAGGAACCCCCGTACGGGGGTTCCTATACCCCCGTCGGGGATTTTACGAGATTTTGAATGTTAGCGCTTATTGTTAGAGAGGGGGAAAGCTTTTGTTTCGTAATTTATGTACGATACCTGAAATGCGATCCTTCGACGTGATTTTTTTCCTTTGAGAAGCCATGAAAAAATGGTTTAAGTCAGAGTTATATTTATCTTCATATCTCTAACACTTTTAAAGGTTATAATTCTCAAATTTTGTATGTCACCTCATGAGTGTACGAGGCACATTTTACTTACTAGGAATTGTTTTGTATGGGTTCGTGTACAAATCTAAAAAGTGTAACTTTATAAATATTAACGAGAGGAATTTTTTCTTGCAGAGTCTTGTGTCTGACCTTAGTTTGAACCTTTTTTTTTTTTTTTTTTTCCCATTTACACTGCTCACTTATCTCTAATAGCTAAAGAATTAAAGCCCGTTACCACCTTTTTGGGACAGCCTGTATATTGCTTGATGCCAGGATCGCAGCTGTGCTGTACGAATGCAAATGTTTTCGAGAGATTTCACCATTACCATGTTTCTGATACATCTCGGTTGTTTGGCAATTCAATTTTAGTGGCCGACATAATCAACAAGTACCAAATGTTGTGATATTGATTTCAATGAGTTTAAATATTCATGCAATTGAAAACATATATAATTTCTTTCGTATTAAAGTGTTTCTAAAATTTTGTGAATTGCCATTTTTGAAATCGATTACAGTCGATTGTCACCATTCCGAAGTCTGGTGAGAAGACACAGGGTTGGCATTTTAAAAAGTATTGTGCGGTACCCCCGTAGCCGTAGAGGATTTTGGTCGTCTAGCATCGCGTTCTTGATGATACTCTTTCGGGTATTGAGGGAGAACTAAACGTTGTATGCTCACTTCAAGCAGCTGATGATGTGTGTTCCGTTTTACGAAGGAAACCACTCGCGAATCGAGAAACCATCGCAAGTGCTTGCGAAGGTTCTTCAGCATGGCCGTCGGCAGCAAGGGCAGGGGGGGGCAATTGCCTCCCCCTAGATTTTTATATGCCGTATTTTTCTCTGCTTTTTTTCCAATATAGTAACCATATGTTAAAGTAATCTTTGCCCCCCCCGCTGAAAAATTTTCTGCCGACGCCCATGTTTTTGAGCAATCCAGGTGTTACGAAAGTGTTGCAGCGCAGATTCCGAAGGCGTCAACCAATCGGATTGCATGACTGCGGATTTCTCTCGCCGCCATTTGTAACTCTTGCAAACGAAGTCGCTAGGGGTAAAAAGTCCTCGAAAATCGGCGTCATATTTAAGAGCGTTTTTCATGGTTTTTGTAGCACCAGAATTACATTACGCTGGCAAACCATTTCCCTCTGAAATTGAATGCACACAAATGCTCCTATCCTTAACTCATGATAGGACTCTAAAAATCAGACTCTAAAAATTCGATACAAATTTTCAGTTAAGCGCAGTTTTAAAAAATTTCTAAAGTTGATGGATCCCTTTTTTTAATTATTCATTTTTTTTTATCTCGAACGCAAGTTTAACTTGTTTACTCTCATCACTGAAGAGACGTCAAGGGCGGATCCAGACTGAATTCTCAGAGGAACCTATTGAACTGTTTACATAGGTCTATAAATTGTTTAAAATGCAAATTGAAATTGTGAAATCGTGAAATATGCGAATCTAAAGTTGAAAAATAAAATTTCGGGCCCATGGCCCCCTCACTGGAACAGCCATTGAAAGAATATCAATTATTTTCCAAATAGTTTTAAAACATTTTATAATACCTTATCGTGCATTTTCTAAATTGCTAAGTATTATATTTATAAATTAAATGTATCACTATTTTGGATATTGTTCTTAAAAAAAAACAAGTAAAGAAAAAATCTGAAATTTCGTGTAACTTTTAAATTAACAGAACCAAATCGTAATTTTCTAGTTGAATCGTTGGTCATTATGACAGATTTTGCAGCTAAGAAATTCAGACTGGATAAAAGAATAGCCACTTCCAGTTTTAAAGTTTGATTTTATGATTACGGAGAAAATTACCATAAATTAGAACAATATGGTGTCTTTTTTAGTTCCAGAATCGTTCTAAACACACACACAAACAAAAAAAAAAAATTATTGAATTGCAACGCTTCTGACATGGGCTTAGGGTGTCCATGACATTATTAGCAAATTCCAGGCAACAGAGATGCAATACCTACGATCCGTTAAAGCCCGAATAATTTTAGACAAAATAGCAAATGAAAATATTAGAAGAGAATTAAAAGTATTTAGCCTCCGAGAGAAAATTTTGCGAACAACTCCATATGTCTTTAACTATTATAAATACACTTGGAAGAAAAGATATCGAAATAGAAATATTTTTTATTTTAAATTATACTTTGTAATCAATATTTTTATGGCACCCAAAAAATGTATCGCCAATACTTTCCAACCCTGTGGAAGAATGCAAAAATGGGAAACTATGTAATCCTTGTGTACATATACAAAAACAAGTCGAGATCAGAACACAAACACAAATGACCAAATGCATAAATTTGATGATGTCGGCGATTTTTAGAGAACCTTCGACTAACATGTCAGAGAATTGTCTAAATAATATTCATCGAGAAAACTTGTATTTTAAATGCATCAGATATCTGTTTTATGGTTACCCATGCACACCAGCTGGTTAACAGAGTCTTTAAATTTTTCATGCACAAAAAAAGTTATGTCTTTGCCTGTCAGATTAACCAATTTTTTATTTTTTATTATTTCTTAGTTTTCAGTTTTTTATGACTGGCTTAAACGGGGTGGTTTAGCTCTTTTTTCCAGTTGGTGTAATGATCTTGGTCATACCATGTAAATTTATAATGCTGTTTATTTTGTTTGAAAGCTAGTTTAATCTAAATAGTTCTTGGCTATAGGACTGTTTTTTTTTTTCCCTCCCTTTTGAAAATACTAAATATTTTTTTAACCAACCCAAATTTTTATCCATAGACTTAGGAGAGAAATTCAAAGTTATTTATTATGAGAAACATTCATGACTTTGAAATGATTGGTTGTAGAGATTTTTTTTCATGCGAATAGTTTTCATATCAAGCTGAAGTGAAGCTCCTCCAGATATATATGCCATTTTCAGATAATCCAATGTTTCAAAATATGATTGTGACATTTTATATAGTTTAACTTGTTTGTTTCACAAAATTTAATTTTAGCTGCAAGAACTTTTTCAAGTATTTGATAAACTTGTGTTAATGTGAATTGCATATTAATGTAGCTTGAAATATGTTTAAAATGTCATTTGTTGAACACAACGTGCTAATTTGTTGTGTTACTTGAAAATGCTTTCTCAAAGACACCAACTAGTGATTTGTTAAATATCATTCAAGAATACTCTGTATGTTTCCAACAATATTTCTGGCTGAAATCTTTCTTTTCAACTGAAAGGAATAAATTTGTGTTGCCAAATGTAAAATAAAACGTTATGAAATATACATGGCAGAGCTTTGTTATTACCATGAGAAAAAAAATTCTGAACAGATTTTTTTTATTCCTTGTTCATATAAACTGCTTTTCTTAAAAATTGATCATAAGTTGCAGAATTTTTTTTTTAAGAACAGCCTGAAGTTACAGTGGAAAGCCTGAAATCTGCACCACTTTAAAAGCAGACCTTGTTCAGAGTCCAAATCATAGTAAGAAAAAATACTTACTTTTTACTAGATAAAATAAATGCAGGAGGGGAAAAAAAAGTTACATTATATCATTAAGATAGAGCACATATGAAGAAACAGAGCTACCACATGTACCATTATGAAGCTACAGAAATTCAAGAATGAAAAATTAGCTTTTAACTTCTCTAATATTTGTTGTATTGTGACAAGTTTTAATATTAACTAAAAAAACAAAACACTGATACAACAGCCCACTTGGCAGCCAAGGCCAGCACTGCCCATCCATGCTTTATGACCATGGCTCTGGAGTATAGATGCATGTGTTCCAGCCAGGTGGTCAGCCTGATGCAAAACCCCCAGTGTTTGGTCCCAAGCAAGCTTAATTTTCCTTTTATCAACCACGTCAAGGTTTGGCTGAGCCAACCTTGTCCAGCCCGAGAATCAAATCCCAGACCTATGGCATGGCAGCACAATGTGCTAACCATTAAACCACTGGGCTTCAGTTTTAATACTTTAGGATATTATTAATTTTTTAGTCACATATATAGTTTTAGTGCTCTTAAAACATCAGATACTTTTCTAGAGCCAAACCTTCATCAAAAGTAATGACATCAACACCTATTATGAAAGCAGTTTGTTACAGTGATTTGCAAAATCATGGCTAGATTTCACTGTTTACATTAAACAGGCATTGTGAATTACGGAATCTTGCAGATTTCAGATTGGCAGATATTGGGTCTTCAGTATATAATGCTAGAGAAAATTGCATCATACATGCTCTTCAATCAGTATTTGTATGCAGGATTCTCGTTTCTTTTAATCAACTAAGTTTGTAGAAATTACATGGAAATTTTAAAAAGAAAAAGAGGTATTACAAAAACAATTTTAGAATCCTGTATTCCTCCATACACATACATATAATGTTCTCTCAGTATTCCTAATTAAGGGGGGTGAATGTCAAGGAATCGGAATTTAGAAGGAAAAGAAGCTTTATTGTAGTAAATGTTTCAGTGTGGTAGTGTCTTTTTTAATGTTTTAACAGCCAGTATTAGGACCATACCTTTTTAATCGTTTTTAATAGAAAATAATATTTTTGAGGTTGGGTGAGAACAATTTCAAGTTATAAACCAAGATTGTTTTTAAGACAGTGTGAATTACCAGGAATTACTTTTGTTCCACAAACATTTCTAGCAGTTATTCTCCATGAATCCCTCATCTCCTTCACTACCAAAAAATAAAACCGATCTCGTGAGGGAACAATCAAACAATTTCAACAAGTGATTATTTGATTGTCATGGACTGTAAGTCAGTAGTTGTTATTTTAACAATCGCAGTAGCAAATACTTAACACACTGTACAATATATGCAGGAAGAAGTAGTGAACAATTTTTTTGAATAAATCACAGCAAAAGCAAAGAAAAATTGACATTACATACATATGTGTACATGTATTTCTAAGTTTAACATTTTGTTAAGTACCGTGATAAAACTGTTTTACTGTACATACATATTGCAGTACTACATTTATTTGTTTATTTTTTATTTATTTATTTGTTTTATTTTATTTTTATTTTTTCAAACACCTTTTGCATTTTGAATTTTTCAGTAATCCAAACACTTTCCTTCATAGTGACTTTGGACTGATGAGTGAGCATGTAACGTAATGAGGTGTAACATTTGCTATGTTTACCAACTTAAAAACTGTTAGTTCACTACTGCATTAACACACTATTTTACACAGAATATTTGCGATCATTCATACTATCAAACACAAAATAGTTGTAAAAACCTTTTATTCCATAAAAGATTGTGTTTCAAATATACATTACACCTTCTCAAAAGGAAGAAAGTAGTTTACAAATCTGCTTCCATAAAAATATATTCTTGCTAAAAACTTCCATCTTAAACTACAACCACCAATTCATTTTTGTGACATAAAGAGCTACAACGACTGAGTGAGAAAAATATACACAGCACCGGGTCAGATTAACATCACAAAAATGTACATAGTACAGGAATATTAGATACTAGCTCATTAATGATTGCACAAACAAAATTTTTATTTTTATTTATAAATGAAGAATAATTTATGAGCCTTTTTAATTAATAAACTTTATAAAATTATCAATAATCAGACATGCTTTTCTTTAAACTGGAAAAAGAAAGTATCTACTTGTTATTTTACACATAGATACTTTCTTTTTACCCAGAATTGTGCATAATTATATAAAAACTATTTTAACAAAATATTTATGATATTTTACAAAATAAACTTTATACAAAATACATGTTAAATTTTTGTAAAAGGCATTCATCATTTTCAGCAGACAAAAACTCAGACAATTACCTACGCAAATTCAACTAAAATTAAATTATACATGTAGATAGCAGCAAAGAATACTAAAAAAGCACTTAAAAAAATGGACGGCTAGCAAATGTAAAAAATATGTAGCTCTCAGAGATTATTTTTTGAGATCATTTCATATTTGTAGAACTTTTTAATAATTTAGATAAAATATCTAATTACGTGTACGTATATGACACTTTATACAAGGTAAAATTCATTTTCAACTTATTAAAAATGCTACCCAGATTTAAAAGAACATGATGTAATATACACTAAATGAAAACTTATTCTGTAAATGTAAATTCTTAATACTATAAATTTATCCAAAGAGACACAAAAAGAACAAATAAAACTCTAAAAATAACAGTAAAACTTAAAGACTTAAAACTTAATTTTACTTTAACAGTTGAAGAATTATGTTTTTAATTTAGCTGTTAAGAAAAGATCTGTAATAATTCAAAACAAAAAACTTGATACTTATAGAAAATACATTTTTGCATTATATTGTTAAATTTAGAAATTTTATTATTATCCTTTAGACTAGCAAAACCAAACCCATAAGTAAAACAACATTTCAGAGAAGGGAGAGGGAATAAAAAAAAAAAAAAAAAAAAAAAAAAAGTGTTGCCCATTGAAGAAGCTATATTTTATTCATTTGGTTAACAAAAATTGAAATTTTGGGAGGGTGTTTGCCTTAAACCTTTCAATATGTTCCTGAAAGAAACATACTACATCTTAATTAAGAAGTTGTAAGATTTTACTAGGGGCACAGTTAAAAATTTCACTAAAGCATTTTGCTGTCTTAAATGAATTACTACTTTTGTAAAGTTAAAAATTACAAATGAAAAATAATTCAGCTTTAAGTTCTTTGGATTTAACTAGACTGCATTAACCATTTATAATTCATTTATACAAAACAGAATAATAATAAGATGTTTACTATAAAATCATTTGAAGTTTAGAAAATAGTTTTCAATTCTTTTTATTAAAATATCACTACTAAAAATATGTGTTAAAAAAACTTTGTTTAGCTATGAAGAGTAGCTGATACTATTGTATCCAACTTAAACAATTTATTGTATGAATACAAATAACTGCAGGGACTATCATTCTAACAATAAATGCAACAAAAAGAGATTCAAAAAACTTAAAATATGAGATACAGCATATATTCATTACATAATGATAGAGAAAAATGATGAAAATGCAACAAATTAGCTCTCTCTAACAGCAACACTAACAATGTTTTTTTAGCACTTCATTAACTTCTCTGTCAAACCAGGATTTTGAGTATTTATTATATTTATTACATCTTCTGTTAAATTACAAAATTAGTAGTACATAATGTACATTTAGTAACACTAATACTTTTTGAAACATTGATTTCAGAATTCAATTATTGGGTTATTATACTTCTTTTATTAAACAAAGCAACAGCTCAGAGAAGAAGAACAGGGAAAAGGCACAAAGAAGTTGAAATTAAGTTCTATACACATTTAATTTGTGTATCTGAGGAAATACAGTGATTGGCAAAAAATATAATACGCTAGTCAAGCATAACATTATAAAAGAAAAGTTTTCTCTTGAAATACCAGCATGATTGAAGAAATTTTATAATACCGTAAATAATGCACATTATAGTTTTCTACATAAAATAAGTCTATAATACATCTAAAAATCATCACCAGCTTAAAATGCTGTTACAATACACAAATCAACAAATAAAATTAACAGAAGCAACCTTTTTCCATAAATTAAAAGCAACAACAGAAATTACGCTTAAAATGTCAGATACCCAGACAAATCACAGTGTTACAACTATACAAATAAATAGTCTAGAATACATAACCCTAAACAAATCATAAAAATCACAACCCATAACCAAGAACAGAAGAAAAATAAAAAATTATTTTAAAAAAAACAATATGTAGAGAATTGTTTTGATAATCATCCAACAAATTAAAAAACAATATATAAAATAATACGGAAATCAATACTTATAATACGACAAGAAACAACCATAACTGTTTTACACTAAAAAATTGTCACACTTACTAAAAATTAATACTCAGAAAAAAAAAAAAACATGCATGTAACTAATACTTCTAATAAATTGATTTGCTACTCACCACAAATAAAAAAATTAAAATATTTGTGCAACATAAAATTTTCTGTATTCTATCTTGCATGAATTGAATTAAAAGCAAGTTTAAATGCAAATTATGTAACTATTATTTCAAAACAACTCTGATTATATTTTAAACATTTCACTAATTTCCTGAAGTTGAAAGGCAAGCAAGTTGAACATTTGTGATTACTTTTAATTTAGAAATTACTTAACAATTTATTATGACTCCATGTCAACCTATAATATCAATATGCATATATTCTTAAATATAGAATTGAAAATATTTAATATAGTTTTTCTAAAATTGTAAATAGATGCTATATCTTGATTTTCAAATGTATCATTCACATGCAAATTTTTTGATAGTATATAAAGGCACAATGCATAAGCTTCTCTTGTGTGTATTTTTTAAATATTATTAAATCAGTTTATTGAAAATTTTAAAGCTATAGCTGCCTAATTATTAGAATTTCAGTCAAAAAATCACCACCGGGAATAGATTAAAAAGCACTTTGTGCCTCTTAGAATGGAATAATCTCTAGCAGGAAATGATGGATGTTTAGCAAAATTCAATGAATTTTAGCTTGTAAAATTTTATCTTCACAGCTACAAATATCACAGTACGACAATTTTTCCATGGAGAATTTTAATGAAACTAACATTTATAAATGCAACAACTTCAGCACACAGCAAGTCGAAGTTTTAGCAGCAAAACATTAGCAAATATGCAAATTTGAGCTCTGCAACAACGACTGTAATACCCAAGGGAAACATGCAAATTTTACATGAGGTATGCAAAAATACAAAGCAAAATATTTTTCTTAAAAAGAATCCATGTAGACTTGAAGTAGGGACTGTTATGAATAAAATAGGGAGGAGGGAGACCGATACAAATAAAGAAACAAGCTCTACAATTAATATATAAAATGCATAAAACAATTCATAAATTCAATGCATAAAAAATTAAAGGTACTAATGTGTTGATTTCATCTTTAATTTTCCACTGCATTCTTTTACATCTACTATCTTTTACTCTTAACTACTACACACACTACCAAATATGAATAAGCTATAAAAGCCAAACAATCCATGAACAGTTTTTGAACAAGTTGGAACAAGACCACTTGGTTTTCATATTCAACGATAAAAAGCTGCTTGACCCAACATTTTTCAATCAATATACAAAACATGTTTATTTATACACAAAAGGTGTGTAGAACATAAAAGAAAACTGTGTACAAGTAAAGAAATATAAATTATATCCTTTTTTTGCACTTTCAAACAAAATTCATAATTAATACTTCAACATATATGAGAGTGCTTATAAGTACACAAAATCTTTCTTTAACATAGTCTGTATTAAACAAAAATTTATCTTAAATAGAAATATTTCCAAGTTTCATTGTTCCAAGTCCATTGACAACAACCTGTAATTAATCAACACATACACCAAGCAAAAATATACCTCAGTCGCTTATGGCATTCAAGACAGGTTTTACTATGGATATTTAATCTGATATTTTTATAGCTGTATAATATTATTATCAAGTTGACTCGAAACAACAACTAAATGCAATTTAAGGCACATTTCACATATGTTTTTATAAAGAGAAAATACAAAAGCTTTTGAGAACTTATTAAAATAGATGTAAAAGTTTGAAAGTAATGTCATGACTCAATACAGTAAAATGTTTTATAAGAATACATAGTAAATTTTTTCATAATTTGATTTTACAAAAATAAACTATGGATAGAAAAACACTGCTTGACATTATATGTCAATATGAAAATGTGGATTTTAAAGGAATACATTAAATAACAAATATGCAGCTAATATTAACACAATTATAAAGTTCAAAAGCTTAATATCTTTACTGCTTCATTTGCAGTAAATATATTATTTCTAGGCTTTTGAGCTTGAGTAAACAATTTTGACATGCTTTCACTAAAGCCTTTTCATAATACACAAGAAACATTATAGTTTAGCTCATGTTATTAAACTATGTTATGCTTAGTCATTAAATATCACAGATAGAAAACCAGTGATAAACTTCTATGAACACTTTTAGAAGATTCATAATAATAATATGTTAATTTTTTGTGTGTAATGGTGACTTTAAACATATTTTAAGTTTACAAAACAATTATATTTTAGTAACATACATATGTACTTCCTTTACAATGAAACTGTACAAATTATTTATTTGTAAAATCATGGGCTAACTCATTATATTAATTTGTATTACAAGAAAGTTTAGGTCAATATATATATATATATATATATATATATATATATATATAAACATATGAAAAAATTCTAATATTTAGTAATCTTAAAATCTCATACAAGCATTTAATAAATTTATATTAGAACAATAAAATTTTTGATTTTTAAAAAATTCAACAGACTATATATAAAATCACATATTTAAAGTAAAATTTATATAGCTAATGTTCATACTACCGAGAATATCTTTTCTTATGATAAATTTGTATGGTATAAAAACTTAGTAAGCATTTCAGATTATCCTATGAAATTAAAGGGATATACGAGTAATAATGTCCATAAAAACTTAATGTACATTTTTGTAATAACAAATAATTTTACCAATTAATATTTTACATACACAGGTCCACAACAGATTATTTTTTTAATAGAAAATTGTAGGAATCACATGACTTTTAGTTTTATACTGTCTAAAATTAGTTTTGAGTATAAAATAATGATTTTGAAAGAGCGAAACAATAGTAAATATAAATCATTTTCAATAATCTTTTAGAACAGGAAAAACAGCATATGAATTTTTTTTTTTTTTTTAAGAAACTGTAATTTTCAATCTAAATTACAGTATAGACATCAGTTAAAACATACTCTCAAGGGAGTTATAGAAGTAGAATGTTATAAACAGTACTACTGGTAAGATTCAATATTGTACAGGAAGCGAAAATGGGCCCAAAACTTCCCTGCAACTATGTTTTAAGCAACTATGTTATGTTGCCCTGCAACTATGTTATGTTGTAAGTGGTCTTGTTTTTAGCTCTACCCATCAAAAGTTGTCCTCTTTTACTGACATTCATCTTGCCACAGAATCAGAAAATTTGACTCTGGATATTTTTTAGTAGTACAGAATTTTCAAGGCAAAGGAATAAAATGGTTAAGAAATATACAACTTTGATTTCTGATATGGCATAAAAAGTATGCTTAGTTATATATATTTTTGCATTGTATATTTTAACCCAAGTTTAATAACATCACATACATAAATTTAATCAGGATCTAGTTTCAGGGTGCATTATAACTGCTATGCACTGTAATATTTAGACAGTGTAGCTTTTGTTCTGAGATGTATTTTTACTAATTCATTATATTCTATACATTTTATGCACACAGAACAACCACAAACTATCTTTAAACAGAAAATTACATAATCACAGGATTTCAGTTTTAAAAAGTAAACTACATGAAATTAATTAATTTTTAATGTAAAATTAGGATTTTAAAGGAGTGAAAAACAATTGCAAATACACTTTGCAAATTATTTTCAATCACATTTCAGAACAAGTAAAAAAAAAAAAAAAAAAAAAACAGTGAATATGATTGTAATTGCATGAAAGAAAAATTTGATTTTCAATATGAAATAATACTTAAATAAAATATTTTTTAATAAATGACCTTTTAAATTTTATAATTTTAAAATTATAATTTTGACTGCTATACCAACTAGCGAATTTCTGTTAATGATGTTGGTAATTTTCAATGCAATTACATAGATGCAAACAAAGTAGTCATATGTATTTCAAATACATACATACTTCAGATTTTAACATAACCTGAGGAAACATATTAAGCAATTGGTATCCACAAAAGTAATAGACTGTTAATCTATGAAAACAAATCACGAAGACTGCATTTTGTATTTGGTTTAAACCGTAAATGTTCTTCAATGAACTGACAGGGACATCTGGCCCCAGCACAATGCCTAGGGGGTGCAGGAGGACCTGTTTCTGCGGTACCATCAGGATGGAGTGGTAACCTCAAATCCAATCGCTTGCGAACAAATTCTTTCACCCAACGTTGACTGTATCGAAGAAAAAGCTTTTCAGCATATTTCTAAATAATTAAAAAAAATCAATTAATATATTTTGAAATATTATAATATGTAAACAGCTTGATATCAACAGTATAGTGATTTTATGGGTTAAAATTGAATGCACAACATGATCACACAGTCCAAAATAAATATACAAATATAATCAACTTTTAGTAGCAAATACAATTTAAAAAATAATAATGACTGGCCATTTTTTGTTCTTCTTTGGTATAACTCCTTCACAATGGATGTGCCATATATCTATCGTTAGCAAACATCATCTCTTGACCAGGTGTGTTGTATATGCATTGGCTGCAATGCTATTTCACAGCCAGGTCCACACCAGAGTGTGTTTGATTCAGTATTTAAGTTGATCCTGCAAACGGGTGTACCACATATGAATGTTTAGATGGAATGTTTCATTAGTATGATCTTTTGCCACTAGATGTAGATGTGTGTCTAGAACAGTGAAACTTACTGAAAGTGGCATATGCTGACCTTTATTTTTGGTATTTTGTTTTGGAAAGAGGGCAAGATTGAAGAAAGATGAATAATGTAAATGAGGAGTTGTGCATTTTAACAAAACACTTTAATATAAACAAGTGTATGTGTTCTCACTGCTTCAGAATACTTTTTGCATTTGGTTTTCTTTTCTTAGGAGATTTAGCAGGGCAGATGTTCTGTCCTTTTAGAGGTTTTATTTCTCTTGAAGATGGCTATTTTATACTATGTAGGAAACATTTTCTTTCCTGAAATGGCTAAAAGAAAACAGTATTGAACTGGAGAAGAAATTTCAAGAATAGTAAATGATGAATCTTCTTCTGACACTGGGAGATGATAGTGTTAGTGTTTTTTTTTTTTTTTTTTTTTTTTCCAGAACTGGAAAGTGATAGTGGCAATTCCAATACAGAGATATTATCCCATACAGAAATTGCAGCATGCATTCCTTCTACGTCTCATGGCAGCATGTCCAACACCTCACTTTGGACTGGGGCACTTCAAGATTTGAAACCTTTTAGTTTTGTAGGAGCACCAAATAGTAATACTGTAAATATTATCAAAGAAAATGATTTTTTTTTAACTATTTTTTGGTGAAGATTTTGTAAAATACATTGTAAAAGAAACAAATTTTTTGCACAAATTCATCTAATCCCATCTTCAAAATCAGAAAAAATGTCAGATGTGACACCGAAGCAAATGAAAGCGTGTTCTGGTTAGTTATTCTGATAAAAATAACCAAAAAACTTAATATGAAAATTTACTTTGGCACCAACGAGATGCTTGTTACTCTCTTTTTCAACAGAATCATTTTGGGAGATAATCTTGAAATTTTTTAATTTTACTATTCTCGAAATTTCTTCTCAAGTTAAATACTGTTTTCTTTTAGCCATTTCAGGAAAGAAAATGTTTCCAATACAATATAAACTATCCATCTTAGATAGCAATGACAAAAAAAAAAAAAAAAATGAAGAATTTTGATTAAAGTTCTGCAAAGTAAATTTAAAATGACCTATGTGCCAGATAAAAACAAATGTATAGATGAATCACTCTTTGCTTGGAAAGGATGACTAAAATTTCAACAGTAGATTGATAGGTGCACCAGTAATTGACACTTTGCCCGATGAGTTATTATAATAACCTTTTTATCTCAGAACGTTATCAAATGGTGCTTTTTAGTGCCCATTTAGAGATTTGTCTACAATATTTTGCAATTTTCTTTTACCTGCAGAAGGTTGGAGGAATCAGAAATACAGATTTTAAATTAAGTGCTAAAAAAAGAGTCTGATTCTCAGTAGCTGGCTTAATCCTGAAATTAAGATTAGTTCATAATTAATCTGTTTCTATTTGAAGAACATTTCTTTTTAGAAATCAGTATAAACTGAATTGTATTAGATAATAGCGCATAAAGTAGATATGTAGAGATTTTTTTCAATAAATAAATTTATTTCTTTATTTAAGACTAGAAGCCCATTGTAAAGGCAATTACAACGGGCACTAGAAAAAACATTTGACGAAAGCATGTGTACATGCAATATATTTGATCTTCTTCCACCTAAATTAAATAACTTCATATTCAATTTTTATTAGATACCCAAATAAAATTTCATGCTCTTCTGGAGGAGAAACGAACAGAAACTTTTCACATTCGAACAATTTCGTTTTGTGTAGCCCTCTTATATCAATGCTTCAAGCACACGATTATTTTAATGAAAAAAAATTAAACTATGTTATCTGAAAAAACTTTTAAACAAACTGAAATCCCTTCAAAGCATGATGATTGTGACTTCAAATATGACATCATTCTCATTTGAAATATCTAATTTTTTCATGCAAACGATTAACTTTTTTGATTCTCGGAAATAAAATGGTGCTGACAATAGCAAAAAATCGCTTTAAAATGAGGGAACGGGTGGATTTTCCGATTTTTAAAGTAACGTAGATTGTTTTCTATATTTTTATACAAAATTATGAAAAATTTCAAGAGAATCGTACAAACAGTGTAGATGTTATTGCTTTTTCATACTCAATCTTTTTAGAGTAATAAAGGTAAAACTTTTATATCTTTTACGAGCTGTCCAGAATGGTTCCAGGTTGATTCAGGGATCAGCATAATTATATAGTAGGAAGGGGTGTCAATTATTGGGTAAGAAAAAACTGATTTCACCAATAATTTACACTTATGTTAGTTACTGGTGTTTTAGCCAAGTTCATGATAATTGCATACAATTTCTAGTAAATAGCTATTGAGAAGGTTATATTTAGATAGCTTTTAATATACAGAACATTCCAAAAATGTGGTAAACATGCTTTGATGCTTTATCTGTTACTATGAACTGTTACAAACAACAAACCGATAACAGTTATGAAACAATCATGAAAAAATGCTTAACATGCAGAATTTGCAATATTTCCCTGAACATGTAACTCCTCGGCCCATTTTGGAAGCAATTTTGTGACTATAAATTTTTTAGCAAAGTTACACGAGATACATTAATTTACTGTTAAAGTCAGTCTATACTGCACTAGGTGACGAAGCAGTATTAATTTTTCAAATGTTTAACCTCATGGGTTTGTTTTTAAAGCTGTTCAAAAGTCCCATGACGCCGATCACGTTTCAAAATCAACATCTTTAAAAGCCAAAAATCAACACAATGGATGCAAAACTGGTCAGAACAAATTCTTCAAAAAGAATGTTTTTGCAGGAGAAAACTGAGAAGAGGAAATTTATGGGAGTAAAGCCTAGGGGGGGAAGGAGATACTCATAAGAGAGTGAGGGGTGCTTCTTTCTGACCTGGCTATCTGGCTGCTGAAAGCGTTGGAACTGTAATGAATTCCTTGGCTAGCATAAGCTCAAAGATGAAAAGTATATGCTCCAGTTCGTAGTAGTGAGAATACTGCCACATCGCAACGCCTAGTTATCTGGTCATTCCAGTGTAAAGGGAGTAAAGACTTTAGGATTCTCTCACACACTTCTCATTCGATGAAAATAACTTTTTCTGCTTTTGACAACTTGCACGCCCTAAGAACACGTAACTGGTGTCCACGCATCATCAAAGAAACAGGATATCAGAGACTGTTCCGTCTAATACAGTCCCCAGTTTAGCAATGACTTTTTATAAGAATACTTTTCACAAAACTGAACTGCTTCATGGCTTTAAATGGTAAAATTCATGGCCTTCCAATCGAAGTGATAATAGATAATGAAAATTATAACAGGACTGACAATCTTTTAAAAAACTGTATGAAACTTTTTTTTTATGTAACATATAATGCTGATAAGTTTTAATAAATTATTATGCATATTAAATATAAAATTATTAATCCATTTTTTGGGGGGGAGGGGGGCACAATTATGGCCTTTGATCTACGGTGCAAAAATGTGTAAATCCGGCCCTGCCCACCACAAAAAGAAAATAAAAAAATAAAAATAAAGAATCTTTGAGCTGGATGATTATGATTATTGGATACAGAATGTCAAATGCAGTGGTTGAAGAGCTGCACGTATATGCAGACTGATGTTTGCAAAAATTCAAATTTATTTAATGCATTAGGGGCTATGAAAATAAAACTGAATCTCAAGCTGTGAATGGGACAAGCAAAGAGACTTTCATACACAGACAATTTTTTAGAGTTATTTTTTTTTAATTTATGGAATAAAAATTATGTTAGGATTTTTTTAATATTAACTTTTAAACACCAGAACTTGATTTTTATTTATTTATTTTAATTTTTTGTTAAGGAGATTTTGTGAATTCCTTTTCATTATAATTTTGGTTATAGATTTTTAGCATTATTTTACATTTTTAAAAATTTGATAAGTGAATTAAATAACTTTTTGGAAGCTGTGTCACAAACACAGTTTATAAAAAGAATTGCAAACATATGCAGACTTATGTTTTTAAATTTTCATATTCATTTTATGCTTTAGTTGCTATAAAAATTAGCTATGGGACTAGAATAGCAGACATCCGCGAACAATTTTTTTCGGCGAGTAATGCTCTAACACCTACTGCTCCCAGACAATGAGGGACTATGCAGCTATTACCATTATATTCTATTTCCTCAAGATTTGTAGATTAACAAATGCACAATATATATTGCATACCTTGATACAATCAGTATCCAATGTGTCAATCACTTACATGCATTACTTGCTCTAAATGTCGTAACTTAATTAGGTTTAGTGGTGTATTATGGGATAGGTATGACTACATTAGTCTATATTCATGAAGTTTGATGGAAGTTTCCCAAATCATAGCACTTTTAATTTTGCTACAGCTAAAACATTTTACATCGTGGTAAAATATCTAGATAGATAATGTTGAACATTTTTCATGGAAAAAAAAAATGAAACCATAATAACTGCAATATAAGTTTGATTTTCCTAAGGTGCTAACCTGGGGAGAAAAAACAGTTTTATTGGTCACATAAAATATCATGGGTAAATCTAGCACTAGTCATAATTGCTTCATCACTTTTTAAAGTTGATCTGCTTTAAAATTCAAAACCATCACATAGTGTAAAAAATTCTTGTTGATGCAATATGATGGTGTAAACCTTCTTCAACTCTCTTTTCAGAAAAGACTCATCCAGTAGTCATTCATGTATTAACACAACTAGTATTATTTAACCAAAAAAGAGAAAGCAATAAACTGGTAAATGTGTTACCACATTTGTACCAATAGTTTTTATAGTATAGAAGAACTAACTAAAAAGTTTTTCTTGAAACAATGAGCCTCTTTAACATGGTTATTTGAGAACATTATTCAGAATTTTTTTCTTTGAGCCTAACTCTTGTTATAAACTAGTCACCACTCATAACTCTTAATTGTAGAAACATTCAAAAAGTCACTTGGTTGTATCACAGAAAGTAACATTCAGAACTAGGATAACAGTTTTAGAGCTAATGGAGTGATTATACATTTTTGCCATACAAGGACTAGAACTATCTATTAAAAAACTAAAATTTCTATCCACAACTACAATTATTCAACTGATTGATTAACAATGCATAAAATACTCATTACAAATACTTTTAAGAAACATAATTTATCAAAAAAATAATAACTTGAATTTCCGTATACTAATGCTTTTGAAGTAAAGTTTGACAAATATTTAACTATACATATGATATAATTACATCATTAATTATGATATGAAAAAATACACAAACTGGAAGTTCATCCAAATGTTTATACTCTTGGAAATGTATTAGATTTTTAAAATATATAAAGATACCTCTTTCTGAGATACTCGTGTATTGTTACTCCCAGTTATTATAATGTCCGAAGTATCAATATCCATACGAGATTGGTCAATAGCTGACTGGGCACTTTTAGAAGCATTAGCAGACTGTAAATAAAAATAATAAGATTTAAGAAAATGTTGTTTTGTAGTATAACTTTATTCGAAAAATAACACCTTTTTATTTAAAAATACATAGTCATATATTAATTTGTAAATATAAATAAATTTTTCATTAATTAGAATCATTTCTAACAAATTTTTAATAGTTAAAGCTTTATTTATTTCAAATCAATTTAGCTTAAGTCATTACTTGATTCAGGCACATTTATAAATCCAAGAAGTTAAATATGAATTTGCTGCATTACTATAATATATTAAATATATAAGAAATATGTGCATGTTTGCACAAAAAAAAAAACAAAAAAAAACAGGCAGTTAATCATGAGAATTTGGTAAAACAAAATTGTTTACCTCAGGCAGGGTTAATCGCTCTTCATTTTCCAGCATGTCTTTTAAATATTTCTTTAAAAATCAAACAAACAGTAAATTAGTATAATAAAATTCAAAAATTAACAAATAGCTTCATTAGCATTTAACATGTTACATTTTTTATTAAATGCTAAATATCTACAACTGTTAATTAAACTGTTTATAATCTAAAAAAAATAAAGAAAGAAATTTAAAACAAACATTGAAAACATTGCAAGCAAGCACAATTAAAAAATCTTTAAAAATATTTTACTTTCCGAATATCTACCATGTAAAGACAGTACTGTAATCATGAAAAAAAATCGAGTTTGAAATTTTGATACCTTCTGAATTCATTTATGCTAATTTTATGGTGATGTATATATATGTGTGTATGTGAAAGAACACGACAGCTCCTAAACAGTATATTTAATTGAGCTCAAATTTGGTATATATATTATAGATTACCCTTGCATGATTGATTTTGGTATATTTAGTTTTTTACAGGGCTACAAAAAAGAATTCTTTTACATTATGGCCTATGGACAGAAATTCTTGAAAGTAAACCAGCATCTAAATCAAATGTTCTCCACTAGTGGTCCGTGAAGTGAGTGAGTGTTTAAAAAATAATTGTGTTTTCACAATTTCATGAAGTAAAAAAAGCAAAAAGTGTAATTGTTAACGGTCTTTTTTGGAGAACTAAAAAAAATATGTTTTTAATCTGTGAAAATGGGGAAAAACGGAAGGCCACAATATTAAATACAATTCAATAAAATACTGTATCATCTCAGCCAAGCTATCGTCTTTGGTTACAAGTATATTAAACAGAGTTGATTAGCTAATATCAGCATCATTGAGTGAGTGGAAATAACATTTTCTGCACTTTTTTTACTTTTTATTTTACATTACATTTTGTGAAAAAAATTTTGCACTTTTTAAAAAATTTTTATACCCACACACTCTCCAGGAAAAAATTCTTTTAAGTGGTCCGTGGGTAAATGGTATGTGGAGTGGTCCGTGGGTTAAATTAAGTTTGGAATCAATTATCTAAATGGTGTATTCGATCGAGTGCAAATTCAGTATGTACATTATAGGTCATGTTCACATGACCTGCATTGATTTTGATATATATACAGCTGAGAGTTTGTTCACAAGGTTGAAAAAACAATTCTCTCACATACATTATGGCCTATGGGTGCAAATCATTTAAAGTGTACTAGTGTCTAAATGGTGAATTTAAATAAGTCCAAATTGGGTATGTATAGTATATTATAGGTCACCATCACACAACCTGTACAGATTTTGGTGTGTGTAGGACTTACTTTTTTTTACGAGGCTACAAAAAAGTATTCTTATACATTGCAGCCTAGCCTATATACTCAAATTATTTGTAGTGCACTTAGGTCTTAATACTACATCTGAATGAGTTGAATCAAATTTATTTAAACGCTAGGTAAAGATCAAGTGTTCAGAAAGCCGAGTGGAGTCACTCCAGATTTTTCAACTTTACACAAAATGAATGAGAGAAATGAATGTAAACTAAATTCCCATCTAAAATCCAATTTTACTTACAAATATATGTAATTTTGTGCATTATTGTAAAAACTATGGATTTCACAATTGTAGTAGGTAAAACGTCACTGTATTTATTGTACATAAAGATTTCACTCATATTCTCAATAGACTGTGTTGCATTACTATAAGACGACAATTAAAATTGAAAGAATTTCTGTTTTGATGCTAACAATGCAAATGTTATGTTTTGTTCTAGCAAAGCAAACTGATTGGAATGTAAAATTTTAGTGCAAAATAATGAGAATTATTTGTTATATTTGATTTATTAGCATTTTTAACTATATTTTGGTTCATTTAAAACGATTAATGGTTATTTTATACCCTTAAAAAATCAACAAAAATTAAATAGTTTCCCTTTATCAATGATAAATTTCAGTTATTACATTAAATTTATACAAAAATGAAGGAATCATATATACTTAAGCTATATCTAATGGAAGTTAAATGACATCATTTTTATATAAACAAACACATTCTTTAAACAAAATAATAAGCACAGTAATTTTCAATAGTACACAAGAATAATTTTAAAATGTGAAATAATACTTACTATACAGTAGCTAACATCAAAATATACAAAAATGAGCTGTATTCTTGTTAAGAAAAACAATTTCATCTATATTAATTTGGGGGGTGGGAGGGGGAGAAAAATATGTAGTAAGAAAAATGTTTTATTTAGGTAAATCATTTAATTCACCTATGAAGAGTAACAATACAATTTAAAATCAATTAAATGTCAAAATATTTTTTTAATAATTAGTGTAATCGAATTAAAAAATTATTTTTAAATAAAAATGTTTTCTTTTATTATCATTTAAGTATTTGGCCGACTGTATTGAAGCATACAGCCTAATACATTGAAATGTTCAATAGAAGTATTTGGCCAAATATCTGTGTATTATTTGGAAAAACTGAATATTCAGTAAATGGGCAAAAACTGAATAATGGTCGAATATTCGTTACATCCCTAATTAGAATACAGTAGACCCCCCCCTATAACACGATAGATACATTCCGTGTTATAGGGATCAGTGTTGTATGAGTCCTGGACTATGGTCCATCTGGAGTATAAACCACACTGTTCAACCTCTGCAAATATTATTTGAGCAATTTATTTTGCATTTCACTTAAATACCGCTTACTTGATACTACGCATGCACCAGAGATAATTGATACGCACTTCCTCTAAATTAAATCAGGTTTAAATTCACAGACTTATTTTAATAAAATGTTTTCTTCCTCAGGTTGAAATAAAATGAATCATACAAAAATTCTTTCAGATACTTTTAATATACACCACAATTAGAAAAAGCAGACGATCTCCTTAATTCATCATATGTTTTTTGCTTGAGATGTATGTTGTGGCCTGCAATATACCGGCTTGTGCCTCTATTACTCTGGGATAGGCAATGATTTCTTTTTAGTGTTGTCATTCAAAAGTTATATTAATTACTGGAGCTAAAGTGTAATAAAACCAGAACATCTGTCTCAATTTACAGTGACATATGAGTCTCTTTTAATGTGCTATAGAGAATCTGATTGCAAAATTTTCACCTTGTTCTAGGAACCCATGTTATATGGGAGTCTACTGTACATTGCATTATGTTATTAGAACACTGTTTTCAGTATTTCAATGAAATCAGCAATAAAAATATCATAACTAAACAAGTTACAGAGAATGAGCTAATTTGTCCTTTCAATTGTTTAAATAATAAACACAGAAGCAATTTTGTACTTTTAAGCAAAATTAAACATATCAAATATCATACCTTTGAAAAAATGTATTATTGAAAAAATGTATTATTGAAAAAATGTATTTTTATTCTTGAAGGAAGATGTCAGTTTCAAGAGAATTAATGCTCTTTAGTAAAATTAAATTTCATTTGGATGAGTAGCATAAAATATTTTTTGATACATCAAATGAAAAACAAACTTCAGATTATAAAACCTAGAAGATTTTTTCAAGTGGTTAGTTTATTAAAAGAAATTGGCTTAGAAGAATGAGAATCATAAAAACATTTTTTTTTTTTTTTAATATTATATAGAAACATATATTTGTAACTAAAAATAAAGTAATTCAAAGCTAACTTTTTTTTTTATTAATCTATTTTATGGATTAAACACAATGATTTTTTTGACAAATAAAAGGATACATTCACTTTATGGCAGGATATTTTTCCCCTGTCATCTAATCCAAGCAGTATACGATGTTTGTACATCATTGCATTAACACTTGACATGCATTGTTCTAACATACGGTATAACTAAAAAAAAAATTTCATTTTTTAAATAAAAATATTTTTTACAAAAATGTATGTTACTTTAATTTACTTTTTTTTGTAAATAAATAATGTTAAAGAATGTCAAGATGTTGATGAATGTAAATGTCAAGAATAAAATATTTTTATTCTCGAATAATTAGCTTTTTTATTCTTGAAGGAAGATGTCAGTTTCAAGAGAATTAATGCTATTTAGTAAAATTAAATTTCATTTGGATGAGTAAGAAACTGTATCAGTCAAAAGTAGCTTATTCTGAAAAAATCGAATAATTATTAAACAAAAACTGATAATAAATCTGAGAAAATAAAGACTGATTTTTGTTAATTTAACTACTCTGAAATTAATTTTAAAAAATTATTTGTGAAAAATCATCCATTTACAAGAAAAATTAAAATTTTATTCATTACTAACTTTCTCTCTTTCCCTGTACAGTTTACAGTATTCAAATAGAATTTTTACATAGTTTTTATAAAAACTGTAAAGTCAAAAATTTATATTTTTTCTTCTTGCACAGTTCCAAATTGTTTACTTTGCATTTTCATACTTTTTAAAATTTTATTTTTTTATTGCAGTTTTCAGCTCTATTATCATGATTTCAATAAATTTTGTGGAATTTCCTTAAAAACTAAGTTATACACAAAATACTTCAGATTTTATAAATAAATGATTACACATTTTGTAAATATACTAGGGGCCAAGGCCCCTAGACTCGCTACACTCGCTTTGTATATGAGGCATTCGGCCCCTAATAAGGCTTATTCATAAAAAAGGCATAATTTAAACAGACAAAACCCAAAGGTTGGATCAGATAAAATGTTACCAAGCTGTACATTGCTTGGTTCTTGTACTTCCTTGGAACATAAAATTTTAAACTTCACACTATTTTGAATTATGTGAAACCCATGGAATACCTTGCTTATTAGCCAATTATGACAATTTTTCATAATTTGGCAACTTGCATATATGTATAGCTAATAATTACCTCTAAGAAAACAGTACTGCAATGTTTTCTTTGATAAAAAGTATGGAACAGCTAGGACAGCTTGCCACCATGGCAACTTTTCATTATTTGGCAATTTACACATGCTCATAACCTATAATTACTCCTCGTGTAATGTTACTAGGAAAACTGTTATCCATATTTTCATATACATAATCCTTTGCAGATTGGCATATTTAGCACCACGAATTATATCATCTCGCTGCGCTGGCAAATATCAAAGTGTACTATAACTACTGCCATCAAATATTTCTACTGATAGCAAATACTCCAGCTGGACTGAACCAGCTTTAAAATAATCTGCATTTTAATCATTTTTCGTTTTCAAGATACTGGGTTCTAACATTAAGGAACTTGTGATTTAGATTCACCCTGCTTGGACAGATACCATTTAGCCAGATCGTACTTAATGCCAATATGGTGTTTTTAAAATCAGTTATGATTAGTTACTTTGCTTTGGAAAAACGAATAATCAAAAATTCTAAACTCCTGTTGTCTAAGCGAACTTACTATTTGAAAATTGTCAACTTGTGTAACACACTTTGAGTTATTTATTTCATATACTTTTTAATTTGGCGTAAAATGGGTGTAATTCTACTTCATGTTTCTCAATATCACACGAGTCTACATACTTGGAATAGCTTTACGGAATGAATGATTTTATGCTGGTGAAAATTTTCTAAATCTGGCAACCATTATGTTTATTTTTTCAGTTTTTTATTAATATCTTCTAAAATAATTCGATTTTTGAAATTTAAGTCAGTTTATCAGGTTCCCCAGAATTTTCTGAATCTGTGGACATTTTAGTCAAAACTCAAATCCCCACGGTTTAGGAGGAGATAGCCAAACAAGCTCTTGACAGCGGTGATGGCAGCATCAGCATCAGCGGCCGTTACTTTTTTTTAGAATAGAGAGATATATTTTTTTAATCCTACACTTGTCTGTAGCCCAATAATATGATCAGGCAGTAAAGAAATGAAGGTAAGAATTCTGTAGAGTTGTCAGTTATAAACTTTAAAACAACAGAGCAATTTTTCAGCCTAGTGGCAAAATGGACAGCAGGCTGAAGCCTAGACCCTATTGTAAATATCTACTCTACTTACAAAAATACATGCATACACTGTCCACAACTGATAGAATGCATTGCAAAGATAATTTTCTGTTCATTTTTAATTTTAAAATTTGGTACAGTACATGAGATATAAACTCATTTAACACAAAAAAATTTCTCCATTTTTATTATTTATTTATTTGTGATAAACAAACCATACAAATTTTCTGCACAAAGCAACAATGATCAATAAAATTACTAATACTACAATACATTACAAATACTACAATACATTAATTAAACTAATAAAACAAATAGTTTTTCAAATATAGTTTACCTTTCTATTTAAGATTTTTCCAGAAATTTGTCTGCATGAAAATAATAATTATGGTTTTCTTTCATATATTTAAAAAGAACATAAATCAAACATCTACATTAATATTCTATTACAAAGTTTCTCACCTTAATCTTCAACCACATACAAACAAAAATGCCTACAGCATTGACAATAAGCCACACAATGCCGCCTCCAAATAAGGCTAAGCCTCGTACACCTGAGAATAGCAAAGATAAGAGAATGATAAATCCCAGCATGATCCATAAAATCAAAACACGCTTGTAACACATGTTGTACAAATTGAAACGTATGTCATTCACTAGCACTTGCATGGCCATAACATAGTCTTCAACAGTCAGCTAAAAATACAAAAAAGCAATAGAATTAAATTACTATTAAATAAGAAAAAATTTGTAATTACATTAAAAACTTTTTACACAAACAGCATATCCTAAGAGAAACATTAAAACAAATTTTGTGGTACTTAAGTATTATCACGGCGGTCACTCCTGCCAAACTATTTTTTCGTCAAATGTGTGGCAAACTGTTGCCAATCGTATTCCAAACCATCAATAATTTCATTCACCCAGCATTTATGTTGGCAAAAAACCGCTTGTCTTGGCAGATTGCCGGGATAATACTAAGTACCCAAATTTTTAATGAAATTGCATACAAAATACAATCTGAAAAAATTTTCAACACTTTTTATAATGCTGTTCGATTAAATACAATAAGTAAAGGTACAGAATTTTGGTTTTTATGAAATAGATGCAAATTTATGCAACATTTCCTTATAGTTGCAAATATATTTGAAAAATAAGCAATTTGTGAACAGACACAAGTTTATGCAAAAATTTCTTGTTTTTATGAATATGTGCAAAATATAGCTTTTTTTTTTAAAAAGAAAAAGAAAAGAAAGAAAGAAAGAAAATTACATAAAGAATCTTTTAAACTTAAATTCAAGAATCAAATAAACTTAATACCTCAGCTGCACTAAACTTAATGAAATTAATTAAAGAATTAGAAGATTCAAGTTACCCATTTGCTCACAATTTGTGGAACAAATTTAAAGGCTTGAAAGCAACCCAAAGTCAGAAGATTTGGATCTAAACACAATGCTAAAAACCACTCCTGAAAAAACTTTTCATTGCCCATAAAAGTTAATGAAAGTAAATGCAAAAATGAAGCCTATATTCACATTCGACAATTATTTTGCCAATCTGTGGCACCAAGAATGATCACATTAAATTATATTGCTTGAAAGCTTTCCGAAAATTCCTTTTTTTCAGAGCACTTCTTCAAAATGAGCTCATTGATGGGTACACCCACTTTCAAAGCCTAATATTTTAATCAAAAAACTGGAATGAAGATCCTAATGTTAAAGAGATATTGTGAGCTAATAAATGCTCTTTTCTAACCTTTGCTAAAGCAGCTTTACTGAGCATTTGGAGCCCAATTAATAGTTTAGATGCAGAATGCTTATTTATTTACTATAATGTCATCACTACAGACAGAAGAATGACTCTAAAACAGAAAATTAGAAAAATATAGCTTTTAATTAACATTAAATAAAACTTTTGAGAGTATAAAAAATGTTTTATAAGTAATTTATGCAAAATTTCTTTTCTTTTCTTTTTTTCCTATGAAATTTCCTTTTTTTATCTCCGAAAATTCCGTACCTTTAATTATAAGTACTTTTTCTTTTGAATCAATTTAATCACAAATTGCAACAATATGGGAAAATAAGTTTTGGCATGATTATTCTGTTATGAACATAAATAAAAAATATATAAAAATGAGGAATCATTTTAATTGCTAATATTTTGTATGCTAAAAAATTAAATTAAATTAATGCTACTTCAAATAAAAGGCTGTTAAGAAGAACTGTCATTATTTTATGTTTTCCTCACATAAATTTCTCTCTTAAAAATTTATAATCCACTTATGCTAAAAAAAAAAGTTTTATTTGAATAATAACAGGAGTGAGAGAAAAAAATCACTTAAAGACAGGAAATATGTTGTATAAAAATGTTTTGAAAACTAAGACATAGAATCAGAAACCATATTATCAGAAAATATTAATTAAATACAATTTTCCTTAAAATAGATGGCCAGTTTAAGAAAAACTTTGATAGTTATCTCACATTTCGAATTTTCTTAAGCATATGGAAAATTAGAATGAGAAGTATTTTAAAACCTTACAACAGAAACGTAACATTAAATGTATTACTAGAAAAAATATACTTGAGCATCAATGCTATTTGTAAATTACAGCTCAATTCAGGGTTATCCTCTTTCATCTGAGGTGGAAAAACCCTTCCTGGACAAAATATCATTTTGTCCACTTTTACTCAATTTCGATTTGTAAACTAGACACACTCAGTGATTAAATATTTTGGTTATTTTTATTAATTTTTAAGCAAAACTTAAGAGACTGTTGTCTCTCCCTCTGCATACATACGCATTTATACTTAATGAAAACACTTGTAAAGATATTAACTGATTCTTGACTGACAAATCTGACTTTTCTGTTTTGTTAGTTTTTACTATATTATAGTAAAAACTAACATTTATAATGAATGATGCTACTGAAGGCTGTCTTGTTGTACATTACATTCAGACTGCGAATACAATGAGGCTGGAGCTTGTTAAGCTGAATACATCTGATATACTTTCATCAGAATCTTATCTCACACTTTCATCTTTCAGGATATTTTTCAAAACGGTTTCATATTCTATGTGCTTTATCACCAATGCTACTAGCACGCTTTACAGCACATTCTAAGAATTTTAGAATTTTTAGTAAATTCTTCAGAAAATTTTCTTATTGGATCTTTTCTTCTACCACATTCATCTGGAATACTCATCCTTTTTTTTTTTGGGGGGGGGGGATGAATCCAACACTTTAAAACTGTACTAAAACATCTAACTCCACCACTGATGAAACTCACTATGACTTTTGAACTGATGAAACTCACTATGACTATGAGAGAAGAACATAATTTTTTTCTACATTTAACTATACTAAATGAAGCATCTGATTGCACTGCTGATGCAACACAGTATGACTGAGAAAAGAGCAGAGAAGTTATAAATTCAGCTTTTAGTTTCAGTTCAGATTTTTTAGTTACTGTTCTGAGTTTTCAGATTTGGTTTATGTTCTCATGTAGTCTTGGAGAAAAACTTATTGTGACTGTAGTATGTAGCACAGAATTGGCTCTTGAATGAAGGCAAATTAAAGTAAATTTTTAGTTTTGGTTCAGAACTTCAGTATTTATTCCAGTCTTTGATTGTGATTCAGGTCAGGTTGTCAAAAGTACAGGAGAAAAGTTCATAAACAGGGGCAGATCGCAGAGCTGGAATCGGTCGTCAACTCTAGGTTGATGAATATCTTGTTAACATGGCAATCCAGGCAGGTGACATAAATTGAGGCATGTGATTATTATAATATGTTGAAAATTCTTAAAGTTTAAGGCCAAAGTTTCACGTTTGCAGGTTTTGAACTTGTGTTTGTGTTTCGGAAGTGAAATTTCTGGTTATTTGTATATTAAATGAGGATAAATTGTCTAGAACTATAATGAATTTGCTTTATTTTAAAATATGTTGTTTGTTAATCATCAATACAGTGAATTTTGGTGAAAATCCGAATATGTTTGTTGTGCATAATATTTAACATGCCTGCGTTAGGCTTAAGTTCTTCTGCTTACTTGAATGCTCTTTGATGGATTAATTCTGTAAAAATGGCATTTTGGTCATAAATAAAAGCATACATCAAGGCCATTAAATAAGGAATTAAATGAAAATTTTCAGATAAGTGCTTTTGTTTATTTAAATGTGTTTATTGGTTGCTTTACTGCGTATTGGTTTAAGGTTGAGAATTTATATTGTTGTGTTCTTTGATTGCAAATACATATAAAGGTTATCCTATGTTGTGTTATTTTAATTTTATGTGAACTGCTGCAAGAATGAATGGTGGTTAAAAATTGGAGATTTTTAAGGTCTTAAGAAAGATGAATAATTTAATTCAATGTGTGGGTTTGCTTACATTGATTTGCAGATTTCATGTAAATTTTTAGGTTTAATATGAATCAATAGATAAGGGGTTTTGAGTTGTTTGCAGTGAGTTTTGCTTTTATTCTGATTTTACTAGTGTAAATTTTGTGTGTTTTGAAGATATTAAAATTGCATGAATCTTGTGGAGAAAGAGGTAGTCGGTTTATTTTTGTGTTTATTATTTTTAAACAGTGTTTTTAACATTGTAAAGGAAATTTTGCTGTATATTTTCCTGTGGAAATATATTTTAGTATTTTGTATGTTTTAAAGTTTTTTTTTATTTTATTTTTTTTTTATGTACGCATAGTGCCTAGAGCTAGGGTTCTGTTTATGTTCATTTTATTTTTTATTGAAATTGAAATATGTAAACAAATGTTTTAATAAAGTGCTTTGATAAGTGTATTTTGAGTTATATTTACTCTAATTCAATTACTCTAATATTACTCTAATATACTAATTCAATTATTTTTATTTTGTCGATTTTGTCCAATTTTGTCCAACGTCCTACACTTTTAACAAAAAATTGGACAAAATACCAACCCTGGTTCAAGTACATCAGAAATAAATGAACTTTTCTTTAATTGCATAAACTTTTAAAAATACCAAAATTTACATATCTTTTTGAGTAGGGGGAAGAGCACTTGTCATACAGGCATTTGTCACACCAAAGACCAGAAGTGTTGGCCATTTTATTAAAAGGGCACAAAATAGGTGATCAATGTTACCTCTTATGAAGGGACGAATGAATTAACGAAGCCTGAGCCCATAATTGTAGAGCGGTGCAATATTTAACAGACAATGAGGGACGGTAGTGTCTGATTAATGATTTTAAATCCTTAAAATATTTAAAGCTGGTCAATATTTTCCTATTCACAGAAGATTTATGACACTGAATTGTAATTCTTTATCACAATGCTCTTCCTTATTGCACCACATTTACTTTTCTATTTAGCAGTTTAGTATGATACATATGTGCATTATCAATTTAAATGTTTATCACTCTTGCTTTTAATGATGTCGCATTTCATCTCAAGACCTACAAATTTTCTAACACAAAGAGGTAAATGGTAATAATACATAAACAGACATACTGATTTTTAATTTGGAAGATAATTTCTTTCTTAAAATAAATTTTGAAAAGCTCAGTACAATATCTTTAAATTCATACTTAAATTTTAGCAATTATCATAGATGCCTAGTTTTCTTAAACTAGCTGCGTGCCCGTTCTCCGCACGGTAGGGAACGAAACTTTTTCTTACATGTATAGTTCGAATTGATTCCAGAGATTTGGAATCTAAAAATAAGCAAAATGATTTGACTCTTCGTGTAAAGTTACTCATTACTTATTCGTAAAGTTAGTATAAGTACTGACCTGTGACCATTGTTGTAACGATCAGAAACGATCATTGTGTAACGATTCATCATTTAACGATCAGAAAAGAAAAGCGTGACGGTTTTCAGTGAAAATTCCTAATTTTCAAAATGTCTCATTTCTACATCATACTCTTTTTTAGATTTAAGCTATGCCATTAATACCTTAGATACTACATGAAGTGGAGAACCGTTTTATTTTATAATTAAATAGTTGTGTACCCGCTCTTTGCATGGCAAGAGAAGAACATTTTCCTAAAATGTGATCATAACTACTTGTGACAAAACAGAATCTCTAAGAAAAAAGAAAGTTCTGTTACAGTCTTTTCTGTTGAAACTACCGCGTGATATATTAACGCAACGTAGAATTACTTAATGTTTTGTTACCTGTGATGTAATACGGCTGTTAAAAAATGAATAGAAGACTTAGTTTCACAAAATATTTATTAATGCGGTTTATTGTGGTTTGATCAATATTGCCTTATCATATCTACTTACTATTAATTATACTATCTTTTACTGATACCAATACAATATACTGTCGTTTTGCAACCGTTAATGCTTAATTTAAAGAAACGGTTTAGATATTTGCCGCGAATGTAGGCTTTTACTCTTTGGTAATTCTTTGCAATTTACGCATTAGCATAAACGATAATCATTTCAGTTTACGGTTGCCACTAAATCAGCTCTCGATAAATTTTTACGCATAGTTCTTGTCAGATTGGTGTATTTAGCACCAGGGCCCTGTTATCGCATGAGGAAATCGCGACTTTGCCCAGGGGCCTCCGGCTCGAAATGGCCCCCAATTTCAAATGTTGTTCTTGTTTTACAAAAAAAATTATGAAAAATAAAACAAATTTCATACATGCGGGGGCCCCCAAATTCAATGCCGGGGCCCCCTGTTGGTCATAATCAGGCCCTCTTTAACACCGCAATATATTTCCTGCTATTCGAAAACGTGACCCGTTTAAAATCGCAATCGGAAATAATGCTGGAGAATTAATTCACTGGTGAAAAAACAGCATCCAATTATTTACCTGGCAACTTAAAGTAAACTATAGAATTATTTCATGCGTGGGGTATGTTTTGCTTGTGAGTCCGTTATTCTGATTGAGTTTCGAAAGAGGTTTTAAACTTATGACATCAAAATCACGCACTTTTCACATGAGAAAAAACCTCAGTTATTTTAAAGTAATTTTTTCTTTTTTAACTGGCAATTTTAATCATTGTTACTGTCTCCAAGCCAACCAAAATGCAAGATATCATACCAAAAGTTTTAAGCTGCTGCGATTGAAATGAAAATCCTTCTTTACATAAAAATTCGTAAAAAATCTCCTAATTTATATTTTTCCTCCGTTCTTCTTTTAAAAGAGGGCGAAATGTATGCTCCGTCATTTGACTAAATATAAAAAAGTTATGACGGATAGAATTCAAGATGCAGCAGTTTTAAAAATATTTTACGAAAGTCAGCGTCAAATTTAATTTTATTTGAAAAATTCCCAAAAATCTGCAAATTATGTTACACAGTCCGAACAAACCGGTTTTAAAAGAAAATTTTCTCCTCTATCCGATGATGTAAATTTCGTTTTCTTGCGAGTGTAATTACTGGCTTAAGCGAGAAAATCGCTAAAAATCGGACAAAACATAAAATAAAACATTTTCTAATTCGAATTTCGAAAAAATCGCTCCGAGGCATGTTAGTATCTGTCCTAGTGAAGCCGTATGCAAAATTCGGTAGGTCTGCGACCAACCGTCTCGACAGAATGCGATCGAGAGACGCGCGCAACATCGATGGTCACAAACCTACCTACATAGCTACATACAATGTTTACTCTCGGATTTTATTATATATAAGACTATTACAAGTTGTGCATTTGACTTACAGTTAAACCCTGTGCCATAAGCTCTTCAGGAACAAGCTCTGGTTTGAACTGTGCTTTAGTTACCCATGGGCATTTATTGTTGATAGGCAATAAAGTTACAATTATATCACCATTATCTGAAAAAAAAAAAAAAAAAAAAAAAAAATTATAAAATTAAAGCAAGAGTAAGATTCATCAAGTACAGCAATGAGTAGTTTTAATAGTAGACAAAGGTAAGAAACATAAATACATTTTTTTAATAATTAAACCCAGAGTTCGACAAAACTCGGAACCCAGGCGACTGAAAAGTGCCCTTTAGCAATTAGCTTTTTTTTTAATTAATATAACTAAATATACATATATATATGGCTCCTAAAAATTTTTGTTGGCTTCTAAGATTTTACAACTTATGATTAAACCTATTGAATTAACAGTTTTCAGACAGTGGCATAGCAAGGGGGGGTTTTGGGTGTCAGAACACCCCCTAAAATTTAGCAGAGTTCTATTATTGACATGAAGAATGCAATCCACAATGTAGATTATCCGTTACATCAGTGCCCTAAACCCCCCCTAAAATTTTTTTCTGGCTACGCTACTGTTTTCAGAATTCATTGATTTAATTTTTTTCTTTTTTGAGTGATTATTCATTCAAGATTATTGATCTTTCTTCAACCATTGTGTTATGGAGTAAAAAACTGTATAGATCAACATACATTCAAACAGATTATTTCTAATTTCAAAAAGTCAAAGAATACACTGGACATCTACAAAAACATTGTATAGCAGGCTCGGACTGGCACCTTTGGGAGCCCTCAGCTAAAGATTGGAGCCCCTTACTGGAAAATTTGGAGGAAGTAGAATATTAGGATATGTAATACTTTAAAATTAAGCTTAAACCATATTTAAGGCTGTTGGCGTCTCCGATTCTTTGGAGACCCCTCGCGACACAGGGCCTGTGGAGTCCTCTGCTACAGCACTGTAAAAGCTTAAGATTACAAGGAAATAAATGATCAAGCTTACTCTGGTATATTACTCCGATATATATCAAATTAGTTGACTTATATAGTACTATATCTGTATATCTGTTTTTGAGAGGCCTCACTGGGGACACCTTAGGCTGGGGGCCCTCAGCGGTCACTGACCAGCCGATCTGGCCAGGTGTATAGTCATCTAGAAGTGACCTCATATTGAATCTTGAAAACATTAAATAAAAAGTTAAATGCTATGTAAAATTCTTTAATTAAAGTTGGGACCTGAATTTAAGAATCATACAAAATGATACTTACTAAAACCCTCACTTATACCATGACTGTTAGCATGTCTCTGATGGACTGCATTTTCAGATAATGGTATGGTCTGCATTGTATGCCCATTATCCCTGCCCATCTCTGGAGGACAAGAGCTTCTTGCTGGAGTTAAATCGGAAGGGGACTTTCTTGCAGCTCTTGATGGGGCAGGAGGTGGGGGAATAGGACTTGATGTCCTACCAGTAACGAAACTGGAATTCGGAGGAGACGACGATCGTTCAGCAGCAAGTTTTGGCTCAGACAAAGCATCCGATTCGATAGATCCTAAGCTTTCCGTCAGGGGATGTGATGTGGTGAGGACACTGTCAACTTGAATAGTCTGGGTAGGAATAATAGTAGCAGCTGAATCTTTAGAGCTATCATCCTCTTCAAAACGAATCCACTGATTTACAGGAGACCGTCCACGCTCAACAATATCATTACTGTCAGATGTTTTATTTGCCTCCAGCACAGCAGGCTGAAGAGCAGGATCTGTTGTACTGATTTCCATTTCAAGTGCTATATGTACATAAATTTGTAATCTAGAAAGAAAATAAATAATGCATTAATAAATGAAAGCAATTTGTGTTACTCTGTAAAAATTGCATCACTTTCTTTTGCTTCAGCATATTACTTAGGAATGTTTTCACATATATTAATGGTTGGCCACATGTGTACTCTAGGACGACGGTCACTTTTCCAGTTGACAAACATTTTAATAATAAAATATTACAAACTAGCTGCCAAGGCGGCCAGCTTTGTCGCTCCGTATCTTACTGTTCTTTACTCATCAGTGCAATGTTGGCCAAGTTACTGGACTCATTTCAACAAAAATCATATTTCTAGATTTTAACAGTATTTCTCATTAAATTTGTTTAGGTTAGGGTTGCTACAAATGGTACTTACATATTACCCTGGTGGTCATACCCACCAAATTATTTTTTCATGAAATGTGCCAGCAAACAGCTGCCAATCGTATTTGGAATTATCAATAATTTAATTTGTATGGCACTTATCTTGGCAAAAATTTGCTTGTCTCGGCAGACCGCTGGGATAATACGTAAGCACCCTACAAATTTTGGGTATCATCATAAAAGCCTATGTTGGCCATGATAGCGATGTCAAGTACTAACATTGCAAAATGTAAGAAGAGACATTATCGGTGACATTTCCACTCATAAAATGATTACAAAAATACTGTATTCTGCTAATGGGTACTTTTCTAGTTTAATATCACCAGTGTTAATATACCAGTTAGCATTTGTGTTTTTAAAGGGAAATTAGACTTTCATAGTGATTTCAAGCACACTGAGCATATTAGGGCTGAAAAAAAAAAAAATACTGAAAATCTCATTTTGATGCATAACTTGCATTATCCAACAACTGTTTTGCAGCAAAACACATTCTAAAAATTCTACCAATCAGGGAGACTTGCAAAGGATCATAGGATTATTTTCTTTACATCTCATTTTGATACGTAACTCACATAATCTAACAATTGTTTTGCAAGCAAAACACATTCTACAAATTTAACCAATCAGGAAGGCTTGCAAAGGATCACGAGATTATTTTCTTCACAGATGTCAGTGTTTTTAAAAAATATCTAGGAAATCTTTTTAATTAATGTTTTTTAAGGGCTGATTTTTGTTGTTTAATACCCTCCAATATAACATAATGAAAACTAATGTTCAGATTTTTTTTTATTTATTTATTTGCTCATTTTGTTTTAAATTCATAATGATTCTGGTTTATAATTAACATTACCCATAAAAGTTTGCTTCAAAACAAACATTTTCCATATTTAAATTTAAATTCTTGCTTTACCCAAATTATTACACACTTAGGACTAAGTGCAAGTAATTGTTATGTCAACAAATGCATTACGGAAAAAAAAGAAAGAAACTGTGCTAATATATCATGTTCATTAACGTTTCTGTATTCTTCTAAGTGCTTTCTAATAGGGGTAGCACACTAAAGGAAATCCGAGCAACTTTCCTAGCCGAACTAGTTTTCAACCGATTTTCTCTGTCATTGCCTTGATTACAGCAATTTTCAGCTTTTTACATCCAGAATGGAAAAATCTGAGTCTGCCAAAATTCTGGCCAATCAGAGTATTTTTTTCTGCTGCATCATCGGCTACAGTTCTACAGTTCGAAACTTGGTTCAAAGTGATAAAAGTATTGCAGTGGGCAATGCACAAGTGGAGAGTTGAATTAGAAGTCAATTTTATTAGAAAATTAATTATTACTTTGATCACTATTTTGATAAATGTAGGGTCATATAGAGGAATTCTGAGTCACTCTTTTTTCGGGATAAATAATTTTACAGCATTAAACATGATTTTACAAAAAAAATAACTAAATTAAACCAAGTCCTTTTATACAGTCTGTTTTCATAAATCAATTTCAAAAACAATATATCTGTGCAGGTAATAAGAGGGGGGGGGGACTTTTTATACTTCTATAAAAACATCTTTAAAGAAATTGTCTTTGAAAATCATGATTTTTTTTTCACAGATCCATATCGGTGAAACATTTTTGAAAAAACAAATTTGTTGGCGCTGTTTTTAAATACAAAATGCTCTGAACTTTTCATACCTACATGCCTATTTTTTCATGACTGTTTTCATACCCATATTTCCTTCATTATTTTTTAATTAATTTTTTAAGTATATTGGTTTATCCCCCAGTTTACTGGGGTAACTCTTTGTCACTGATGGTTTTAGGTGTTATTTTATTTATTTCTGTTTAAATAATATTAGCATTTACTTTAACTGTTATATTTTTCTGTAATATTATACTATACTTTTAACTGTAACTTTGATGTAACAATGATGAAGAACTGTCAAATTATAATTAAAATAAGGTGGAAGAAGCTACGAAAAAAATCCACTTAAGAAGATATTAAGAAAGTACTACAATGCATTCTGTATTTGAAGAGCATAAATATTTTGCTGTGTTTTTAAAAATGATCCATTTTACATTGTTAAAATAAGTAAAATTTTGAACGAAAAGTAGAAATGAAATTTCTGGAACAAGGTGCAGGAAATTTTTCCGAGCCCAAATGAGACGTTTTGGAAATAATTCAAACAAGTACAAATTAAATTAAATAGAAATAATCACTTTGTTGTTGATAATAACAGAATAAAAATAACATACAAATAAGAAATTTTGTCCGGAATTATGAGATTTGAGCAGAAACATATTGTAACAGCCCAGGGGCGTAGCCAGAAATTTTTCATGGGGGGGGGGGTTACGACTACTACACCTCATATATATGTATATGTGTGTGTGATAATGTACTGAAGAATATACATTTTATATGGCAAAAAATTCCTCATGGGGGGGGTTATGACCCCCTAACCCCCCCCCCTTGGCTGTATAAAAGGACTTGGCCCCTGTAACAGCCTCTTACAAAGAAACCTTACTACATTTAAAAAAATCGTATTTTTTCTTAAATACAACACATTCAAGAGATAATTAAAACATCTTTTTGTGCACTAAATAATGATAATTGAAAATATTTATTTAGTGTTATCAGGTTTTACTATTAAAAATAGGTTATATTTACCTCATACATGACCCATTTTGAGGGATCAGAAATTACCCGAATCCAGGGTAATTCCTGATCACTCAAAAACTTAAATATTACGAAGAATAATTCAAATTTAAATAAAGTTATTATTTAAATAATTACTACATTATTTAAGTTTACTCCATGCCAAATTAAATTTATTCTTCATTCTTCAGAAAAAATTAAGATGTTGTTTTTGACCCATAATTCCGAAGTGTGACTAATCATTTTAAGTATCACAATCATTAAAAAATCCCCATCAATGTGATGTAAATATACCAATGAAATGCTTATGCTAGATGCGAAGTCACGATACAATCTAAATGTCAAATCAGCAATACCTTAACATGCAATGACTATTTGCTGTCGGAGGAAGTTTGTTTACTTTTGCAACCCTTAAAGATAGCCCCGCTTTAAGTCTGGCAGAAAAGTCATTCCAACAAAAGTTGCTTGGATTTTACCATTAGTGTGATAACCCCATAAGTTGAGAGTGAGAATTTTGCATCTACACCCTTCATATAGCCACACATATATATTTTGTAGGGATCGACCGATAGTATCGGCGCCGATACCTCCTATTTTTTTAGGTATCGGTATTGGTTCTTTCGATTCTAAAAAGAAAGTATCGGTTTCTGTTGCGTTCATCCATTTTCACCGATACTTCGCTTTTCAGATGAAAACCATGCAGGCGCAACACCATTCTAGAATCTTTATTTTGGTAATGAGATGAGAGGCGTCGTTTCATTGGCACATTTGTTTGCGCGAGTGTTTTCGAACTGTGTTTTTTTTTTTTAATTCTAACTGTCGCTAAATGGATGTCATATCACCAAGTGTGGTCGAAATTATGGACGAAGAATCGTTAGATTGACATATTAACAGGACAATCGTCTATTCTTCTAAATTATTTTAAATTGGTGCCCAAACTAAATACATTATCTGCAAGGATTGCAAAAAACAAATGTCGAGAGGTATACTATAATTTTACTTCAGTTTTATAAACGTTTATTTTCTCACTGTGTGGACTCGAAAATGAGTTCATTCATATATATATATATACACACACACACAATGGAATCTCCCTATAACAAACTCGCTCGGTTCCAGTTAAAAATTCGCTATAGAGAAAATTTCGTTGTACAAAGATTCGAGATTTTTGCAGTTATTTCAGCAAATATTACAAACTTTTTAGTTAATTCAATGTTTAAAAGTATTAAATTATGACTTTCAATTGAAAATAAATTGGTATTTATTATATATAAATTTGTTAAACTTACGGTTTCTTAGTTTTCATTGTATAAATGAAATGTTCAAAAGTAAAGACAATCCACGAATTTAGAGAATAAAATATGTATTGCACTTCCATTTATTTTACTTCAAAATTCCGTTATTTTACATTGTTTTGCATTCTGTAATTTTAAATTTTCATAAAAATATTCACATTTTAAAAGTCCGCTGAAAATAGAGTGAGGCACATTTTCTTCCATTTGGGAAGCTCTTTTTAATGGTTTTGAAAAGTTGAAGCATTAAAGTTTGATTTGGTTTTGGTCGTGAAGCGCAGGGCCTTATTATTATATGGGCAAATCGGAACTTTGCCCAGGGACCCCGACTTGAAAGGGCCCCCAATTTTAAATGTTTTTTCTGAAATATTCTTTTGTATATCAAAATTTTATGAAAAATATAACAAATTTCATAGATTGGTGGCCCCCAAATCTATCAATGCTCGGTGCCCCTGTTGGTCGTAATCGGGCGCTGGTGAAGTGTCTTCATTATCGTAGTCAGTTTCACCTTCCTGGCCTCCATATTTATCATCTGTTATACTCTTCCACTGTCTGTTCAAAAATTAAAATTTTCTTCAAAACTAACGAAAAAAATCAAAGATAAATCTGAAAATCTCGCTATGGGAAGATAAGCTCTTCGTTATATGGAGAATGTTTATAGTGTTATTTAAGCCTTAAAGCTACGTTTCCATGAAAAATTTCGTTACAGAGAGAAATTCGTTGTAAGGAGACTTCGTTATAGGGAGATTCTATTGTATATATATAGGCTTTTGATATTGTTGGACAAAGTCCAGCTGTTGATATAGATTTCACGCTTATGAGACATGCTTTAAATTTTTATTTAAAAAAATTGGCACAAGGACATCTGATTCGGCTTGGGTATGATATTAGATATCAAATTTTATTGGGGAGACGGTCCTGGACATCGTTTGATATTTCAGGGGATGACGACCTTTAAAGTGTTAAAGCAGGTATGGGCAATCTTTGAAAAGTTGTGGGCCAAACTTTAGGATGTTAGCAAAGTGGCGGGGGGGGGGCATATAATTGGGATTTATATGGGATATTGAATGGTTTATACAGAGATTTCTAATGTTCCGTAGGCCGGATCAAAAGCCGTGGCGGGCCATATCTGACCCGCAGGCCGGCGGTTGCCCATATGTGTGTTAACGTGTAATATTTCAAATTCGATATACGATATTCGATATACATTATTTCGAAATACGTTTGAGGAATTTGTTTCTATTTAGCGTATAGAACTTCAGATACAGACATTTTAATATTAGTCAGCCAGAAATATTTGAAAACGAAAGTAGCATTCTGCTATCGGAAGTGAATCGTATTTCTGTGCATGCAAACTGGGATAGGGTTTGAACCGAACGACATTTGTCGGGCATAACCCCCCCCCCTCCCCCCCAATGGTGCCCCTCTGCAAATGTAAAAAAAGGCACCCCTTTTGTGCTCTAGATTAGTGGTTCCCAAACTATGGGCCACGACCGATTGTTGGGTCACGGGAGCAATTTCGGTCAGTCAAAAAGGGTGGGAAAAATTAAACTTTAGTATTTTATATATATAGTAAACAATACTATTTTATGTAGCCTATATTGGTTATCGTTATGTAGTAGTGGGTCTCGAAAAAAAAATCTAGTTTAGATTTTTTGAAGAGAAGGACAAAAAAGTTTGGGAACCGCTGCTCTAGATCAAGATTTTCTCAGTTTTATTTTGAAATGGCCCCCCTTTCGACGATGGCACCCAGACCTTGCTTATCGTGCCACACCACCCTGCTCAGAGCTTAGAATTAAAACAGATAAAATTTGTTCATATCAATCACAGAAAAACATGTTAACAATGATCATAAAAACAAAAACACTGAAGATCAATTTCATTAACACTAAACATACCAACATTTAATATATACCTATTTCTACCATAGCTGGTCAAATGACCGGTTGTGGTAGATAACGGTATACGACAAATAAAACTCAAAAAACAACAAAATACAAATGAAAAAAATTATTGGATATCAATTGTATAAAATTAATAGAAAAAGTCATGAAGTCAAATGTGCAAAAAACGATAAGATTGTATGCGCATTTTTTATACAAAAGTTCATAATCGGTCGTTTGACCGCTTATGGTAGTTTTAGTGTTAAATATGGATACTTTAAGTAGCAACTTTTTTAAAGACTTGAAAATTTAATTTAGTTTATCATTTTTGGATTTTTCTTAAACCTTCATTTAATCTCGTCATTTTTAAGCATCTTTTATTTAGAACCTCCAAGGCGTAGCTTGAAAATGAGCAAAAATATTTTTCTTCATACTGTCCCAGACAGCACAGCAAACTTGCAGCAAGCTTGACTTATCAAGTCAATAAACTTGAATTAAGCTTGAAATTTTCAAGCGTGTAAGCTTAATGCAAGCTTGAATCAAGTGTTCTAGTTTACACTTGCCCAGCTTGCATTAAGCTTGACATAGCAAGCTTAAAAAGTTTTTTCTAAATACACAGGGTGCCCGTCAGCGAACTCGCCCCACATATTTTATTTTTCCATGCATTTTCCCCTCTGTGCTGAAATTTCAAGTTAATTTAATCTGTTTCCATCAAGCGTCCGCGGCTGGAATAGATCTCGGGACCTAAGGGTTGCGAGGCCAGCGTGCTATTCGTTCCACCAACCAGCCTCGCGCTGGCACGACTAAAGTTTGAAGGGACTTTTATTGTTGTCACGCCATTTTCTGGCGAGATTGATGTGGCCGATGTGTTGATCTGTTTCTTTTATTTTTCCATGGGATGCATCAAAATTAAAATAATGTTATATGCGATTTAGAGACTACTAATAGGGACATAAACATAATATAAGCTTAACAGCAGCACACGTTTTAAAACTTTCAATATCGCGACACTCATGTTGGGCAATACTGGCCAAAATCGAGACAAACGACTGATTTTGAAATCAATTTCGTAGTATAATTGTATTTTATTTTGAAGAATTTCCATATTTGGAAATGTAGAATCTTTTTTTTTAATTCTATGGTCAAGTACATTTATGACTGATGATAAATTATTTTGTGGCGGCCGGATAGCACCTCATTCTACCACCCATAATGTGAAGTATATTAACTAAATTGTGTTAATTATATTAAAATTTATTTTTAGGGCTAATTAATTAGTTAATGGAATTACTAATGTTAATTAGATGTAAATAAAACTAAAACTCCCCTCGTGTTACACTTCACAGGGGCTTATCTAAAGGCTTCTAAATCTATGTGCTTATCCCATTCATTCCTTCCCCTTGCGTGTTCCAATGTCCAGGTTTTGTGCGATAATAAAATAAAACACTTACGAACTTTTCTTTATTTAATATGAGCAAATTTGAGAAAACGCTAGAAAAATTAATGCCCATTCTCCTTCTCGCCTACAGCGACAGATGGCGCCATCGCCATCACCACACGCTCTCCCTTTTAAGCAGTAATCAAGCTGTATTCAAGCTTCGCAGTTCAAATGACTTCTCCAAGCTTGCTGCAAGCTTAAAATGAATTGAACTGTCAAGCTTGTATTAATACGTCAAATTCAAAGAAATGTCAAGCTAGATTTAAGCTTATGCGCTGTCTGGGGTAGCTGTTTCAATGACAAAATTAATGATACTAAAATTATAAACGAAACCTATATGTAAAAACAATTTATTCCTTTTTTGTGTCGCAAAGAAGTTAACTTTTTGGCAGTGACTTCAAAACTGGCGACTCCTGTGAACTTTAATTATGTTGGTCCAGAAGTTAAATGATTCATTTTTAAAACATTACACACTATCAAAAGTACGAATTATCAAACATTTAATGATTTTATTATCTATCAGATTAATGAGAGAATGTAGGATTTGTGTATCATTCTGTTTTGAGAAGTGTAATAATTATCAATATCTAATAATTATTTATATTGTTAATTTAAAATGTTGAAGCTGTATTAGTATAATTGGTAATACTAATTATTATTTAGTTTATTTCAAATTTTGGGGTAAAAAACATTTTTCTTGCGAATAGTATTTGATTTATATATAAGGAAAACACAGGAATAATCGGTGTGTACCTGTTCTTCATACGGAAAAGATCAAATACATGGATCATTCGAATTAATTGTGACTTAACCCTGTCCGGAGAATCAAAATATTCGGATTTTCAAAAAGAACTTAAAAATGATCATATGAGTTCATATTAAAAAATCTTGCTAAAACATTTAATAATTCACTTAGTGGTTAAATAATTGGAGCAGATAAATAAAACCATTAATTAATGTGAACTTATTATGCATTTTAAGGGAAGAATTTACATACATATTTAATGAACAATATGTAAAGACATATGTACTTACATAATACTGTACAGTTTATACATTATCGTAATTTAATGCAGTTTAAGTAATCTAAAAAATATTTTCATATGTGAAAAAATTATAATTAAAGAAAATATAAATGAAACTTGCAAGGTTTGAAGTTGAATAAATTTCATGTGTTTACTTTTGTAAGCACAAAATCGAGGCATGAACCAAAAACAAAGACACATGAGCAAGCAAGAAGCTGTTTTGGGTGTAATATGGAAACCTTTTATCTGGCTTAGCAACAATTAGGCGCCAAAATAGAGGTTGAGAAAATTGATTTAAATATTTGCACCAGTCGGCACTGGAAATGGATTCTCTTATTAATATATCCCTTTAACTTTGCCCCCCCCCCCCCGTGTTTGTGTTCTGTCAAGCCTAAATGAGAGGCATCTACCTATAGGGGGGGGAGGCTTCGGCGGAGGACTTTTTAAGGGAGTCTAACACATATTCACGTAACATCTGGAGAAAATTGCCCAAAACTCTAGACCACTAGATCGACAGCCACGCGAGGAGAAAGAATTCCGAACCTGCATACTAAGACGCTTCCCATTGCTCAGCTTTTTATAAATTCGGCCATTCATCAGCATGATTGAATGGAAAAGAAAGTCTAGAACTACTGTAAATTCAGACTTCAATGTATCCACTGCTTTTTCTTTTTCATGCTTTCTACTCGGATCAAATTTCATCATGCTGTTATTCATTTCAACGAGAACTACACTCTCGTTAGAAAAACTGCCCAGAATACAGATGTAGGTTTAAATGACATTAAATTATGTAAAGTATCGGTATCGGCCGATACCATAACTTAAAAGTATCGGTATCGGCTATTTCTTAAAATGAATTTATAGGTAAAGTATCGGTATCGGTCATCGGCGAAAATGTGGTATCGGTCGATCCCTAATATTTTGTTTAGTTTAATTGATTTCATAAAACTTTCAGGTTAGCCTTTAGTATCGCCTACCCAAATTTCTTGCCAAAAGACGTCACCAAGCCTGATGATAAACGGTCAAATGTGACAACCCAAACTGTTTTATGAGCATCGATTACAGTGCCACTGTTCGTTATGTTTCGGGAATTAAATTCTTTTTGCTTTGAAAATTGGTGGAAGTAGTATCTCGAGTGTGGGTCAGTCACGTAAAGCACATGCTTTTTTATAGCTTATAGTGTTGTGATGGGAAAGTAAGTGGATTTTAAAGTAATATAAACAGAGCAGTTTTGATTTTTCATATAAGTGGTAACATTTGGGAAAGCCAAGAGTTTCAAATAGATAGTTTATGTATGAGTTCACGTAGAATTATGTTTAAATATGTTGTTATTGTCGACGATTTTGTGTCTAGAAACAAAACGGATGCTCTTTTTCAATCAGGACTTGCATCGAGAAATTAAAAGGTAAGTTTTTTAGGTTAGGCATTTTACATTTGAGTTTTCAAGTTAGTGGAAAAGTGAGGAGTTGCAAATAGATATTTCATGTATGAATTTATGAGGAATTTTGTTTAAATATGTTTTTACTAGCTGCGTGCCTGTTCTTTGCATGGTAGGAAACAAAAATTTTCCTTACATGTATAATTCAAATTAATTCCAGTGATGTGGAATCTAGAAAAAAGCAAATTTTTTTTTATTCTTGATGTAAAGTTTGCGTCATGAGTACTAACATCGCATCATTGCAATATAATGACTCAAAAAACTATGTCAGTGTCATTCTCGATCAGAAAAGTGAAAAGCTTGATGGTTTGTAGAAAACGCCTGACTTTCAAAATGTCTTATTTCTACATCATACTGTTTTTTAGATTCAAGTTGTAGCATTAAAATCCTCAGACACTACAAGAAATAGACAACCATTTATTTAAATACGGCTGCGCACCTGCTCTTCATACTGGAAGAAGCGAATATTTTACTAAAATCATATCAGAATTTCATTCTTTAAAAAGTTCAAGTAATCTCCTCTGTTGAAATTACTGCAGGATATATTAACACAAATTAGAATTATTTATTGTTTAGTTTGTTGTAAGATACCACTGAAAAAGGATTTATTAATGAGGTATATTGTGATTTATTCATATTATCCTTGCAAATCTACTAATACTACCTATTACGCATATTAATACTATCTATCTACACTTCTCTCCCTTCAAGGATCGATTTAAAGAAACAACTTAGATTATTTGGCACAAATGGGACCTTTTCTATGGCGATTCTATGCAACTTACGCATTAGCATAAACAATAATCATTTCATATGATGGCTGCCATTAAAGAAGCTCTCCACATATATTTTATTTATTCATAGTTTTATAAGATTGGCGTATTTAGCACCGCAAAACATTTTATCTCACTGTGTGGGGAAAATATCGAAGCGGTGCCAATTTAAATATCCATGTATCCAATATAGCAATATCTTATAAATCCTCCATGATTCTGTCTCCTGAAAAACATCAAACTGTGTAATCTCGGGGAACTATTTAGACCACTGGTGTAGTGAGGGGGATGCAAGGGGGTCTATCATACCCATTTGCTAAAATATCAACAAGTTATGATGGGTAGAATTCAAGATGCAACAGTTTTAAAATTATTTTACAAAATATTTTTTCAAATGTCACCTTTAAATAAAAAATTCCTAAAAATCTGCAAATTATGTTACATATTCAGAAAAAACTGTTTTTAAAAGAAAATTTTCTCCTCTATCCGATGATGTAAATGTTGTTTTGCTGTAACATAACTGCGAATTATGTGAGAAAAAAATGCAAAAAGTAGCATAAAACATAAAATAAAAAAATTTCTGGACCGAATTTTGTAAAAGTCGCTTTGAGGTGCACAACTTCAAGGTTAGAACTTCCTGAATACCAAATTTGGTGTTTCTAAGTGTAGCCATTTGTCTGTAACGGTGCCGACAGACACACCCACAGACATTTTCTTTTATAAGTAGAGATTATCAACGATATTGTGCTTAGGAACAAGATGGCTGCCTTTTATTGATGGAAACCCACAGTTTGTTGTGAATTGAAGTTTTTTGAATATGCCTTTTACGCTAAGATATATTTGTGCAATGACTTTTTTGAGATAATAAGAGATATCAATTGGGAGAATTTTAATTTTAGGCTTTAGGGAGTTTTGAGTTGACTAGGGATTGCTGACATTTTTGTTTGTATTGTTGTTATAAAAATGCTTTTGTAGGGGGAAAAAAGTGATAATTTTAAAATTAACGAAAAATAAAAAAATTAGGAAGCTACAGCAAATGACATGCATTTACTTTTATGTGCTCTTGGATAATAATATCGTTGTAACTGTAGATGAAAGTGTAATATGTTTTTTGTCGACATTTTTTTGTGTCTGGAAATAAGATGTCTGCCATTCTGAAACTCGGGAGTTGCATCAAGAGTTTGAAAGGTAAACCTTTTACAAAGCACAGCACTTGGCGCAGGTTTGATGAAAAACAAAAAGGTGCCAATAATGGCGAGTGGGCGATATTAAAGCTGTTTCAAATTTCATTCTGGATTCTAACTTTCAGTCTCACAATAAAGTTTTTAGTCAGAGATCTATTTTGCTGCATGCAATGAAATAAAAATGATTGTTGGCAACTTCAATTCTATGTTTATTTTTTATAAAGTGCCGTTTTATTAATTCGATTTCAATAACTTAATTATTTGTAAATTTTAGCATAAAGTTTTGGATCACCTTCATATTTAGTTAATCTCATAGCAATTACATTACAAAGACATTTTTAAAACTATGTCTTCTACAACTGTAAAATCTGCACATTTCTATTGTAAGAATTAATGGAATTATAAACTCTTAACTAATTGTAATTAGTAGTATTGTCCGATTACAGCAAAATATTTTGACGAAGCATATATATCTATCGTTCGACTATAACACTGAAAAGCCTGAAAACAAATACTCCAGAAGATCATAAATCTAGTATTAAATGCCGATCATAAACACGAATTAAGTAAGTCATCAGTTACATTGCGCAACAAAAGAGCGCATCATCATGTATAAGTTATAATTATCTGAAATATGCAGAAAACAATTCAATTTTGAAAATACAGATTTCTCCATGTCAACATCACAAACATAATACAGTTTTTGCAACAACAACAAAACTGTATAAAACTGTTTCCTCACATTCCAAACAAAACTTAATTTTATGCAACTGATTCGTGGAATGAATTTAGAGCAGTGTATCACAACACGCAGCTAAATCAAGAGCAGATCGACAACTTTACAAAAGTTTAAAAAAAAATCATTTTCTAATTCACTTTAAACGAATACTGACATTTATAAATAACAATTAAACATGATTACATGTAGATGAGATCTCCGTGGCTTTGCTGTATTTACTACGTTCCGGGTGCGGTCATACTTTTTGCATACTGTACGACTTTAGTAGGCTTAACATGAACTGCAACAAAAAGCGAAATCGGTCTGCACTGAGAGGACGTTGAACCGAAACGAAAACTAAAAACAATTGATAATTTTTATTAACATTTTTCATAAAGAGGAAACTCATTACTCCATTTTTTATTAAAAATATTTATAATGAAAATAATATTTGAGGAAAATAAAATTGTTTCTTTTTTATAGATGCAGGCCGCATTCGTAAACACCAAACGAGTTACACTCGTGCAACTCGAGTTTCTATCTAAGGTGTTCGTAAAGTAACTTGAGTGCACTCAGTTTAAAAACTAGAGCGTTGTGTTCGTATACAAAACTGAGTGCATTTAGTTTCAAACTAAATAAACTGAACAGATACTCTTTGCTGCACGGTGTTTCTGTTTTCAAATGGCGTCCGTTGTTATGGAAAAGTATGCTGTTATGAAAAGTATTTTACGTTTATTGAAGCTACAAATATAATTTTTTCGAGGAGGAAATCCAATCCACGCATGCTTTTAAACTGACACGGAGGTACACCCTCCAAAAAAAGTATTCGAACAAGAGAGAAATTTCCTACGTTGGTTTCGTATATTAAAAATTATTTATAATAGAATATGAATTAGGCTATCTATAAATATGACTTTCCATATTTCGTGCGTTTTTCAAAAACCCAATTATTATTCGCAAATCTAAAATAGGAAATTTCTCTCTTGCTCGAATACTTTTTTTGGAGGGTGTACATAATTTTTCAAAGGTAATCCCCCATTTTCCTGTATTTTTCATTTTAGTTAATTCAAAAATTCATATTTTAGTGTTGAGATTGAAGTCGATTTAAACCGTTATTAGCGAAATTTAAACTTCTCTTGCTTGTTTGCTAAACTTGCATTTTTTCAAAATGCAAGTTTAAGTTGAAATTTCTAAATTTTGATCAGCGCACTTCAATGATGGCCATTCTTTCTTTTTAAATCCTGTTGATTTCCCTAGGCTACGAAACTGAATAAACTGAAGTTGTTCGTAAAATCAAAAGAAACTGATAGCACTGAGCAAACACATTCTAGTTTTCTTAGGAAGACTTGTGCAACAAGTTTGTCGTTTACGAATGCGCCACTGGTTGGTTCTGGTTTTTTTAAGGAAACTGACTGAACCCGATATATTGGTGTTTTATGTACATACGTGATGTAAATGATGCTTTTTATTGAGAAAATCTAATTAATTGGGTCATTTTTCTTTTAATTCTTGGTTACATATTTTTCCCGGCGATTGTAATTTGTATTTTTTTAAAAATGTATAGTGACAGTTTCTTAATATTGTTTATATCAATTTTCACTGCTTTATTGGGTGAAGGTAAGTTAATTTCTCTACAGCTGATTTAAAAACTATTTTGTCAATTACTTTTAATTTTAACTGCATATTATGAAAAGAGATGGTTTCTATTGCGAGTATGACTTTATATTATTGGACTTTTTTTTAATAATTTCATTACTAAAGGTATTTTTGCACATTTTAAAAACCATTAGCAGTATGTAATTTTAAACTACCCAACCTAGTTTCTTGGACGCATTTGTATCTCACAGGGTTAGTTGCTATTTTTATCCAAATATTGCTGCAGTAAAAATCTTCAGTTGTATGTGGCGAAAATGCACATTCGATGTTATAGATCAGAAGTATGCATTTCATAGGCGTAGAGTTATATGGGCCCGTGGGGCTCGAGCCCCCCCCCAATAAATTGTGAATAGGGGCTGAGCCCACCCAATAATTTACCACTAAATACAGAAAATTAATATATAGTAACATAAAAAAATATATATTTCATTCCATTTACAAACGTTTAAAAAAACCTTTACTTGGACTTTTAAAAATTTTCTTCTTTTGATTTCAATCATGATTTAGTATTCATTGTGACGCCACGTAACACACAATGTTACTATAAGCTGCCCTCACCAGGCTCTGGTTAATTAAAATCAGATTATGCAATGTAAAGTATGAAATAAAGAAAAGTTCAGATGTGTCTAAAATACACTATCTCATCGAAAATGTTTTTTTTTTCCTCCTTTGGAATTTTTACACTGCTTCTATTTTTAACTTATAACATGGTAGGAAGATACTAACATGGATACTTACCTTACATAGGTGTAGAATTTTATAGACCCATAGAGCTCGAGCGCCTCCAATAATTTACACTTATATATAGTAAGTCATAGCTGCCAACTACTACGGAATATAATTAACCATTTTTTGTAAACAGTATATTTTTTAATTATTTTTTTAAATAGCAACCAGCTCGCGCGCGTAGCACAAAAATGTTGCTATATTTTAAGCCGAAAAATCATGTAGAAAAAGTGGTTATATATATTCCATGGTAGTTGGCAGCTATTACTAACAGTTATATGTACATGAATCAGTGGCGTAGCCAGAAATTTTTCATGGAGGAGTTACAACTTTTGCAACTCACATATGTATATACGAGTGTATGATAAGGGAGTGAAGAATATACATTTTGTATGGAAAAAAATTCCTCATGGGAGGGGGTTGACCCCCTAACACCCCCTTAGCTACGCCACTGACGTGAATAAATGTGGTTGTGGGGCCCGGCCCCCCCAATAATTTTGGAAACTTTACGCTTATGATGCATTTGTTGTAGGTCAATCACCTTAGTATCATAAGATAAAATAAAAAGCTATTTTAATTATTAGGTAGTCTAGTCTAGTTACCTCAACATCCAAAGTATGGTTGCAAAGTAGTTTGAATACCTCTACAAAGTACAGAAATTATAGGACCCATATAAACAATTACAAGCTGGGTTTTAGACCTGCCCGCAAACCAGACAAAAAAGTGATTTTTTTTAAACATATTAAACCCAAAGTCAATTAATTGGATGTTTTATTTAACATAATCAAAATATTCGGTTCTTTTCAATCATTTGTTAATTCTCATTTTCAATGGACATTAAATATTTATAACCTTACCAACATAACGTAGTGTATCATGTTTGGTAAATGTGTATGGTACCTATTTGTTTAGTAATTATGGTACTTACGTATTCTCCCAGCAGTCATTCGCGCCAAACTATTTCTTCATCAAATGTTCTGGCAAACTGCTGCCAATCATATTCCAAACCATTAATAATTTTATGTGTCCGGTATTTATCTTGCCAAGAAATTGCGCGTCTTGGCAGACCACCGGTATTATACCTAAGTACCATAATTATTTTTACAACTCAAAAATCCAAAAATATTTTTTTTTTTTCTTTTTAGCACTATGATGCTATTTCTTCAATACCAGAATTTTATCTACGCGATCTCGTCGTCAGGTTTTGTAGATATGAACTTTTCAAATGTGTTTGCCAGATAACGTGGGAGGGGGGGGGGAGCACGTTAATAAAATGTTGAAAGTCGTACAAGGTTTGCAATTTTTGATAATCAGTTGCTAAGTTTGGGGCCAAAATATGATAATTTATAATAAAGGGTGAGTATAGTTTTAAAAAATGCCTGGCGTAGATTGTAAAATAGTTTTAGTAAGCGATTTTAATATAAATTTCAATTCCGAAGAAGTGTTTTATGGAAGAGAAGACAAATACAGTACTCATAGATTATGGTACACTTTCCAAATGGTATTTATAAGGGTGAAGTATAGTTTGATTGTGCCTGGCAAAAATTGTTTAACAGTTTTAGTATAGATTTCAATTCTAAAGAAGTGTTTTGCAAAACAAGGAAGAAAAGCACAGCACACTCGTAGATTATGATGGCCATTCTAAACAGTATTTAAAATGGTTGAGGATAGTGGGAATATGCTTGGCAAAGGTTGTTAAACAGTTTTGGTAGGCGATTTTAATATGCATTTCAATTCCGAAGAAATGTTTTATGGAACAAAGAAGGAAAACACGGCACACTCATGGATTATGATACCCAATCCAAACAGTATTTAAAAGGGTAGAGGATAGTTGGAATATGTCTGTCGAAGATTCTAAAACAGTTTCAGTAGGCAATTTTAAGATAGATTTCGATTCCTAAAATATGTTTTATGGTACAAGAAAGAGTTGATTCCTATTTTAACGTCCCCACTTTCTCCAACCTAAGAAATAGACGCAATTTGGGTAAGCTTTACAGTCATGGGTCTCTAGGAGTTAGACACAAGTTTCAACGTTCCCAAACGAGCTAAATGAAAACTAAAGTGAACATATTAGCGATAAACGTACCAGTTAAGGAGTTTGAAGACACTTAATTATTAAAACTAAATGGTTAACTGGCAACCCAAAATAAATAAATAATGGAATGCTGTACTTGCATGTGTAAGAATGCATGTTGTTATAAATTGCCATTTTAAATGTAAATTACGGTTGCCACATAAATACAAAATATCGTCTGCATATGTTTAATTATCGCCACCTTGGCGAGAGTTGGTGAACCCAAGAAAGACAAATACAGCACACTCATGGATTATGATGCACATTCAAAAGAATATTTAAAACGGTGAAGTAGTATCGTTGCAGGGTTCGTAGCCAGAGGGGAGGGGAGGGGGCTGCATCCCCCCCACACACACACACCAAAATGGGACCCTTTACTTTGCTTACAATGAACTTTTAGCTTACAATTTGATTCTGTTTAAGGGCGATCTTCATTTAAGGACAATTTTTCACAGTTCCTTGAAATTCATTAAACAGAGAGCCACCTGTGTATATTTTTTTCTTGTAAAGATTATTTGTTTCTATAATTTCAGGCTTAACATGGCTGATGGTTTATCGAACAGAAAAATATCAAAAATTAAAGGCAGAAGTTGAAAGGCAAAGCAAAAGATGTAAGATACATATAGTTTGTATTGTAATATAATATAACTTAATGGAATAAAGTAATTTGACTTTTATCTAGTTATGTTTTCTAAATGAACATTTTACTCTGTATAAAAATTGTCTTCTGTTGTTATCAGGGATCAATGCAAACAAAATTTGGGTCTATTTTGTTGCCCCTTCACAAAAATGGAAACTGAAAAGAAGAAAATAGAATTGAAACAGCCCTTTCACAAAGAAACATTTAGACAGCTTTTTTGTTAGCATTTTGCTTTACATGTTGATTCATTTCATAAATTATTTTAGCAAAGAATATGACTGTTATGCTAAAATAAGTATGAAAATTCACTGAAATAAATGTTGAAATTCGCAAAAATGCAATCTGAAAAAATTCCTGGTTATCTAAAAATTGTACAGAACTATGTTAATCCATGAAAAATGTTCAATTATAGTTTAAAAGCTATAGCTAGTCTCATGGTATAGTATGCATAGTTTTCAATTTCTCAAATAGACCTATCACTTCTCAATAGGGCACAAATATTTTCTTGGTTCCTCCTTCCCTCGCTAGAAGAAATTTTCTCTTGTTTTGCATTTTAGGACCATTAACAAAACTCATAGATAAACTTTTAATTATTAGTGGTGCTTATTTGTGAGGGGGCAACTGGGCTGCAACTCCAGGACCTCCAATAGGGAGGAACTCCTACAATAGACTTTTTACGTAAAATTTCCTACCGTACTGAATAATACGTAAAATTATTTTTTAAGAAATCAAAATTCTGACAATGGAGGTGCAGTTTTCGCATTTTTTTTTTTTAATCAACACTCACTGCAATTTAGGTTTATTTCTTTTATTTTATTATGCCCACAAGTGCTTGTATTGAAACAGTTTAATTTGTTCTGCAATCAATTCAAACAGTTGAAAGGGAAAAAATATTGTTTAAGAAATAATATCATGACCTTTATCCATGAATTGGTCAGATACAAAGCGACTATTTTTTGTACACATTTTGCATATTACTGGCACTAGTTGTGACTAATCAGCCTCTGCTATTGTTCACCAAATGAAGTTACCTTATGTGTACATGAATTTCTTGACACCTGCTGCCCATTGGACTCTGTGAATCTGCTGTGGATTTGGGAACGTGAATGGTGGGGAGCAATATTGATGTTTCATTAAAAGTGCAACCCCAGACAACAAATAAACATTATTTTTTATGCAAATATGTTTTACCTACACCAGGAATCAAACCTTTGACCTGTAGGCTATAAATTAACAGTGAACTTGCTTAGCCACACAGGTCGGCAATGTTTAACATGGTTGAAAAATAATTAGAGACCTCCACTCCTTTGCTGTTCCAGGACATCCAGACCTCTAAATCTGGCAGTGGGTGTATTGGAAAGTAATGTTATTTACCTGTATATTAAATACAAACAAATTTTTAACAAGTTTATTTATTGCAAACAAACTGTGCCTAAACAATTGATCCATATTTCTTACTTTTTAAAGAAGGGTGTTTTACTTTTTTGTCCCTCCCCCTCCTTTCATTAAAGATATGTTTTAAAAAAAAATAGAAGAGTAACTGCCCCCCTTATTTGGAGGGCAAATTTCAAAATATCCTGAAATTGATTTTTAGTGTTGCATTTTTGTGTTACGTTTTACAGCAAGAATTTTACAGGTATTTTTGTTCTTTAAAAAAAGGATTATGTGAAAAGAACATTTTGTCCCCCTTACACGGGTCATGAATTTTGGAAATTCCTCTGTTATTGAGTGCCTAGGGTCAGGTGGGGGAAAATGGGAGTATATTAAAAAATACCTTTTTTCACCATAAAAATGCAGTTTCATTATTTTTTTTTCTATGGAGATATATTTTAAGAACATAACTATTTCTAATGAAGTTTTAGGATATTTCAAAAACATTAATTTGTGCAAAACTTCTTTTTTTTTTGCTCTAAGCATACTGCCTGCTAACAAGTGATAATAAAAACCGCTTTTAATTTTGCCTACAAGTGTTCACATATAAAAATGAACTAAAGAAAAGAAAGGTAAAAGAAATTCATAAATCAAATTTGCAGTCTTTGCAGTTGGAAAAACATACATTAGGGAAAATATTAAATTTGGCTAGGTCCATAGCTGAACCTCAATTTTTTTAAGAGAACTTTCACATTTAACCATGCATGCGTAATTTTTTTCTGCATCTTATGTTTACTCATTTTGGGAGTGGCTGCAGCCCCATCAGCCGTCCCCTGCCCATGCCCCTATTTGGACCAAGTAACATTTGCCGAACCAAGTGAACCGGAATTTTATAATTGTGAACATTATTTCTATAGCTAAGTATTTTGGGAAATAATCCTTTTCTGTGCATTTTTTTCTTTTAAGATGACATTAAATTGAGTGCTTTTTTGTTTCATTCATAGCATTAACATGATTTTTATTAAAAATATACAGGTACCTCTGTACTACCCCCATTTTCCTCTGTGGTGGAAGAAAATAATGGCATAATAATTGCCTAATCCAAAATAGCACCAAATGTAATAGAAAAGTATTTTGGTAACATTAAAAAATAATGCTATATTTTCAATCTATGTAAGTCAAATGTATGTAATATACATCAATAGTTTAATTAATATAAATTTAATAGTTAGATTTTAGGACTTTTTTTAAAAAAATACATGATTTCCCCACTATTTTCCTCCACCTGACCCTATATCACAAACCTCACATACTTACCAAATTTTATGTTAACTTTTGTGATTTCCTCTGTGAAGTATTGACATTTGCAAAAATGACATCACTTTCCAGTTCTCCTTAATATGAAAGGGGGGAAATATTTAGCTGAAAGTAAATAAGTTGAAATATCATCCTCAGACTGTACAAATACAAGTAAATATGAACACAGTATAACCTCCGTTTTTAAAAGTAAATCAGCCAGTTAAAAGATCTACTGCATTAAGATTGGGAATATCTTTTGGCACTGTGCATAAAACCATTGCTAAAGGTTTGAAGTTAAAAAAGATGTTTTTAATATTTTTGCCTGTGCATATTGCTGTAAGAACAAGAACTTGTAGAGATTTAAGTGAAAAATATTTAACTGCTGAAAAATAGAAATTTGTAGTAACATTCAAGCATAATTAATTGTAGTAACATTCAAGTATATTTAGGCAACTGTTGAGTACCTACCAGAAAAAAAAAAAAATAAAACATGCTTTCTCTGGACCATTCTGTTCCCTTACATTAGAAATGTGTAGTTAAATTAATTGTATCTATTTACAGAATATGTGCTAAGATACATATTTCTCTCAATTTAGTAGAAAAGAAAAAAGAAGTGCATGGAGATACTGTTGATAGGCAGCAGAAAAAGAAAATTGGTAAGTAATACCAGTTAATTATTTTTTATTTTAATTCTGGTTTATTTCCATTGAAAAGACTTAATTTCATTCAAATGAATTTTCATTTTTGTTTGGTGACTTTATTTTTCTCTTGAGATGGCTAAGAACCATCCCAAAGGAGACAGAAAGAAAAAAAGAGGGGAGGGAAAAAGCATTTAGCAGAAGAAATGAAAAGATGGTTAAGAATCATCTCATGCATGTATTAATGTCAGAAAGAATTTTCTAGCTTTTAAATATGCTTGAAAGCCACTATTAGCTTCTTTTTTAATGTTTATTTATTAAATAACTATGAAAGCAATCTTAAATCAGACTTACTTTCACTAAATATAATTTGACAAACATATAAAATTTGTGAGAAAAATTCAGAAAGAATCTGAAAACACTCAAGATATAAATAAACTGAACCATATTGTGGATATAAGATGTTCAACAGTTGAATTGGTTGATTTTAAAAGGGACTTTTTTTTTTTTTTTTTTTTTTTTGTTACAATAGAAGGGAAAAAACGAAGTTGACTAAGAAGATCATGAAATGTAAATGTGCAAGATAGCTCTCATGTATTCAGCAGTAAATATGAACATATTAATAACTGAAAATAAATATCTGTCATGTAAGCCATAATTGGCCTCTTTTAAACTTAATTGTTAGTCATCTGGCTAAGATATTAATTTTCAGCATGAGCTGCCACTGCCTGTCACTCTTGGTGTCTTGCCTGTAAATTCCTCCTTTGTCTACATTATATCAAATTAGGGTTTTGTTATTTTTTTATAAAATTGGTGATTAGGGGGTGGTATTATCTCCCTAACGGGATGTTGCGGAACTACTCATTGTAAAATTCCTGAACTTAGTGCGGTACTCTCTCTTCTCGCACTTCCTTTAACATACTCATGTAATCCGAATGTATAAAATCTCCTCTTGTATAATTGTACTATATAGTTTGTTACTGTAAATAAAATACTCAAGATTGGTTCACGATTGATCAAATGCTCATCCACCACTTGGACATGTGACATTATATATATACACTTTGGCAAGAATTAAAATTTTGTTGAAATCTTCTTTTAACATCTTATATTAAAAAACTTGCAGAATTTTAGGGAAAGAATTATGATGAAAGTAGATATATCAATTAAACCCTAATAAAAGTCCAAATTTATTTATTTGGAATAAAAGTAAAAAACTAATAAAATAAAATTGAAATTTATTTTGTTTTAAAGTAAAATTCAGTTTACAAAAAACATTTATAATGATAATATTAACAAAATGGTCATGAAGAGTTAGTCAATAGTCTTGCACTTGAGTATCATTTGATCTTCCTCATGAGTATGTTTGCATCTGTTTCCCAAGAAGAAGTGTTCTTCTGAAATGTATTTAATAGTTTACATGATAGCATCCATTTTTCTTTCTATGATTGTTCTTCTAGATGTTATTGGCTCTCTAAGCAAACTCAAACTGTTTTTTGTTGTTGTTGTTAAAATAAATAAAAACTTTAGAAAAAACACACATAAAATGATACTTATAACAAGATACGATCGTTTTGACTGAAAATTTATTCAGTCTTCATCAGTTGATTATTCTAGGTTGTTGCATATAGCACTTGTATATTAGAGATTGTGCATTTAAAATGATGCAATGTAGGAATTTTAAACATCAGGTTTTGTTGTTTTGGCACATTTTTGAGTAAGCGACGTCACTCAAGCATATGTTCTTGTTATATTCATAATATCTATTAATGAAATCATTCACATTTGTGTGAGTTTTTTCTATTACAATAAATTTCTCGGATATGTTAGATTCTGTTTTAATAATATATATGTACTCATCCAATGTGTACACCCTGTTATGGTTTTTCATGATGGCAAAATCCTTATTAACCAAGGCATGAAAGAGCGGCCGCATATTCGACAGCATATCTCAAAGAGTTACTGTTGCCCAATCTCAACTAAAGCCATTATAAAACATATTAAATGCCTGGTTTTTATTCTAAACCATCCAGTTATCACCAAAAATTACAAGTTTTTTACTGTTCAGGGAAGACATTCCAGACAGCTTGGCATTTTTTTCTTTATTCCTTGAGTATCTATAAAGATTTGTAACTCCCTTTTTTTTATTTTTTACAAGAATTCCAGTCATATTACAATCATTCAATATTACAAGAATTCCATTCATATTACAAAAATTTCAAATAGTTTTTAGACAAAAAAACATGCAGAAAAGTTAATGAGTATAAGGAATTGTGACTAATAACATTGAAGAAAGCAATAAAGGTGAACCAGTTCCCCCCCCCCTCCCCTCCTTTCTGACAGAAGCAACTAAAGTGATTTTCAAAAGGCAGTTTCCCCTTCTAGCAGAAGCAGCTAAAGTGGTCTAAAAGAGGTCATCTGCAGAGACATCCCCTTCTAAAATCACACAGAAACTTTGCTGTTTTATTGCAGTGTAGCTGTGAATGACAGAAGCAGTTTTAATACCAAACGATGTGTCTACCTTCATTCAAGCAAAAGATTAAATAAAATTAAATTTGACAAAAGTGTAGAAGTCCCCTTTTAAAATCAACTAATTCAGTTACAACTTAAGTTTTTGCACATAAGTGAAAGTTCTCCATTTAATCTTTTAAAAAACATTGTCCTCCATCAAAGTGCATTTCATTAGGAAAACTGTTAGAATATTTTTCTACTTAAGATTGCTATAATGAATCAGATGAATTATTTCATGAATAGCCTTTCTTATTGAAGCTCTGCATTATGAATTAGATTAGTTTCTATTTTGTAATATAGAGACGCTATTTTTGTAATATATTTAATCTACTTATTCTACTGTTGTCTTTAAAATTGCACTTATTGCATTCATTTGAGGCATAACATTCAAAAAAAGTTATCCTTTATTGTAAAATTTATAGATAAAAAAATTATTTATGCATTGTTCATTCAAAAGTGATTTATGCATTGTTCAAACCTTTGTGATGTTCACCAAACATCACAAAGGTTTTGGTTTTTCTTCACTGAATTTAAGTTATCTATAAAGTTAAAAATAAATAAATAAATACTTAAAAGAACAATAGTATTTAGTATATATATTTGATACCAACTTTCTAATAACACTTTACTAATAAGTAAAAAAAGTTCAAGCTTCAATTTAAAATATATATATATTAATGTTATTTAAATATTATTTATTTATTTAACTTCTATCACTCTTAAAGTTGTATTTATTTATTTTTTTTTTTTATTTTTTTTTTTACATATTTAGAAAGAGAAGAGGAGAAGCTTAAAAATAATAATAGAGATTTATCACTGGTAATATGAAATTACTATTTTATTATGATTTTATGTCTTATACTGTTGATTATAAAATATACTATTATTTTTAAATATTTATTTGATAATGTTATAAATTCTATTTTAGAAAATGTTATTAAAATGATTTAATTCATAAATATGCGAGCATGATTCAAAATCATGTAGAATGACAGTTCTACTTGTGACGCAGCCAGCCCCAACCAACCAACCGTAAAATCTCGCGGCACTTATATGTACAGCCAGTTTTTGAATTTCTTTGTTATTCTCTTGTGGATCTCGGAATCCACCTAACGAATTTTTTACAATTAATATATGATTTTAATCAGTGCCAAATTCGATGAGTGATGTCGCCGGTTAAGCTAGGAAAACTCATTTTTTAAATTTAATCCAGTTCAAAGAGGGAACTATTTAACCCACGTAAGGAAATGGAAAATGATCTCGTTTGGGAGGCTGTAAACAAGACAGGGAGCAGGAATACAGTACTGTAGATCCGTGACAAGATTTTTACAAGTTACCTTATATCCTAAACCAGTTCGGTCGTAGACAGCTGGTACCTTTCGCTTCGTCTTTCTGATCAGATAACTTAGGTTGTGTACCCGACGTCGCCCTTTTGCGAGATGAGCTTTGTGTTACTGTCGTTTTTGTTTTATTTAATTTTTAAAAATCTGGAGTGACTCCACTCGACTTTCCGAACTCTTACGATTAAGATCATTACCAAGCACTTAAATAAATTTTAATCGATGAATAATTCAAACGTATACCAAATTGAAACTCAATCGAATGCACCGTTTAAACGCTTGCGCACTTTCAAGAATTTCTCCCCATATGCCATTATGCCATAACATAAAAGAAAGTTTTGTCGTAGCCCTGTAGGAGAACTATAAGTCCTATACACACCAAAATCAATACCGGTCTTAGGATGGTGGTTTATAACATGTATACCGAATTTGGGCTCAATCGAATGTATCGTTTAAACGCTAGCGCACTTTCAAGAAATTCTCCCCATAGGCCATAATGTAAAAGAAATCTTTGTCGTAGCCCTGTAGAAAAACTATAAGTCCTATACACACCAAAATCAATACCGGTCTTGCGACGGTGGTTTATGAGATATATATCCAATTTGAGCTCAATCGAATGCTCCGTTCAGGAGCTATCGTGTTCACACACATACACACATACATACATACATACATCTCGTAAAAATAGCATAAATGGATTCAGAAGCCCTCAAAACATGTAAAAACACCAAAATCTCGAAGTCGAATTTTTTCATGATTACAATACTTTCCTTACATGGTACATGTTCGGAAAGGAAAAATAGTAACAGATTATTATATACTTTACTTATTTTTTCTGTAATTTATTTTCCTATAATTAATAATTAAAAATAGTTAAGACTTTGAATTAAAAAAATAATTAATTTAAGTATTTTTTGGTAAAACTCCTTCCTAACTTTTTAAGTATTTCGTTTCCCTAGTATTTTGATAGCTATTTCTAATTAAATGAAGTCTTTATTTTTCTAATATTATTAATTCTATTTGGAAAATTAAATATGTAATTAATATTTCAATGGATTTTTTTTTCTCTTCAGAAAGCTCATATAATTAATTAATAATTATTATTTAGTATTCAAATGAAAATAAATAGTAGATTTACATACTAACTAGTTTTAATAATAATTCTTTTACTCTTCATTTATATATAAAATTTATTGAAATTACTGAATTATAATTTTAAAAAAACAATATTTTTTCCAAATCTTAGGTTTTTCTCACTTTTATTTTTTATTCCTTTAAATACCAGATTTAAAATTTTGTTCAATACTTTTCAGATAGAAATTTGATTAATTAATCTAAATTTATACATGCACTATATTTTGTATTAGACATTTAAAGGCCGGAGATGGGATCTAAAACAAGATGTTGTGCTCACCCGAGCCGAGTTGATAAGATACTGAAGATGGTAGATAACTGAAGTATGAAGGTCCAGGGTTCTTGTTTACCGGATGGCTGATAATCTAAAAATTCGGAGTTTTGGATGGTTTTTCTCACGATGTAACGTAAATACGCTTCAGAAGCACTAAAAAAGTCAACTGCGCAAGACCCTTATTCTTAAACTGGTAGTTCATCTAAACGTTCTCTAAAAAAATGAAATTATCAACTGATAAAAAAAGCAAACAAACATAGTATGAAGTTAGTTTTCTAAAAAGCGACATAAAACCAATTATAAACAATAATTTTTTGAGTAATTTTCTATTTTATTATTAATGATTATAGTCATTAATTAATTGAATCAACAATTTTGAGATGTATCATTAACTTAGTTAAAAACTTAGTGTATCATAATATAGTTAAATTTTTAACTTAGAGATAGGTTTAAACTGAAAGCAAACATTGCATTAAAATAATAGAACGAGTAACTATATTATCATTAATTAAGAACGAGTTTATTAAATTAATAATTTTAACGAAACTTAACTTACGGTTATCGTTAAACTGAATGCAAATTAATGAATCACAATGCATTAAAACAATAGAACCAATAGTTGTATATTGTTGAATTACGGCCAATTAGCTACACGTAGGCTCTAAGCCGAGACGTGGGGTGCCCTCCGTTGGGGTCTTTCTAAGGGGTCCTAACCCGTATTTACGCTGTTTTGGAGGAAACCACAGAAAACTCCGAACGATTAGGCCGGCGGACGCAACCTGATTTCGAACCAGGCACCTTCGGTCTCCCAGTTCAGAGCGCTATGCGCTCGGCCACTGATGGGGCCCAATAGTTATATAATTATAGTAAAAAAGTTAACTATAGTAAAAATTACGTTTAGCATTAAACTGAATGCAAATTTATGAAATAAAATCAAAGATGGTGGCAGGGATACTAATCTGTACTCGACCCAAATTATAAATAGAAAATTACTCAAAAAATTATTGAATATAATCAGTATTATGTCTCTTATTATAAAACTCTAACAAAAATATGTCAATTTTCTGTTACATGTTACAAAAGAACTTGCTGTGACTTTTTAATCAAATACTCTGATACTGCATGAAAACAGGTTTGTATATTTATTTACATAACTTAGTGTCAAGCAAACTTCCGAAATTCGCCCTTGAAACTAATTTATTATCTTCTGACCATACCCTTAAAATGTAATGATATTCCCATGCAAAAACCCTTAACTGGTTAAAAATTTGTGACGCAGCATTTTACTTTATAGCTCTATGAATTTTAAATATGGGTCTTAAAAATAATGATATCAAATTTTGAGTGACGCCCTGCTGGGAATTTTAAAGATTCGCTTTTAAATTCCATTACAGTTACTTTCGTTTTATTTTCTAAAGAAGATTTACGCATTTAAGCAATGCTTTTAATTATAAAATACACTGTCAAATATATCACACTTTCACTGAGTCTATATAATATATTCAAATGAATTTATTTCAATAATTTAATTTATCTTTTGCGTCACGCTATCCAAAAGGACAAGCAAAATTTTCATATACATTTCACTTAGTTTGGTTACTATGACACTAACTAAATATTTACGTAAACTTTACTTGCCCTTTTGGATAGCGTGACGCAAAAGATAAATTAAATTATTGAAATAAATTCATTTGAATACATTATATAGACTCAGTGAAAGTGTGATATATTTGACAGTGTATTTCATAATTAAAAGCATTGCTTAAATGTGTAAATCTTCTTTAGAAAATAAAACGAAAGTAACTGTAATGGAATTTAAAAACGAATCTTTAAAATTCCCAGCAGGGCGTCACTCAAAATTTGATATCATTATTTTTAAGACCCATATTTAAAATTCATAGAGCTATAAAGTAAAATGCTGCGTCACAAATTTTTAACCAGTTAAGGGTTTTTGCATGGGGATAGATATTACAGCGATTACATCTTAAACTGTGAATAATAGATACATACTTTCAATTACAAAAGTTCGTCAAATGAAGAGTAGCTTTTAGATATGGCAATTTTTTTACTAGGGGGTGTCTCAAAAGTGAGAAAAATATATTTATTTTTTAATTGTGTTAATTTATGTCAGTGGTCATCCAACAGTACGTTTGACTTCTGAAAATCCTGTTTTAGCTGGAATTCTACTTGTAATGTATGTTTAGCATAGAAAATGGTATGGGAAAAGTTAATCCACACTATTTTTTGTCATTTTCTCTTACATTTTGAAACCCCTTCTCTGGATGTGTGACTTAATTAGTGAATAGCCCTAAAAGACTAATTCATTGATAACTTTATAATGCAGTACCGATCAGTTCAGGTAAAACTAAACCTGTTAATTTCATGAGTTTAAATACATTAAATTGCTGTTTCCGAAGGAATTATTACCTTTATCAAATCGTAAGCTTGTCCCCTAAAATAAAAAAAATTGCCATTAAAGCAATGCCAACTGAACAGAAAAAGCAGTGTAAGTGACCATTTTTTACTTTAAACTACTCTCTTTAAACTATTATTTACTTCACTTTACTCAGAAAAAAAAAAAAAAAAAATTCCCCTTTTTAGACACAATAATATTTTCTAAGTATAAGTTATAGGAAAGGACAGAAAATATCAAAATTACATTTTGTATTTTAATTTGCAAACAGTCCCATGTAATAAAATTGCCATTTGTGAATGCTACTGTTCATTTCCGTAACTTGTTTGATTGAAAGTACATTCCCATCAATTACAATGAAAGAGATAATCGCCATAACATCCATTTTTAATCACATGGTATATTACAATACAGATAATGGGTCTTTGTTTCAAGCCAGAAAAAAGGGAAACAAAATGTGAAAAAAATAGCAAAAGTTTTTTAAAGGAGCTTGATTATTTTAATATTGTTTAAAAAAAATCCAAATTTTATTTAAAAAGAAGAAAATAATGCCTGCTACTTTGTGTTAACTAAGAATTTTTTTATGGAAACTGTATGAAGAATCTTGCAACATGTTGGGCTGAATAAGCAGAAAAGTTAGTGATGATATTTCATAATTTATTAAACACACAAATTAAGATAATCAATCCTTTACTTCTCACTTCCATCAAAATCACAGACTAAGCTTTCTCCCTCTATTTCTCGTGCCTGTGATATTTTCAGGGAATAGTGTTCAAAAGTTATGTGCCAAAGATAGGAGCATTTCAGTTCTTATGCACATTTTTTTTTTTTTTTTTTTTTGGGGGGGGGGGGGGGTCTCATTTTACACAACAGATGACAGTGACCGGCTATTTTGAACTTAATTTGGAGATAGATTATTTTTAAATCCATGGTAGCAGTGCTCAAATATTTGTAATTGTGATATTCATTTTGCAATCTTAGCTCAATTTTTTTTACTTATGTTCAAAGAAAACTTTACAAATATCTATTTATTTTATGAAGTAAGTTTAATAAAATTCTCTTTTAGTTTTTTAAACATACATTTTTAATTATTCCCTGCTTACTAGAAACCACACATTCAGTCACAATCAGAGCTTGCGCGTACTCAAGGTTTTACATGTAAATTGATAATTTTTGGGAAAATTTACTCTCATTTTTTGAGGTTGTGAGTCAAAGTTTGATTCACAAAATTTCAGTCTCTTTGTATTAATACAAAAAATTTATGAAAATTCTCATTTCATGTAATGCTAATTGTTGTGGAAAACATGCTCCATTTCACAAAGATAACATTCACAAGTAGTACAGCGAAAGGTATGAAAAGGGTTGCGTCTGCAATATTTTACACTATTTAACTTTTCCAGGTTGGCAAATCTGCAAAACTCTCCTGTATGTTTGATGCACAATGACAATGCTTGCTTGAAGTACTGATCTTCAGGATTCAAGTTTAAGATTTGTATGTTTCTAAACAAGCACACGTGAATCTCCTCTTTCTAGCTTTGACCTTAATATTTAAGAGTAAAATCGTTAATCACATGAGGAAAAAATAAATAAAATAGCGTATTTCTTTTTAATGTCACATTTTAAAAAATGATCTTTTTTTTTTTTTAAACTTTTTAAATTGACTCGCATTTTCTAAAAATTGACTTTTGGTGATAGTGAGTCAGTCTGACTCGCAGATTTTTAAGTCTGGAGCAAGCACTGGTCATAACCCTAAATGTTGGCTTTTCCTGGAAATTTAACTTTTTATTTCTTTCATGCTAAAAAAAATGTCCAAAACCTTAAAATAAATACATATGCTCTACATGCACATTTTTTTGTATAGTTTTCTTGAATAAAAAAATATGCTCTTTTATAACCCTTTTCTTGAAAATAATACGACCTTTAAGGAATTAATCAATTAAATGTTTAAAATATTATCTGAAGAAAGTTTTTAAAGTGCAAATTAAATTTCTGAATAGCACAAATATATTTAAAATTTTTTATTTGGGAATACCTTATTCCCCCGTACATGATATATATTTCGGTTACACACATAACCATCATCAGTCGTTTCTGGATCTCACACTAATGGCGGCTTCCTTTTTTATCTCTTCGTTCTTCTTCCTGAAATTTCGATGAATGACGTCATCCCATGATTGGTCGATTGTATGAAGCACATCGTTGATGGTGCCATCTGTCGTCATTATTTCTAAGCTCTCACGAATGTAGGCATATATACTATTTTTAAAGTTGGCTATTTTTTTAATATTTTTAAAATCAATGGTAATGGGCTCTTCCAAAGCAAAACGGGCCAGAGCGGTACTTTGTTTCTGGAGGTTAATGTCTTGAAAATGTTTGTTTTTTCGCTCTTTAATTTTCCTTTTTGTAACGCCGATGTAGCAATTTTCTTTATTAGTATCGTTTGACATAAAATTAATTTTATAGATCCCTGCGGTTTCGATGGGGTTGATTGGGTCTTTTTCCGATCTAATGCGCTGAAAGATTGTTTTATTAGGTTTAATTGGAATACGGAAGTTCTTTTTACTGGTGATATTAGAAAGTTTATTGGCTATCCCTCGGCTAAAGGGGATAGCGGTAGTAAAACGTGGTTTATCTTTTTGACGGTTGTCTATAATATTTAATTTACGTTGCCTAGCTTTGAAAACTTTGTCGAAAATTTCTCGAGGGTAGTGGGCGTCTTGACATTGTTTCCTTATGAAAGCAATTTCTTATTGAAGGAGGTCGTTGTTAGAACACACTTTGAAAGCGCAGTCGATATAGGAACGAATAGCAGCAATTTTATAGTTGAAAGGGGTTTTAGATTTAAAATTTACTATATTAGTATTACAAGTAGGTTTTCGAAAAATGGTGGTCTCAATGAGATTATTGTTTCTGGTTATGTTCACATCTAAGTAATTGAGGCTATTATTGATTTTTTTTTCGTAGGTAAATTTAATGTTCGGGTCTATGGCATTAAGTTGATTGATCAAATTATTTTCTTCATTATTGTGGGTGGTAAGGATAGCGAAGATATCGTCGACATAGCGAAGCCAAAGTTTGATGGTACTATTGTGTGTCTGTTTAATCTGTTCTTCTAGGATTCTCATTTTCCAGTCGGCAATTATTCCGGATATGGGGGAGCCCATGGGGACTCCTTTTATTTGTTGGTAGAAGTGATTATTATATTGAAAATATGAATTATTTAGAATTAGATTTATTGCACTAGTTAGGGTGTTAATTATGTCTATATCTTTAAAAACTACTTTGAATTTGTTTGTTAATAATTTGGTTCATTTCCTTAATATCTATTGACGGGTATAGATTTACAACATCGAAACTTACCATAATATCGTCTTCATCAAGTTTATAATCGCGGATGTTTTTAATGAAATCGTCGGTGGAAGTTAGAGTGCTGTTAGAGGGGGGTATAATTTCTTGCAATATATCCTTCATATATTTTTCAAGAGTGTAGGTGGGGCCTTCACATTTGCTCACGATTGGGCGAAGGGAGGGGGGATTTTTATGATCTTTAAATTTAGCGAAAATCCGTGGGGCGAAATTAGCGGTATTGTTATAGTTCGGACCTTTCTGATTCGGCCAGGTACCATTTTTTATTAAAGTTTTTAGTTTATTATTGATTTTCGTGGTGGGGTCTTTGGGAAGATGTAAAACGTTTAGACTATTGATGGTTTGTTCCATTTTTTCATGGTAATCTTTTTTATCTAGAATAACAATCTTTCCTGTCTTGTCAGAGCTTAAGCAAACGATCTTGTTATTTTTCTTTAGGTTGCTGAGGCATTTACGGTCTTCATGATCTTTAACAGTAGTTTTAAGTTTTTTATTCATTTCTTGTTGGGCATGCATACGGATAGCTTGTTTATCTGAGGGGGGTAATGAGATAATGGCGGCCTCAATGCTCGCAACGGTATCATTGATATCTATTTTGTCATCAAGAATGAATTTGGGACCGAGGTTTAGAGTGGCTTTTTGCTGTTGAGTAAGAGTTATGGAGGATAGATTAATGAATTGATCTTCTTTGTTAGTTTGACCTTGTTTATAGCATTTATTATTTCTCATCCAAAAGTTAAGTTTTTTATAGTGGTTATTGTGGTAAATCTTATTTCTTTCTTGCAAAAATTGTTTATTTTATTGACTTTTAAACGGTAATCATCCGGAGAGCACATGGTTTGAAGTTTGTGGTTGTAAAATTTTTCTTCTTTCGTTAATTTAGCTATATATTTAAATTTGTTCCTAATGTATTTTTTAAGTAAGAATAGCTCAAATTTTTTTTATCATAAAATATTTTTGTCATTTATATATTTTTATCATAAAATATTTTTGTCATTTATATATTTTGTCATAAAATATTTTTATCATAAAGATTTTATATATAAAATATAATATATCATAAAATATTTTTGTCATTTATATATTTTTATCATAAAATATTTTTGTCATTTATATATTTTGTCATAAAATATTTTTGTCATAAAATATTTTTATCATAAAGATTTTATGATATAAAAAATTTTGAGCTATTCTTACTTAAAAAATACATTAGGAACAAATTTAAATATATAGCTAAATTAACGAAAGAAGAAAAATTTTACAACCACAAACTTCAAACCATGTGCTCTCCGGATGATTACCGTTTAAAAGTCAATAAAATAAACAATTTTTGCAAGAAAGAAAAAGAGATTTACCACAATAACCACTATAAAAAACTTTTGGATGAGAAATAATAAATGCTATAAACAAGGTCAAACTAACAAAGAAGATCAATTCATTAATCTATCCTCCATAACTCTTACTCAACAGCAAAAAGCCACTCTAAACCTCGGTCCCAAATTCATTCTTGATGACAAAATAGATATCAATGATACCGTTGCGAGCATTGAGGCCGCCATTATCTCATTACCCCCCTCAGATAAACAAGCTATCCGTATGCATGCCCAACAAGAAATGAATAAAAAACTTAAAACTACTGTTAAAGATCATGAAGACCGTAAATGCCTCAGCAACCTAAAGAAAAATAACAAGATCGTTTGCTTAAGCTCTGACAAGACAGGAAAGATTGTTATTCTAGATAAAAAAGATTACCATGAAAAAATGGAACAAACCATCAATAGTCTAAACGTTTTACATCTTCCCAAAGACCCCACCACGAAAATCAATAATAAACTAAAAACTTTAATAAAAAATGGTACCTGGCCGGATCAGAAAGGTCCGAACTATAACAATACCGCTAATTTAGCCCCACAGATTTTCGCTAAATTTAAAGATCATAAAAATCCCCCCTCCCTTCGCCCAATCGTGAGCAAATGTGAAGGCCCCACCTACACTCTTGAAAAATATATGAAGGATATATTGCAAGAAATTATACCCCCCTCTAACAGCACTCTAACTTCCACCGACGATTTCATTAAAAACATCCGCGATTATAAACTTAATGAAGACGATATTATGGTAAGTTTCGATGTTGTAAATCTATACCCGTCAATAGATATTAAGGAAATGAACCAAATTATTAACAAACAAATTCAAAGTAGTTTTTAAAGATATAGACATAATTAACACCCTAACTAGTGCAATAAATCTAATTCTAAATAATTCATATTTTCAATATAATAATCACTTCTACCAACAAATAAAAGGAGTCCCCATGGGCTCCCCCATATCCGGAATAATTGCCGACTGGAAAATAAGAATCCTAGAAGAACAGATTAAACAGACACACAATAGTACCATCAAACTTTGGCTTCGCTATGTCGACGATATCTTCGCTATCCTTACCACCCACAATAATGAAGAAAATAATTTGATCAATCAACTTAATGCCATAGACCCGAACATTAAATTTACCTACGAAAAAGAAATCAATAATAGCCTCAATTACTTAGATGTGAACATAACCAGAAACAATAATCTCATTGAGACCACCATTTTTCGAAAACCTACTTGTAATACTAATATAGTAAATTTTAAATCTAAAACCCCTTTCAACTATAAAATTGCTGCTATTCGTTCCTATATCGACCGCGCTTTCAAAGTGTGTTCTAACAATGACCTCCTTCAAAAAGAAATTGCTTTCATAAGGAAACAATGTCAAGACGCCCACTACCCTCGAGAAATTTTCGACAAAGTTTTCAAAGCTAGGCAACCGTCAAAAAGATAAACCACGTTTTACTACCGCTATCCCCTTTAGCCGAGGGATAGCCAATAAACTTTCTAATATCGCCAGTAAAAAGAACTTCCGTATTCCAATTAAACCTAATAAAACAATCTTTCAGCGCATTAGATCGGAAAAAGACCCAATCAACCCCATCGAAACCGCAGGGATCTATAAAATTAATTTTATGTCAAACGATACTAATAAAGAAAATTGCTACATCGGCGTTACAAAAAGGAAAATTAAAGAGCGAAAAAACGAACATTTTCAAGACATTAACCTCCAGAAACAAAGTACCGCTCTGGCCCGTTTTGCTTTGGAAGAGCCCATTACCATTGATTTTAAAAATATTTTAAAAATAGTATATATGCCTATATTCGTGAGAGCTTAGAAATAATGACGGCAGATGGCACCATCAACGATGCACTTCATACAATCGACCAATCATGGGATGACGTCATTCATCGAAATTTCAGGAAGAAGAACGAAGAGATAAAAAAGGAAGCCGCCATTAGTGTGAGATCCAGAAATGACTGATGATGGTTATGTGTGTAACCGAAATATATATCATGTACGGGGGAATAAGGTATTCCCAAATAAAAAATTTTAACTAATTAATCCACCGTATTAAACAATGTTTTATGTTTTTAGCACAAATATATATTTGCATGTAGTAAATAAAATTCGTTTAGGCAATTTAATCAGAAGTAACTGGTTTTAAGTATTTTGCTCTTAGTAATTACACTGTTCTGAAATTAACTGTGTTATACCTTGTCTTTTAATGTAAATTTTAATAGACTAGAAAATGCTATAAATTATTGCAATGAGGAGGAAAAAAAATAAGTTCCCAAAAAAAGTCGTGGGTACACATAGAAATGTTCATTTTAATTTGTATGCTTACATATACTCATATTTTCTTCCTAGGTCAAAATGAAATCCATGTTTGCCATTGGATTTGCCTTTACAGCTTTACTTAGTATGTTCAATTCAATGTAAGTTTGCAGTTGTTCATTTGTTATTCTTACTTTATCACTTTAATTTTGATAATTTAGTTAATATTAATGTTACCTCTCAGGATGGATCACCTTGATAGTTCTCAAGGGTTGATTGTTTTAAAACTTAATCAATGCCGAAACATAAATCCTACCCCTATTTGCACTTAAAGATGTAAGCCCATGCGGCTTCTTCCTGACTGACATTAGTTGAGTTCCACCTTTTTTCTCCTGGCTGTCGGCTGAATTCGATCAGTAGCTCTCTTTTCTACTGTTGCGACGGCAGAAAAATGAAGTATGCAGACATGGTACATTGGCTAAGAATCCCTCTGCATTATATAAATAAACTGCTAAAAGAATCAGCCATTTTTTTTATAATCATTTCAGAATTATAGAAATTTTTGGACAAGTATGACAATGTTCTTTTTTTTTTTTCTCCATCAAGAACAAGTTTTTTTTTTTTTTTTCCCTCTTCATTATTTTGAAAACTACGTATAAATTTGATTTACAAATTGTGCTTGGTAAATCTTTATTTCAAGGTAACATAAGTTACATAATCAAAATAATAAAATGGTCATTAATTTAAAAATACTTCGTGAATTATTTTGTTTACTTCATTAAAGAAATTTAAATTAAAAATAGTTATGAAAAACATAATAATGCTATTAAAATTGTTACCCATATTTTGTAGGCCCCACCATGGCAAGGGAATAAGATATTGAACATGGTAGATGGCTGTCACACATTCTGTCCTACCGCAGCTGTTGATCTAACAGTCTAAAGTTTTGGACAGTTTTCTCCAAATGTAACATGAGCATGCATTACAACCCTTAAAAAGCGTCCTCTGTCCAAGGCATCCCCTAGGCAGATAATTCTTGCATAGCTTTGCCTTAAAGTAACACTTTAAATTTATGCATATTTTGCATGATTAATAGGATTGTAACATTAACTCTCTTTAGAACATGCAACCATATTTTTTTCTTAGTTCCTAAATGTTTTATTCTATTAAACCATGAAACATTTATTTATTTGTGTCATTCTATTATTTCAGCCCATAAGTTTGCAGATACTTCTTGTTTTGAAGTTTTAATCTCAGTTTTTTTGTTAATTCACAGTTTCACATATAATTAATTAAAAGATCAGTAATCATATTTTATACATAAATTTCCATTATATTGTTTCAGTTTTGATGGTCGAGTTGTTGCTAAATTGCCTTTCATACCCATTGGGTGGATACAAGGACTTTCTCACAGGAATCTAATTGGAGATGATTACAGTGATTGCTCTTTTATTTTCCTGTATATTTTATGCACTATGTCAATAAGACAGGTGAGAGTCATACTGTATTATTACAAATATTGTTTACTTGCTAAATTTCAAAAGAATTAATTTGTGTTTTCACTTCATGTAGTGATATCAAACTTATGAGATATTTTTTTCTAAAATTATCGTTCATTTCCTTTTCTTTTTTAATTTCTTTTTCATGTCTATGCCATATTGCCTGTTTTGAAATCTAAATTTAAATAATTATGAGCAGAAAGTGAATACCAAATCTAATCCAATGTGTAATTTATATGCACCATGTAGGCAACAGAAATTAAGCATTTTGAATTTAAATATTACTTCTATTTGTTCACCCTTTACTTACATGAAACTTTTTTAGCAAATCTTTACTCATTTTGCATAAATTAGTTTAATCTCTCACAGACTTTAAAAACTAACCCTCTGCCACTTGGCATTGGCCTTTCTTAAGGCAAAGGAAGAGGAACGGTGTCGTGTTCAACACATAAGCGATAAAATGTTCTAGTCTTTGTTTTAAATAAAGCACCTGGAAAACATCATTTAGTGAGGAGATTTTTAAAACATTATGTAACTAATTTATACCAAAATTTACAGTGTAGAAGTAAACTAATTATTTCTACTAAAACCCGCAACAATTTAAATTTTGGCATTTCATTCCAGAAGAAAAAAAAAAAAAAAAATTACCGAATAAACCATCTAAAAAAAGGAAAGGGAGTTGAAATTTTCCAATATGTACAATAAAATATGAGAAATAGAAGACCACATTTTCCAAAATGTATCTGAAATTAACATTTCATAATGCATTATTTATGAATGGGTTATTTTAACAGGTTGGTATCAAACATTTAGCCAACTATTTAAAATGAAAAATTTTTTTAATTAAAATTACTGTTTTTTCTGTTTAAAAAAAAAAAAAAAGTAAAAGAAGCCTTGTGAATCTTTTTCTTCAATTGAAAAATAGACTCAAACATGCTGATGGACTGGGAAGAAAAGGTTTCTATAGAGACTGCACACTTGGCTTTCATACATCTGTATAGTGGCTTCCCCTCTCTCATCGCAATCCACGTGTGTAAACAGAATTCAAACCAAGAAAACAATGTAACATCAAGATAGTTTATAATTACACTGCTCAAAACAATTAAAGGATATTGAGGTTACGGGTGGATCTTGCTGCTGGGCAATTTAGATGATTGATATAATCGACAGAGGTGGTAGTCTGTATGAGAAAAAAAAAATGCACTTGCTTAGCAGAAAATAATGCATTTTATTGAGCATTTGGGTACAAAAGAAAAAAAAACACAATTAATGCATGTGAGAAAAAAAACTAATAAAAAAAGGTTTTTCCTTGAAAGAAAATGTTTTTAATTGAGGCTATGATTTCCCCAGACTGCCAACAACGTTGAACACCTTTGAGGCATGGAGTCAATGAGGAGCTGGTGTATTCTGTCCACTCCTTCAGAAGAGCTATTTCCAGTTCTCTGAGAGTATGTAGGGATGGTAGTTCGCCAGCAACTTGTCTCCCTAGATCAGGGATGGGCAAACTGCGGCACACGGGCCAAATGCAGCCTGCCGGTAGGTTTTATCCGGCCTGCGGATAGAATTTTAATTTGTCGGTCTAACGGAAATTAAAAGAAAATATATATTTATATATTATATATCCATATTAAGAATTATGAAGATGGCTTGAAAAAACTGCACTTTGAGTTTGAACGCAGATTTCAAGATTTCAGTGCCATTCAAACATAATTGGATATTTTTACCATGCCTCTCAATGTAAATTGTGAAGCAGTGAGGTCAGGTTTGCAGCTTGAATTAATTGAGTTGCAATCTAACAATCATCTCGAGCAGTTGTTTCTAAATATGCGAAAGTTAGAGTTTTACAATTCATTATCGAAAGTAAGTTTCCCAAATTTAATACCTCGCTCCCAGAAAATCAGTGCTATGTTTGCCTCATCTTATATATGTGAACAAGTGTTTTCAACTATGAACCTTGACTTATGACTTATGACTTATGGAGGGGAGGCCCACAAGGGGCCAGGCACCGCGACCATAGGTCTATTGTACCAACCCCAAGTCCTGAAAAAAATGGAAAGTCCTGAAGGGCCCTATGAAAATAGCCCAGTAGCAGATGCGAACATCAGCATAGACCTAACAGACATTTTGTGAAGCTCCCAGGGCTCAATGACATGGCGCCCAAGATGCTCAAACCTGTAAGCCGAAAAGTACTCACACTCACAGAGGATGTGCAACGCAGTTTCCTCTTTAAGAAGACAACCCCGACAAGTGGGATCATCGACAATCTTCATTATATTTAGATGCCTTTTAAGGCAACAGTGCCCAGTTAGCAGACCAATAGCCCTACGGAGACTGGACCTATTGAGACGCAGAAGTTCCTTGCATCTGTCACCAGGGAAGCCAAGATTAATCTCTTTAGCCTGCCTCTGGCCACCACAATTAAGCCAGTTAGAATACTGAAGCCTCCGAAAGTGGTTAAGAACAGTATCCCTATAACTTTTACCCGAGATGCCAAGAACCGGCTCAGGGCCAACAAAAGAGGAACTAGAGCCCGCCCTGGCAAGGAAATCAGCCATCTCATTGCCGGGAATGCCAGAATGGCCAGGAACCCAATACAGAGTAACCTTATTGAGACGAGAGAGCTTGCAAAGCTCCAAATAACACTCCCAGACCAAGTAGGAGGAAATAGCAGTGCTTTGTAAGGCTAGCAAAGCAGCCCTACTATCAGAGCAAATGAAGATATGCTTCCTGGAGTAACCAGCCTTTAAGCAGAAAACACTACACATAAGGATAGCATAAACCTCTGCCTGAAAGACAGAGGCATGAAGACCCAGAGAATAAGAGAGCTTAATGCCATTGTCCAGACAACAAACTCCAGCTCCAGTACGATTACCAAGCTTGGAGCCATCAGTGTACCACACAATACACCTGTTCTTACTATAATTAGGAGGCTTTCGCCAGTCATCTCTAGAGGGGAAATGAACAGAGAAAGACCCATCAAAAACATGCCTGACAAGCATATTATCAGAAGGCATACAACAGAGAGGATGCGTCAACATAGATGAATCAAGATCACCCCATGAAAGGTATTGCGAATAACCCTTCCAGTACCCCAGGTCCATAAGCCTCTTTCTGCAGACCAGTGCCTCAGCCTCAATAAAGGAATGCAGAGGCAAAAGGTTTAGAAGCAATTCAGTGATTGCAGTAGGAGTTGTACGAAGACAACCCGTGATAGCCAAACACGCCATCCTTTGAAAACGGGTAAGATCCTTCCTAGATGAAACTAAGGAAGATCTAGACCACCAAACAATGGACCCATACGCAATGATCGGGCGAACAATCATGGTGTAGATCCAATGAATAGACCGAGGGCTCAGGCCCCAAGTCCTGCCAATAGCACTTCTACAAGCCCAAAAGACTCGTTTGGCCTTAGCAAGACAGTAATCAAGATGATTCTTCCACCCCAAATGGGAGTCAAAGTAAACACCCAAAAACTTCACCGAAGAAGAATATGCAATGGGCTGTCCAAAAAAAGAAAACTTAGAAGACTTGAAGTGCTTAGCACTAGGAAAAGCAACCAAACATGTCTTCAGGGGATTGACAGAAAGCCCAGTAACAGAACACCAGCTCTCCACCACTTTCAAGGCCGAGTTAATGAAGCCAGTGACCACCGGGCCAAACTTGCCCCTGGCCACAATGGCAATATCATCAGCATAGCCAATACAGTGGACCCCAATGCTAGATAACTTAGCCAACAAGGAGTCCACCACAATACACCATAATAAAGGTGAAAGAACCCCACCCTGGGGAGTACCAGCAGAAAGACGTGCCACCAAGGTGTCCCCCAGAAGCGAAGCAGAGATAAGCCTGTACGAGAGTAGATTATCAATCCACTGACAGACAGTTTTATCAACACCCTTGGAGACAAGGGCAGACAGAATCGTACCAGAGGGAACTCTATCAAAGGCTCCCTCGATGTCAAGAAAAACAGCAAGTGCCACTTCCTTACAGCAGACACTTTTCTCAACAGTAAAAGCAAGATCATAAAGAGCAGTAGTAGTAGATCTGCCAGGCTGATAGGCATGCTGATTAACAGACAAAGGGGAACGACTAAGCAACGTATCCCTAATGTGCCTATCAATAAGCTTCTCAAGAGCCTTTAAGAGAAAAGAAGAGAGACTAATAGGTCTAAAAGACTTAGCCTCAAAGTAGTTGTCTTTTCCGGGCTTAGGGATAAATACAACACGAGTGTGCCTCCACAAAGTGGGAACATACCTTAAAGCAATGCAAGCCCTAAAGATCTTGCATAAAGAAGGAGAAAGCAGTGCAATGCCTTCCCTGAGAAGGATAGGAATAATACCATCCATACCCGGAGTTTTATAAGGTCCAAAAGACTTAATAGCCCAAACGACCCTATCATGGGTTACAATCTTGCGTGCAACATCCCAAGCCTCTTTATCACTGACAAAAGCAGGAGCAGGAGAGGGGATACACACATTGTCAAGAATGACACAGTTCGGGAAGTGAATCCTGAACATCTCAGACAAAGTCTCACTGCCCGACTCAGAGAAGTGACCATTATGCATCTTAACACAGTTAAGGTTAGATGATTTGTTTTTAGCCAAAAGTTTAACCAATTTGGCAGAAGCAGACAAATCATTGATGTTGCTGCAGTAGTCCTGCCAAGAAGATTTCTTGGCACACCTAATCGCTTTATTAAAGCTGGTGAGAGAAGCTTTATAAGCTTGCCAGTCACCCGTTTTCTTGGCTTTATTAAAAAGCCTCCTGCAATATTTACGCAAGTGAGTGAGCTCAGTTGTCCACCAAGGGACACGCCTCCGGGCAACAACTGTGCTCACCGGACAAGACTCATTATAAGAAGAGCAGATAGCCCCAGTTAGGGAGGAAACAGTGTCATCAATATCACTAGGAGAAGATAACTTACCGCTGATATTCCTCAAACAAAGTTTGAGCTTCTTTCTGTAGGAACCCCAGTCAGCTCTGCGCGGGTTCCTACCTTGACTCTTCACAGGGATGAGTCCTTTAATGGAAAAAAGAATTAGTTTATGATCAGATAAAGTAATATCATCCGACACATGCCAATTCTCAATAAGATCATAACAATGACCATTACAAAGTGAAATATCAAGAACTTCACTTCTATTACTGGTAACAAACGTAGGTCTGTTTCCCTTGTTAAGAATAAATAAATTATACAGCAAAATATATTCCAAAAGCTCATCACCCCGAGGATTGCAGTTAGTGCTACCCCAGACAGTGTGGTGAGCATTAGCGTCACAACCAATGATAAGCTTTGTGTTCGCAGTACAGTACTCAATCAAAGATTTAGCACTGACCGCAAGAGGATCACTGCTATCAAATGGAAGATAAGCAGACAAGAGAACCACGCTGTCGTCGTTCATACTAATCTTGACCGCAACATTATCTTCATCAAGATAATTGGCTAAGACTAAGGCATGAAGCTTGGCATTAGCTACAATGCAGGCTCTAGGCCTGACAGCAGTAATATCATACAATATATTAAAGCCTTTAACATTAAGACCAAGGATCTTCCCATTGAGAGTCCAAGGTTCCTGAACAAGAGCTATATCAACCAATCCATCAGCAAGCCGCTTGCACAGGAGTGCGGAGGCACCCTTACTGTGATGGAGGTTAATCTGAGCAACATTAATACAATCTACAGCACAAGCAGGAAGGAAGAAAAAGCACAAAGCTATAGTAATTTAGCTGGTAGGATTGGGGCAGTGCACAGACTCCTCCAAACCCTCGACAGCCAAAATCTTATCAGCCTCATCACCAGAGAGAGGCTGAAGAGTAGAATCGGAGTCTGAGTGAATACCTAACTCACCCAGCCCAGAAAGACCAACACTACTCACCTTTGAGGAGGCGTGGCCCTCGTCGGATGACATGACCACGTCCTCAGTCTCCTCCACATCTTCCGCAGCAGCAGCTCCCGAAGCAGCCGCAGCCGACGCAGGCTTCTTATTAGGGTCCCGGAGTATCTTGAAGACACCCCGGTCCACCCCCGTATGAGCACTGAAGTCTGCCTTCCGAATCGCTTCAGCAGCCTCACAGTCAACCTCAAAGATCCATCTAGTCGAGTGGGGTTCCTCACTAAAGTGAAGAGCGCGCCACTCGGTCGATTTCAGCAATGGGTTAAACCGGTTCAGCCGCTTCAGCAAAACCTCCGGCTCCTTCGTGACCCTATCCTTAGTTTTAAAAGCAACCTTAACAGGCTTGGGCAGTTCACTGGCCTTCAAGACCTTCAAGGCCTCACCATCCAAAACCTGAGAGTTGCCATTAAAGGCAGATTCGACCCACTCAGAGGTAAATGCATCATCGCACTGAACAATCAGTGCTCCGCTCTGCAGTCCTGTACTAGAGATCCTCGGCAGCTGCCCGTCCAAAGGGATCGAGTCCACTAACCGAAGGATCTCAGCATTAATCTTCTCCTCACACTCCTTGAGCAATTTGCTCTTGGGGAAGGAGACCTTAACAATAGCCAACTTGACTCCGCTGAGGACCTGAGCGAAAGAGCCAGATTGGAGAGACCCCGCACCAGACTTCTTCCTCTTAGCCACAGCAGGAGATAGGGTGCCCGAGCCAGGCCTCTGCCTCTTGCGACCCTCATCCTTCTTAACAGCTTTGGACTGAGCCAACTGGTCAGACCGGGGCTTTTCAGCCTCAGCCATGGCCTTAGCCTTCTTCCTTAGCCGCCTCTTTTTGGATTTGGAAACAACACTCTGCCACTCTCCCACAGCCTCAGGAGGCTGCTCACTTTCGTGAGCCGCACTACCTTCATCCGTGGTGGGGCAGGGTTGTGTAGAAGAAGGGAGGGCAGTGGAAACCACCGCCGCAACCCCCGTTTGAGAGCCGAAGCCCTCCTTTGGAGACTGTAGAACATCTGACGAAGAGGACCCTCTACCTAAATCCTCAACGCCGGGAGACTGTAAAACATTTTTCGAAGGGGGCCCTCTGCCTAAACCCCCAACGCGCTCCTTTTTAGACTGCGCGACGAGCGATGCAGTATCATCAATGTTAATATCTACGTCCATATTAACAGGTAAGGCCACTTAGCCGTTGCCGTTGCCAGCAACGTTACCAGGGTGCACCACGAGGAGGCGGGCCTTGCGCACCCCAACTATGAACCTTAGAAAGAATTCTTTCAGAAGTAGACTGGCAGATGAGCATTTAGCCTCGTTCCTTAGAATCAGTACATATCACTTCGAACCTCAAAATAAGTAACTTTTAAAAATGAAATTGCAATTTCATTCATCTCATTAACATATTTAAATTGTAATGCATGTCTATTGTTTTTTAAATTTTAGAAAAACTTATCTTGGCCCACCAAACTTTTTTTTTCAATTTTTGGCCCGTGACCGAAAAAGTTTGCCCATCCCTGCCCTAGATTGTCCCAAACATGTTCTTTTGGGTTAATGTCCGGAGAATACGCTGGCCATTCCATTTGTACGATTCCTTCCTCGAGAAGGAAGTCAGCTACCAAGCATGCACGATGTGGCCTGCAGTTGTTATCCATTAGCATAAGTTATCTCTAATGGCTGCAGTGTAAAGGATTACAAAAGGTCTGAGAATCTCATCCCTATATCAACGACCGGTCAGAGCTTCATTCCAAATGATGTGGAGATCAGTGCGCTCATCAATTAAGATACCAGCTTAGACCATCACTCCCCCACCTCCAAATAAAAAATTTTCCAGCATGAACACATGGGTGTTTCTAGTGCTACATTCCCTCCAGATGAAAGTATGCCTATTATCAGAATGAACAGAAAAGTGGCACTCATCGGAGAAAAGAATATCGTGCCATTCGTTTCTCTTCCAGTTGACATGCTGTCTTGCCCACTCCCTGTGGGCCCTACGATGCCTTGCTGTTAACATAACACATACCCAGGGTGCGAATTGAACATTTTCTCCAGGGGGGGACATTTGAGAGAAAACATTCTCCAGCAGGGGACATTTGAAAAAGAAAATAAAAGGAGGAAGGTGTAAATGCTCCACTCATACAATATATTAGGTATTACATGACAAATGCAGTCGCCAACATGTCTAAAAAGTGACTTAAATTAAAACAAAAGTCGACCCCCGATTTTCTATGCACATATTCCTGCCTATCTCGATTCTCCGTCTACCCTGAAATTTGGCTGGTGGCAGAGCAGTGTTTGTTCGTTCATTTCGCAGTCTTCCGTTGAATCCTGACCCCAGTTACGGAGTGAGAAGTGGCATCAGGCATGTGTATATCTATTTCAAAGGCATGCTTGTAACTTGCTCCTTTGTCTAGTAAACAAAAGAAAATTTTCTATTCTCAATAGTTAAAATCGATAGGTACTGTTGAACTTGTACAGTGGGACACAGATTAATTTAGCATTTCTCCAGCAGGGGATAAATAGTATCCTTGGCAGGGATCAATTATTATTTCTCCAGCCAGGGATATTACTTTCTTCAGCCGGGGACGATCCCCGGCATCCCCCCCGTCAATTCGCACCCTGCACATACCATTGGTTGGTAAGCATACAGACTTGCAGCATGGAGTTGGTTTTGGATAGTTTGGGTTGTAGCCAAATGATGTTGTTGAAGAAGAATGGCATTCTTATTTTCGTGTCTCCGAGCCATCAGCGTTAAATATCGATCTTCATTAGGCGTTGTTGCTAATCTACGGCCTTGCCCTGGTCTTCGTTTTGCATTCTCAGTCTCTCTGAAGCAGTGCCAGATCCTTAGTATCGCACTTTGTGCGACTCCAAGGGCTTCTGTTACTTGTGTTTGGCCCCCTTCTAACCGACCAACAACTCTCCAATGTTCAGATTCAGTTACAATCTTTCGTTAAGACATCATACTCATCAAAACAAAGCACTTACAGAATGTCGATCATTCATTTTCACTTTATCTTTTATGAAGTTGAAGGCCAAATTTTATTCGCTGCTACTGTAGCATCATTTTTGATGTCAAACTAAAAATTTACATACTGTAATAAGTTTGAAAATGTGAAAATTTGCATTTTTGACTGTTTTCTTTTTCCATTTTCTGCAAAAAAATAAAAAATTCACAATATCCTTTAATTGTTTTCAGAAGTGTGGTATTATATTTTAGGATAATGGGACTTGGCAATTTTTTTCCCCCCTGGATTTTTTTTTGTTGTTGTTGTTGTTGTTCAAAGATTTAGTTTTTGCTGAGTCAAATTCGATGATTGAAGAATATCGCACATATGTAACCAATGTTTTAAAATTTCTACCCACTTTATAATATATTATTTATTTAGTAGTTGTGAAAATAAGCCATGAGACTAAATTAGCAAACGTCAGTGAACAATTTTTTTTCGTCAAGCTATACCTTGACACCTAATGCCCCCACGGCCTAATAGTCTAAGAGCCAGCTTAAATCTGACAACACATTTTTTACGGTATCTGAAATTTCGTCCAGTGAGACTTCTATACCCAGTAAACAAGCAATGGGTACTAGCTAAGCCCGGCCGCGGTAGGTTTGGGATCCCTCAGGTGAGTCAGGTATGAAAATTAAGTAAAATTTTAAAGTATTTTACGGCGTCTGCCGTTTTAATATGTTATAATATACCTCTATAAAAATTGAAAAATAACTATGGCTGCTGATTTTAAAGGTTGCAACATCCTGGCAGCCACTTTTCAAATTTCGAAAAAAAAAAAATAAGAATTAGAGTATTTTACGGCGTCTGCCATTTTAATATATAATTTATTGAACTATTTTAAGCTAATATTGAAAATGGCTGACATTTTTTCCGGTTGTAACTATCCGGTTTACAGCGAAACATTACCTGCAGTCCGTGCGTACGTATGTCAGTTGTAATTTTCACATTCGTAAAATTTATATAACATTAAAATTATATTAGTAAATGTAAAAAAATTTATAAATATACAATTAAACGAACACACCTACTACTTTAAATGTGCCTAATAAGGAAAAAAAGGTCCATTATAAGGCTGTAACAAATATAAAATTATTATAAAGATGTAAAAAAATCAAACATTAATTAGATATATTCATTATTCATATCAGAATATATTTATTTTTGGAAATAATCTATAATGGAAATGATGAAATATTTTATAAATTTTCATCTTCGGAATCATCTCTAGAAAGTGACAAGTCATCTTCATCCACCAAGTCAGATTCTGTAAAAATAAAATACAAATTTTTAAATAAGCTTATGATAATTAAAATGCTGTTACAATAAATGTTACAATGCTGTCATTACCTTCAGGATTTAGAATTAAGTCGCTGACAAAGCAAGGAAGTTGGTCTCCTTCGAACCACTTAAATACGTAACGGTTTTCCATCTCCATCCAGCCATATTCAAGGGGATTCAGTGATGTGGGCTCTTTCGCATGAGCATTTTTCCAAATGCTGGAAATATAATGCGTCCTTAAAACTTGTTGGTACAGTTCAGGTTTACACGGAGGGATCAAGCTTGCATCAAAGCTCCGGACTTTTTTATTAAAATTTTCGTTCATATCTACAGCCTTGTAGGAATTAACGAACAGTTGAAATCTCCATCATCAACATCGATGGATTTTTTAGGATTGCACATACTGCAAGTGTACTTCTGGATAACATTAAACAGTTCACGTAAGGTATCCTCAGTCAGGCCAATGTCACCGAAAGCAGCGAATGCTTTTTGAAATCCAACGTTATTTTTTAGTAACGTGAAAGGTTTTTTTTTGCCCCGATTATAAAAAGCTGGATTGAAATCACAACCAGTGAAAGCTTGGAAGCCAATTAAGCTTTTAGCTAGAAGTGGACCAAGTTGTGTATATATTTTGCTGACATCAATAAACCTTTCGTTGTTTCCTGTCCCGGTTAGCATCCAAATGTGAGAAGAAGGATTTTTCAAGTTAACCATATTGCCCAGCATGATTATTAAAATATCAGTATCTGAACCTCTAATAACAATATTAGACTGATCAATAATGCTACAAGCATGGAAAACAATTTTACTGCGTCTGCTTCTTCGTGAGATTCACAACACAAATCTTCGACGATACTTGACTCGACTTTGCCGTCATTGGATCTATATGAATAACAATTTTTGAAACTCAAATGGATCAGTTTATTTCCAATAAACGGCGCAATATCATCCGTTGCCCAATGTACAGTGAAAAAATCAATAAGAGCTTCCTTGAATTTGGTATTTCGCATTTCTTTCGTAAAGTCACTTGGTCTGATTTGGTCTGGTCCAGAAATCGAGTAATCAATTAGTGATGCTTCATGTCGAAGACTCCGCTCGTTGTCTTTGATGGAAGGGTACCAATATTGATCAAAGATAACATCTATTCTGGATGCTGAAAATTTAGTAATCATTTGCAAAAATTTCTTTGAAATATTACCAAAAGTCCTGGGTATTTCTTTCATAGCATGTAGAATAAAGAAACCGTCAATCAAATATATATCAGCGTGACTTGGTGGATCATGGTCGATTTTTGCCTCAAGAGATTTAGCAAGCGCTGACTTATCTGTTTTATGAATTCCTCCGTCCAAATGGCATAGAGAAAGAGGCACAGGAGTTATCGGATATGATAAAATTCTGAGGACATCGATCTTATAGTCCATTGATAGCCCCAACATGCGTCCAAATAAATCCTGCTGTATTTTGATTTCTTGATTTTTTCCACCAACTTTCACGTTTTTTTTTTTTCTATCTGACTTGAAAAATTGTGAATTGGTATTTTCTTGATTGTTTTATCAAACCGGTTAATATCTGATGAACATTCAGAAATGAATGCTTTGCGTAGATCATCACCAATCTTTTCAACATTCAGAAGAAAGTCTTCCAGCTGGATACTTGAGCTGAAGCAGCTTTACCAGATGATATGTTAAACAATTGATTCGGAGGTAACTGGGCACTAAATGGATTGATATATTGATCAAAAGATTTTACAAACTTTTCCAGTTGCTCGCAACTTTTTTTGATGTTCGATGGCTGTAACTCTGCTGAAATATCTTGTTTTTTATTAATGCCTATCTCTTCCAAAACGTGGGTGATAATAGTTGATCGAATATCATGACTACGAGCCCAACGTTGACGAGCTGCGATGGAATCGCAATGAGTGATTCCAGTTAGTCGCCTAGCAGCATCCGCATTGATCGTTTGCTCTAGAGTTAAGTCAATCGGCTGCCTCGAAAATCGTTTTCCCATACGTTTAATTCCAAAGAACCCTTTTTTTAAATCTTCTTCTAGCCCTGGATGTGTTGAAGCAACTTTCATAAGGTTGTAATGATACGTAACCGTCCATCTTGCATAATTTTGGTGATTAAATGAAAAAAATAAGTTTGTAATTTTAGGTAAAATATTTTTGAATAACTCAAAATCCCCCAAACGAATACTTCTGCTAAGAGTTAAATAATAATGTACAAGCTTTACGTACACCACATAAAACTGAGCAGTTTTACCAAAATCACCATGGAGAGTTTGTTCTTCAAATTTAGCATAGTTTGCACACAATTCTTTGAGTTTTTCGTCGTGAATAAAAAATATTGGTGTTTGGCAAGATTTTAATCTTTGCAATTCTTGCAATATATCATCAGTTATTTCAATTTTTTCCTGTTCCAAGAAAGATCGGAAATGAAGAATTTGCAATCCTAAGGCCATCATAGGATGTAACCTCTTACACCGGTTAAAATGTTTGCCATCTAAAAAACTTGCTACAGACCCACTCGCAAGCAACTCACTCTCAACCATAATTGTTGACAGTCCACAACCATCAATGAATTTCCCAATAGCTTTAAAATAAGATAGCATTTTTCTGAAAAGAACCCAAATGTATAAATAACTTAGAAAATTTTGGACTTGTCTCAGTGGCTTTAATTTGAAAAGCGATTTTTGCTATAGCCAAGTCGTATGTTACTTGCATGTAAGGTTGGTTGATTTCTTCTAAAATTTTCATACATTGCTCCATTGTTTCTAAAACTACTGGGTGAGCTGTTGGAGATGCATTGATTGGAGTGAGATAAGAAATTAATTGCTGAGGACTGTCATCTTTTGTTACAGCACTGTTAAAACCTGCCCACATTGGGATATCTGGTAAATGTACAGCATGGCTAAGCATCCAAACAGTATCGATACGATTGTACAGATCTTCATGGATGATAATATTTTCTTCTTCTTTTTCAGAAATTTCAGGTTGAAAATTTCAGGTTAATTAATTATTTGGTTTTAATAATTAATTAATATTACATAATTAATTATTAATATTATAATATAATTAATATTATAAATTTATTATTAATAGATTAATAATAAATTAATAGATTAATAATTAACAGATTCAATCTAATGCCCTTTTTGGGCCCCCAAGCAGAAATCGGTCTGCTCACCTACGAATCTGTTCTCGAAGTGTCGAAGTTTTTCACGGTCACCCAGGGGGGAAAGAACCGCGTGACGTCATCCAGCGCACGCGGTGCTACATGGGAAGCAAATTGCGTCAAGCATAAACTACTACAGTAGGGGACCCGAAATCTGGAATCCCAAAATCCGGAACTTTTTTTTTCTGCATTTTTTCCCCCCTTTGCGTTTCCCCCCCCCCACCCCACCCTATATGCATAAATAAACGGATATTATTTTCCTTTTTATTCCTCATTTTCTTCTTTGAAAGACCGTTTTCAATTGAATATACGTAAAAATAAGGAAACCTGTTAAATTAGGAAGAATTTCGTCGATCGCCGCAAAGCGCTGGGAAAGGAGGGCGCGGGTGCATACCAGGAGAATGATCGATCACATCTACTTACGCCTTTCTTCGCTTTGCAATCGGCGAGTTGCTGTTAGATCTTGTGTGGTAATTTTCGATTTCTCGTAACGTAAATAGATTATGCTATCATAGAATGACTTGCTTTAATGGGGAGAAAAATATGTGTCCTTTACGCACGCACACACACAGGCGCACCACTTCAAGTGTTGATGATTCATCTAGTCTGTTAAAGGTAAACAAAGATGAACGGGATTTGGTCTGCTTAATGACTGTTCCCCTCCCCCCCCCTTCTCAAAAAACTGCGGATGTGTGAAGAAAGGTTGGGTTGTGGGTTGCATAATAAATTGCTAGGCAAATCAACGGGCTGAGGAAAGGCAGCAGTTGATCAGAAAATTGCGTAACTGCT